>JALAZF010000486.1:4200000-4619644 GCA_022829125.1 Lathyrus tuberosus | reverse complement strand
CCTCCCCCCCCCCCCCCCCCCCCCCCCCCCCCCCCCCCCCCAACAATCAGGAATGCACATTTGAAGCTTGAACTTTCTAAATTTTATTTTCTTGAAGCATACATACATCAAAGAGACGTTTATTAATGGATTGACTCATGTTTTTCACTTTAAAGAGCTGCTACACCCACGGATATTTAGAGAAAGTATATTTATTGATAACGAATTGATTTTACTTCCTTTTGACTGAATTTTACTATGTTTTTGAATAATTTGAAGAAAAAAGAAGAAACAAAATCATATGAAGAGATGGTGTGAAAAAAAGAAAATTTAAGAAAATTGAACACTGCAATTAACGCACTCCATTGTGGATGATGCACATCTCATCCTGGCACGATGCATTAACATCGTGGAAGAATGCCACATGGGGTATGACGCATTTTGCAGCTTTGTAAAGGGATTTTTGCACACTTTTTGGGGATCTTTATTTGGCAACCTTATTCTGGCGATAGAGAAATATTGTGGAGCTCTGAAGCTAAGGTTTTCATTATCGGAAGTTGAATTCTAACCATGTATATTTATCTTATTTCAATTGTTCCCTGCCTTGTGCTTTGAAAATCTTTTTTTTTTTCTGCTTTTAGCACTCTGGTTCCCAAGGGAAAGGGACCCTAGTAATTCAGAGCTCGTGCCGAGAGGTACTGACACTCGCCAAGTATTGTTCCCATCAGGAATTGAACTCGGTATTCCCCGAATCTTCGTTCCTTAGCAGGAGCTCGTTTACCACTCGAGATCAAGTACTTGGTTGTGCTTTGAAAATCTTTAAAAACATAGAAACTGTGAAAAAAGTAAGAGTATATTTGAAATAATGACATTGAATGCAATAAATATAGGACCGAAAGGAGTAGGTCTTTGTACTGTTTACTCTTTTTATTGATTTAATTTTCTATTCAATTAATATTTGCGTTTTATGCTTTATATGTGTTTATGAAATAGGTCTAAATTAATTGTTCAATCTAATAATTGCGCTAAAGATAGAAAATTGTAAGATTATAACTTAAGGTTTAACAAACAAACATTACCTTCTTTGATAGTTGGGACATCAATGTTGTAATTTCGGAGTTTAGATTGCATTTTGCTCTCCCTCCATTTTTATTGGAATGATGTTGCTTATAAAAAAAAACATTAACCTAATAATTAAACTAGAGATTGGAAATTAAAATAATGAATATGTATTGGCATATTATCCTCATAAACAAACAAGTGACGTACAACCTATATTAGAGTAGTCTTAACACATGCATTCTCTAAACTTAAAAAAACAACACTAAGTCTATTTTTACAATAATGATTTAAATAAATTACAAAATGAATATGATTTTTGTTTAAGATCAGATAAAAATTATCGGTGTGTGTCATTAATTTTACTAACACACTTAAATATTGCTTCAATAGAGTTTTCCTGACGTGAAAAGGTCTGGATCATCCTTTTGTTTAAATAGATATATGAAGCAAAGTGTGTTGAAGTGAAAAGTCACAAGTTTCATCTATCAACAAACTCCCATTTTCTGCTTTCTCTCTCTCTCTCTCTCTTTCTTTCTCGGTAATCAAGCGTCTCCATCAAACCCTTCTTCTTCATTCTTCTTTTTCTTTTCTTTGGCGTTTCAGTTACACTGCATGCTTTACCAAACTCATTATCTTGTTGTGTAGAGACATGGGAAGGCATTTCTTGATCGATCTTGAAGGAGACTTCTACAGCTGCAGGCATTGCCAGACACCATTAGCGCTAGCTGAAGATCTCCTTTCAGCGCCGCAGGTTAATTTTCTTTTCCCAAACTTCATTTTGCAAACTCATAGTCTGCTAATAATCTAACCCTGTTTTTCAAACTCTTAGGATCCGGAGGTTACCCATTGGATTTTTAATGAAGTGTAAGTTTTCTTTGACCCTCTCACTTCACTTCCATTGTTGTGTACATCTTGCTAATCCACATTATGACAGTGTGAATGTTTCATTCGGAGAGGGAGAAGATCACCCGACACTTGTGCAAGGATTGCCTTCTACTAAAATGGACGCATTCTGTGTTAACTGTGGGTCCAAAGTTGGATGGAGAATTGTAAGGTTCTTGAAACTCATGATTTTTTTCATTTGTTTATTTACCCTTAATTTATATTTTATTTTGTTTTAGGAGTCTGATTTCGAAGAGGCTCCGGGATGCATGTTTGACATTGAAAGGTATAATCTGTAGGTTTTACTTTATCTTTCTTGTCGCTCAAGTTATTAATATGGCTGGTTGTTTTGAATTCTGCTACATAGCATAGTTATTAATACTGTATTTTGATTACATAGGTCAAAGATATTGCATACTCCTCCTCCTCCTCCTCCTCCTCCCTCCTCCTTCTCCTCCTCCTCCTCCTCCTCCTCAAGATGATGCTTGATTTGCATACTCTGATGACGCTTCATAGCATTTTGATTTGTTATGATGTAGTTTCTCAGGAAATAGATACTTTAGAAATACCATTCACGGAACTGTAATCAGCATCTTGTTTTTGGATTCTCTTATCTTGTTGTTAAGAGTTAGTACAGTTAGAGTTTCTCAGGAAATAGATGATACTTTTGGAATGCCATTCGTAGAACTCTGTAATCAGCATTTTGTTTTTGGATTCTCTTATCCTGGATCTTGTGGCAATTCACTCTGTCTCTCACCTGGCTTTCTTCAATTTTTGTAACATTCAGTTCCTCAATGTTAATATACAATGTGAGTTTAGTTCATCAATTTTGTTTATTTATAAAACCATTTGTTTTGGTTGAAAGTTGAATAATCCAACTAAGTGTGGATTTATGTGCTTGCGAATGTGACGTATCCAACTATCTATTTTATTTTGTTGTTAACAATGCCCTTAAGAGAATTTTTCACTACATGGAAACTCTATTGAATTATTTCTTACATAATAAACGCACTTTAGTATCTTAAACAAATCATATTCATTCTATAATTTATTTAAATCATTATTTTAAAATAGATCGAGTGTTTTTTTTTTTAAGAGAAGTTTAGCGAATTCATATTTATAAGTCTGTTAAGACTACTACAATATAGATTGTACGTGACTCAGTTTGTTTCTGTTGATAAAATGTCAATATGTATTCATTATTCTATTTAGTGAAATTTGTGATTTTCATATATTATTATAATAATATTATTTATGTATCATATTTCCTTGTTATTTTAGTGTAAATTGAACAACTTAATTCTAACAACATTTTATAACTAAAGTCTTGTTTTTTTATTGACGTATCCAAACTTTGATATTTTTTGTTTTAAAATGTTGTATCCTCTATCTGTCTAGCTTTCACTTATGAACTTTTTTTTTTTTATAGAAACTCTTCAAGCCGTTTTATTTTTCCTCTTTAAGATTATCGAAAAAATCTATTCAATCTATTATAATTCTCTCAATTTCAAAGCATGATGATGACGACCGTTTAGGTTTTAAAGGTGGATCAATTTTGTGTTACAAGTCAACAACGGATTACATCTGTTAATGCGTGAGACATTTTTAGTGAGGAAAGAAAAAGAGAAATTAAAGAAATAAGGATTGATATTATTGAACGAATACAACTGAATTATCAAGTGTCTATTTATATATACCTAAATAACAAACTAAATAACAAACCATAACCCTAATTAGCTTTGGGCTTGAGCCACATAATACAACTTGGATTATATCTAATATCTCAACATACTCCCCTATAATCCAAGTTGTCGAAACACACTAATCACTGTCGATCTGAACTATTCCTAATTTCTTTCTCAAAGTTAGGAACCTGTTGATCTTTAATCCTTTGGTGTAAATGTCGGCCAATTGTGCTTCACTTGAGCAATTTCTTACTTCAAGTTCACCTATAATCACCTTCTCCATTAAAAAGTGAAATTTAGCTTCGATGTGCTTACTTCTTCCATGCAAAATTGGATTCTTCGCCAGATTTATGGTTTGACTTATTGTCGATTTGCAGGTACCAGAGGTTTCTTCACTTAGACCTCCATTTCGTCAATCACATATCTGAACCAAATTGCTTGACACGCAACATAGGATCCTGTTATATATTCATTCTCACGCGATGACAATGCCACCACAGGTTGCTTTCTCGAGCACCATGAAATTAGGGCACCAAATACTTGAAAGAAATATCCAGTAGTTCTTCTTCGATCTTCCTTATCTCCGCACCAGTCAGCATCTGAATAACAAGTAACCATAACTTCTTTGCTCTCAGAGTCTCTTCGAAATAAAATTTCATAGTTTGTTGATCCTTTTATGTATCTTAGGATTCTTCTTCATGCCTTTATGTGTGACACCCTTAGTTCACTCATGTATCTACTCACTAATCTGACTGAGAAACATATATCAGGTCGACTGTTCAACACATATCTTAGAGATCTGACATTGTGTTTGAACAAAGTTGCATCGACTTTGTATTTCTTTACATACTTCTCCAACTTTAAATTTGATTCTATAAGCGAAGATGCAAGAGTCGAATCATTCATTATGAATCTCTTGAGTATCTCTTTGACATACTTTCTTTGATGTAGCACCATGTCTTGCTTCGACATTTGAAATTCCATTCCTAGGAAGTATGACAACTTTCCTAGATCTGACATTTCAAATTCCTTATTCATCAGCTCTTTGAACTTCGCCAAGTTCATCAAGCTATTTCCAATTACTAGCAACTCATCGACATATAAGCAGATTATTGTTATATCTTGTGCCACAACCTAAACAGAGACACCATACTCAGATTTGCATTTTATGAATCCTAATTCAACCAAGTATGAGTCGATCTTCTAGGTCCATGCCCTAGGTGCCTGCTTGAGACCATAAAGCGCTTTGTGCAACTTGTATACTTTAATTGCTTCCTCCTGAATCACAAACCCAGGAGGTTGCGTGGCATACACCTCTTCAGCTAAAGGTCCATTAAAAAATGCCGATTTCACATCTAAGTGAAATGTTGACCAACCGTTCTTGCATGCCAAGGCCACCACTAGTCGAACAGTTTCCAATCTTGCGACAGGTGCAAATACTTCAGATTAGTTTAGTCATGCTCTCTTGAGAAATCCTCGAGCTACCAATCTCGCATTATGCCTTGCTATCGACCCATCCACATTGTTCTTCAACTTGAACACCCACTTTACTTCGATAGCCTTTGTATGAGCTGGAAATTTGACCACCTCCCATGTGTGGTTTTCTTTCAATTGCTTGTAACTCTTTAACCATAGCATACATCCATTGTTTTTCTTTGAAAGCTTCGTCATTGTTGATTGGTTCAACACCTGCAAGTAAAGCAAAATGAACTAGTTCCCCATTTATTGTGACTTCATCAACACCAACCACTTCATAGTCTTGAAGCCTTACTGGATGAGCTCAATTTCGTTGATGTCTCTAACTTATGCCAGCCATATCCTCTACGACTTCGACTGTGTCGAGAGTGCCAGCAACTGCTTCAACTTCTTCTTTGATTGGAGTATCAACAATGTCTTCGACTTCGACATCATTACTTGCTTCGGTGAAATCATAGCTCATTAGTGGATTGTCAATTGCATTACTAGAATTCCAATCCCAAGAAGATTCTTCATCAATCACAATGTCTCGACTCTTCACAATCTTCTGATTAATTGGATTGAACAACCTGTATGTGTAACACCCTCAATCTATACCCCCAATTAATTAAAACAGTAAAAGAAAATTCAAAATTTCGTCAGAGTATATTTAAATTATCATGGTATAGACCAAGGGGTCACATCAAATTGAAACAATCCATACAACACCTGCTCATAAAGATATGCAACAGTGGGGTAGCTATCAACAGAGGAACTCAATTCCTTACACCCACATTTCAGAATTTAGAATAAAAGCGGAAAATCTAAAACTGAATAACATACATATATATCACATGAAAAGTTTGCCATACATCGAGTTGTACATGCACAAGCCAAAAGATATATATACAGAATACACAATAATCACTAACGGCCTCCCTAACTACCCGGTGTCACATATCAGAGCCGACCGACAAAAGAATGAAGACGCAAAGCTTCACAAAAATACCTCTAGCAACTCTAATCTGCAATGCCTCATAGAGCATTATAAAACAGCAGAAGGGTGAGAAAAACAACCATAATACAGTTGCACGCAATTATATATATAACACAAGGAATACATATATATATATATATATATATACGATTCTCACCACAACTCACACTATAATTCAAACACAATACCACACAACGTGTAATTCATATTTCCATCACCAAGGTATACCAACCATACACATATCCATATATCAATTTATCAATTTTATCCACAATTCCACACATAAACAAACCATAATGATTTATGCAAATGCAAGAGACCGACACGACGACTCTATGCATATGCACATGCGGGTACCGACTTCCATTGTTTCTCATCACTAGTTCACTTAGGAACTCTGCTGGAATCATCGCTCGTTACTTAATGTAACTCCCCGTCGGGCATTACGATGTTCCCCGTCGCTCACACCTCTTTGTATAAGGCACACGATGTTTATGGATCGCTCACACCTCTTGGTATAAGGCACACGACCCGATCGCTCACACCTCTTTGTATAAGGCACACGATCGTCTACAATCATCGCTCACACCCCACACGGGCACACGACGTTATAGCGAATTCCCTCTGGAATCCAAACCGTCACTCAGGACGTCTCAACAATGCATATCATGATTCATGACATTTAATATGCACACATAAATGCATTCATAATCATGCACATATCAACAGTTACCATACATCGCAATTAATTGCTCTTAGGCCCCACATCATCATCAAAACACATTGCACATGCATTTTCATGTCACATCAGCCCACAAATCATAGTATATCCATGCCAATAACATATTACACATACACAACAAGTTAACCCAATTAAACGGCAAAAGTCTACCACAAAACCACACATTTTCTAATTCCCGCCATAATTTAATCGGCCAACAATTCTCAAAACTATCATCACAAGCAAGAAAATTTTATAAGCTTTCCAACGATATAAAGAACACTTAAATCGGAAATACGGTTCAAGAGTTATGAATTTTTTTGAGAAAAGTATTATTTGGAAAACTCTCAGCACCACCCGGCGAAACACTCAAACCGCCCGGCGAAACACCCCTCGCCGCCACACCGCCCGGCGAAGCACAGGCGTCACCAATTCTACCAAAATGACTCAAAAGAGTCAGGAACTTGTAACCTCTGCGCCTCTCAAAACCGCCTGGCGAAAGAACGAACCGCCCGGCGAAACAAGCCCACCGCTCGGCGCTTCACACCAGAAGCAGAATTTTCTGCTTGCGTTTACACTGTTCCTCACCCCCAAAAATCTCATTTTTCCACCCAAATCACTTCCAGCAGCAAAACCGTTAATAGCAATGGTTCATGAACATATAGAGATCATACAACACAAATTATACCAATTTCCGTCCGTGAAAACATCGATTTCTACTCGTTTAATAGTTTTCGACCTATAATCGAAAAACTATCGAAAAAACAATACCACATACAAACACACATACATAATCATACACAACGATAAGATAATCGAGTTTCGCACCCTTACCTGATTAAATAACGCGTAGAAAAGTCAGTTGATCGATTTCCAAGTTTTTTCGAAAATTCTCTCTTTTCTTTTCTTCTCCTTTTCTTCTTTTCTCTTCTTACTATCTTTTTTTTTTCTTCTTTCTATTATATTATAACAACTTAACCCAAAATAAATCAAAATGCCCAAAATACCCCTACACTCAAATATCTCGCAAACGTTCCCAAAACCCGATAAAACATCACAACATAGAAAAATAACATATTTTCAGATAAAAGTCGAAAATAAAATAAAATATAATAAAATAATAAAAAAGAATCGATTAAATAAAAACACACAAAAACTAGGGCGTTACAACTCTCCCCCACTTAGAAATTTTCGTCCTCGAAAATATTACCTGAGACGAACAACTCGGGATACGACTCCCACATCCGACTCTCCAACTCCCAAGTCAAATTGCCCTCAGCAGCGCCTCCCCACGCCACTTTCACAAGTGCAATATCCTTGCCCCGCAATCGCTTCACCTCGCGATCGAAAATCCTAACTGGTAATGCCTCAACCGTAAGGTTCTCCCTTACCTCAACCTCATCCATCGGAATCACATGCGACGGATCCGGAACATACTTCCGAAGCTGTGAAACATGGAACACATCGTGCAAATTCGACATATTCGGCGGCAGCGCCACCCTATAAGCCACAGCACCCACTATCGCTAATATCTGGTAAGGACCAATAAACCGAGAAGTAAGTTTCTTCGATTTCAATGCACGACCCACACCTGTTACCAGCGTAACCCTCAGAAATACATGATCACCCTCTTGAAACTCAAGATCTTTCCGTCTCCGATCATGATAACTCTTTTGCCTACTCTGAGAAGCCTTCATTTTCTCTCGAATAAGCTTCACTTTCTCCATCGTCTGTTGCACCAACTCTGGTCCAACCACCGTACTCTCACCAGATTCGTGCCAACACAAAGGTGTTCGACACCTTCGTCCATACAGTGCTTCAAATGGTGCCATTCCAATACTAGAATGAAAACTGTTATTATACGTGAACTCAATCAATGCAAGATAACTATCCCACGCACCACCTTGTTCCAAAACACACGCTCTCAACAAATCTTCCAACGACTGAATCGTCCTCTCCGTCTGACCATCCGTCTGCGGATGATAAGCCGAACTCAATCTTAATTTAGAACCCAACGCCTTTTGTAAACTTTCCCAAAATCTCGATGTAAATCTAGGATCTCGATCAGAAACAATACTCAATGGAACCCCATGTAATTTCACAATCACACTGATGTAAATCTCAGCTAACCGCTCCAAAGTAAAACTGATATCAATCGAAATAAAATGAGCCGATTTAGTCAGCCTATCAACAACCACCCAAATAGCATTATGCCCTCGCTGAGTATTCGGTAACCCTGTTACAAAATCCATGGAAATACTATCCCATTTCCATTCAGGAATATCCAACGGTTGCAACAAATCACTAGGCCTCAGATGTTCCACCTTCGATTTCTGACAAGTCAAACATGCATAAACAAACTGAGCCACATCTCTTTTCAATCCAGACCACCAGAAAATCTTCTTCAAATCTTGGTACATCTTATTCGCTCCCAGATGTATACTCAAATTACTCCGGTGTCCTTCTTCCAAAATCATCTTTTTCAACTCCGCATCATCCGGAATACAAATCCTACCTCGGAATCTCAAAACACCATTAATATCCACTTGAAAATCACTATTCGCATCCTTTCCTCCAACCAACATTAAATCCATAAGTTTCACATCCAACTTCTGTTTCTCACAAACCGTCATCAGAAAATCATTAGTAATCGTTAACATTCCAAGCCTAACGCTATCCGACGTCCATTCACATACCAAACTCAAGTCTCTAAACGATTCCAAAAGTTCCCACTCCTTAACCATTAAAGCGGGCATATGCAACGATTTCCGACTCAAAGCATCGGCTACCACATTAGCTTTACCAGGATGGTAATTCAAGCCAAAGTCGTAGTCCTTCGAGAATTCCAACCATCTACGTTGCCTCATGTTTAGCTCTTTCTAATCAAATAGATATTTCAAACTTTTATGATCACTAAAGACTTCAAACCTTGCACCGTAGAGATAATGCCTCCAAATCTTCAACACAAAAACCACAGCCGCTAACTCAAGATCATGAGTAGGATAATTCTTCTCATGAACTCTTAATTTCCTTGAAGCATAAGCCACTACCTTACCTTCTTGCATCAGAACACCACCTAGACCAATCAAAGAAGCATCACAGTAAACCACAAATGGTTTATTAGGATTCGGAAAAATCAAAATTGGAACTGTCGTCAATCTTCTCATCAGCTCATTAAAACTCTCTTCGCACCGATTATCCCAAATGAACGCTTGCCCTTAACAAGTCAACTGGGTCAAAGGAAGTGCTAGCTTAGAAAAACCTTCAATGAACCGTCGATAATAACCGGCCAACCCCAAGAAGCTTCGAATTTCAGTAACAGATCTCGGAGCCTCCCTGTCATACCCCAAATTTTGACCACTAAGATGTCCCATCATTGTGTCAATCATCATCACAATATGGATGAACCATCATGCCTCATCAAATGCCTCAAGGGTTGTTGAGCATTCACTACAATCAAAATTAGGGTTTTAAGCCCTCTCAAAGTGCTTAGACAAAGGATCAATCAAGGAATGACATGATCTTCAACTTGTCTAACCTCTCAAACATCCATAATGGATCAAAAGGACTCCCACTTCAAGGATCAAGCACAAGGCTGCTCCCTTCTAGGTGGATTAAGTCTCAAGATCAACAGTGTCACCAAATTAGGGTTTTTGTCGACCAGGGCCTCCAGATGGAAATTTTTCATCTGATCACGATTACAGTTCCTGTCTGATTTGCTCAGTAAACAAAAAGGGATGCTCTTTCATACAGGAGGCCATCCAGCGTCAGATGGATCTTGGATGGATCCAAGACTACCATGATAGGAACCCTTATTAGATCAACATGGTTCAAATCTTCAATATTCGCGTGATGAATACCAACCTGGTAGAGTTACATGCTGAGCAGGTCCGACTCGGATTCTTAATATCACATGACTATCAAAGCTGTAAGGCGGGTTGCAAAAACAATCGAGGTTGTACCCTTGTCCAGGAGGCACTTCAGCACTTGTTAAGTCACTGGTGGATGCCAATTTATATGGATGAAGATACTTAGCAAATTAGTATCAGTAACAGGAATCCTACTCGGCGTCAGAGTCAGGATGTCCGATCAGTGGAAGCTAACCTAGTGAGGTTACATTGTATGAAAGAGCAAGTTGAGCAAGTTGAGGATGTTGTCACGATCTCTGGACCCATCGACTGGACGCCGAACTACCTTGCCGAGCAAGTTGAGGATGTTGTCACGATCTCTGGTCATCACAGGACCAGGGATGTTTTTGCCATTATCCCTCTACTTGACGAATCTAAAGTTCCCAACCGGGAACGAATCGAGATTAATTATGATGGTCAGAAAAATCAGAAGGTTCCCATAGTCATCTATCTACCGGGACCACTACCGTATGAATCAACTAAGGTTATCCCTTACAAATACGGTGCAACAATAATTGAAAATGGAAAGGAAATTCCATTACCCTCCGTCGTGAATATTGTAGACATCAGCCGTGTAACACGGAGCGGTAGAATCTTCAACAGAGGAGTTGGAGAACCTAACAAGGAAAAAGAACTTCAGTCTAAAACTCCTGATCCACCAGTCGGTCAATCCAGTAATCCCGACCTTTTGAAAAACGATGATGAGATGCTGAAGCTCATCCAAAGGAGTGAATACAACATTGTTGATCAATTGTTACAGACTCCTTCAAAGATCTCTGTATTATCACTGTTACTCAATTCAGAAGACCACAGGGAGGCTCTACAGAAAGTCTTGAAGCAAGCCTTTGTGGAACAAGATGTAACAATCAGACAGTTCAATAGCATTGTCTCTAACATCACTTCCTGCAATAATTTCGGATTTAGTGATGAAGAATTACCCGAAGAGGGTCGGCGTCATAACATGGCACTCAATATCACAGTTAAATGCCAGGACGATGCTTTAGCCAGCGTACTGGTAGACACAGGGTCAGCCCTGAATGTTATGCCGAAGTCCACTTTGATGCAATTATCATTCAAGGGCCCTCCGATGAGAATCAGCAAGGTCGTCGTCAAAGCGTTCGACGGATCCAAAAAAACGGTTATCGACGAAGTTGATATTCCCATAACTATCGGTCCTCACACTTTCCAAGTCACTTTCCAGGTCATGGACATCCGGGCAACATACAGTTGTTTATTAGGAAGACCTTGGATACATCAGGCTGGAGCGGTTACTTCAACCCTCCAGCAAAAGTTAAAGTTCGTCAAGAACGATCAACTTGTCACAGTCTGTGGAGAACAGGCCTTGCTCGTAAGCAACTTGTCATCATCTACTGGTATAGAACCCGAGGAGGTTATTGGAACTCAGTTCCAAGCACTGTCGGTGAGCAAGGACAATCAGTTCAGAGGAGGAACCTCGATTTCCTCATACAACGATGCTATCAAAGCGGTCGAGGGTACCGATATGACAGGATAGGGACAGCTTGTCATTCCTACTGACAATAAAACAAAGAAGGGTCTTGGTTTTTCTGCAACCTGTACCCGGACAGCTGCCAACGATGAAAGTCTTCATCCCCTTCAAAACTTCTTCCACAGTGGAGGTTTCCTTCACCCAGTGTCTCAAGCAGTACATGCTATCAATGAGGAAGATCCCTCTGACCCAGATGAAGAATGGAAATTCTATCCTAATGAGGACGGTTATATGTCTCAGGAAGAGGTACCTATGCCTTTTTACTTTCCCACAGAAAGTCCGAGATTTATACCACGGTCAGACGTCGAAATGATATATGGAGATTGTGATCTGGAAGGATGTCGTGCTCCACCAAATTCATTAGAGGAGGACACTCTGATGAAAGACAACTTTGACCACGATTACTATGGCCCAATGGATGGTCTGCCAATGTGGCAACCTTACCCAGGAAACTTGGGGCAAGAAAGTCAGCCGAGCAATGAAAATCAGCTAACTGTCATTGAACAGAATATCTGTGTCCCCACCATGTCATGGGATCAACACTCAGGTCATTTAGAAACTACTCAACATGAAGATGAATTTGCAACGTTTGCAGGACTTGAATTCATCAACTATGCTTTCCCCGAGGTCAACGTCATCGAGAGAGATGACTCCTCCAGTTCCAAAGAAGTTTGGGACACCTTGGGAGAACCAAGTGGAAAATACGACTTTATGGTCAAGTACACCGCTCCCGAAAGCTCTCGTATCAGGCTCAAAGATATCCAGCCTACTGGATGGGAAGATACAGTTGAGAGCACAAATGCTATGCAAAATGCAACAGAGGAATTCTCCTACGACAGCTCTGCCTGGGAGACAGATTCCAATGATCCTGCTCCACCAGAAATCAGCGTTATTTCTGAAGACAAATCAAGGAAGGTGCCAGACTTTGTGATTCACCGAGGAGTTCTCCGCCAATGGGTTGTTGTTGATGTTCCGAAGGTCGTTCACCAGTCAAAGTAATTGCCATCTTTAACCTTTCACCCTGCCCAGGTGAAACAGATGTTTTGATAGGGCTCGCTTTCTGTAAATTTTCCCAACTTTGAGTTCCCGGTATTCGAGGCTGAAGAAGAAGTTGACAACGAAATTCCAGAAGAGATCTCCCGACTACTCAGACAAGAGGAAAGGTCCATTGAACCTCACAAAGAACCGTTGGAAACGGTAAACTTGGGTTCCGAAAAAGAGAGAAAAGAAATCAGGATTGGGGCACTGCTCAGTCCAACTGCCAGAGAGAGTTTGATAAAGCTTCTCAGAGAATTTCCCGATGTATTCGCTTGGTCCTATCAGGATATGCCAGGGTTGGATATCAGCATCGTGGAACATCACTTACCGTTAAGATCGGAATGTCCGCCAGTAAAGCAAAGGTTGAGACGGACTCACCCGGACATGGCCATCAAAATCAAGGAGGAGGTACAAAAATAGATTGACGCGAGTTTCCTCGCCACATCTGAATATCCTCAATGGTTAGCCAACATCGTACCAGTCCCCAAAAAGGACGGAAAGGTCAGAATGTGTGTCGATTACAAGGATCTGAACAAGGCAAGTCCAAAGGACGACTTTCCTTTACCACACATTGACATGCAGGTTGATAGTACCGCAAAGTTCAAAGTTTTTTCCTTCATGGATGGATTCTCGGGCTATAACCAGATCAAAATGGCGCCGAAAGACATGGAGAAAACTTCGTTCATCACCCCATGGGGCACATTTTGTTACAAGGTAATGTCGTTCGGCTTAAAGAACGCCGGGGCAACCTATCAAAGGGCCATGACTACTCTATTTCATGACATGATACACAAAGAGATAGAGGTATATGTCGATGACATGATTGCAAAAGCTAAGACAGAAGAGGAGCATGTGACCCACCTGTCAAAACTATTTGAGCATTTGAGAAAATACAAACTCCGCTTGAATCCCAACAAGTGAACCTTCGGTGTCCGTTCGGGGAAACTCTTAGGGTTCATCGTCAGCCAGAAAGGGATTGAGGTCGATCCTGACAAGGTCAAGGCCATTCGAGAAATGCCTTCTCCGAAAACTGAAAAACAAGTCAGAGGGTTCTTGGGACGTTTGAACTACATCTCCAGGTTCATATTCCTTATGACCGCCACGTGTGCGCCGATTTTCAAATTACTCAAAAAGAACCAGGATTGCGTTTGGTCGGAAGATTGCCAAACCGCCTTCGACAGTATCAAGGAATATCTGTTGAATCCTCTGATTCTATCACCTCCAGTGGAAGGAAGACCACTGATCATTTACCTCACAGTCCTAGAGGACTCAATGGGATGTGTACTTGGCCAACAAGACGAAACCAAACGGAAAGAGTCTGCCATTTACTATTTGAGCAAGAAATTCACCGACTGCGAAACTCGGTACACGATGCTCGAGAAAACTTGCTGTGCTTTGGCTTGGGCAGCCAAACGTCTTCGCCAATACATGATTTGTCATACTACTTGGTTAATATCCGAAATGGATCCAATCAAGTACGTATTTGAAAAGCCTGCTCTCACGGGAAGGATTGCCCGTTGGCAGATGCTGTTATCAGAATATGACATAGAGTACCACGCTCAGAAAGCCGTTAAGGGGAGTATTTTAGCCGATCATTTGGCTCATCAACCGATTGACAATCAAGAATCAATCGGGTTTCACTTCCCATACGAAGATGTCATGTATCTAAAAATGAAAGATTGCAACGAACTGTTACCCAGTGAAGGGCCAGAACCAGGTTCCCAATGGGGACTTGTCTTTCACGGAGCAGTAATCATTATGGAAACGGAATTGGGGCAATCATTGTTACCCCTCAGGGTACCCACATTCCTTTCACCGCTCGACTTACGTTCAAATGTACGAACAACGAGGCCGAATACGAAGCTTGTATTATGGGTCTCTAAGAAGCGATTGATTTAAGGATCTAAAACTTGGACGTATATGGTGACTCAGCCTTGGTTATCAATCAGATAAAAGGAGATTGGAACACATACCAATCAGGATTGATCCCTTACAAAGACTACGCAAGAAGGTTGCTACCTTTCTTCAACAGAGTTGAGTTCCATCATATCCCTCGTGAAGAGAATCACATGGCTGATGCCTTAGCCACTCTATCTTCCATGATTAGTGTAGGTCAGAGGAATGACCTACCTAAGATTGACATAATGCGCCTTGAACGGCCCGCTCACATCTTCACGATTGAAGCAGTCATAGACGACAAACCTTGGTATCACGATATCAAATGCTTCCTTCAGAAACAAGAGTACCCACCTGGGGCATCCAGGAAAGATAGAAAGACCCTCAGAAGATTGGCTGGAAACTTCTTCCTGAGCGGTGACACTCTCTATAGGAGAAATTTTGACATGGTCTTGCTCCGATGCGTAGACAGACCAGAAGAAGACATGCTTATGAAAGAAATTCATGAAGGATCCTTTGGCACTCATGCCAACGGACATACAATGGCGAGAAAAATTCTGAGAGCAGGGTACTACTGGTTGACCATGGAATCCGACTGCTACAAGTACATGAGGAGGTGTCTCAAGTGTCAGATATACTCCGACAAAATTCATGTACCGCCATCACATCTCAAAGTTCTTTCTTCTCCGTGGCCTTTTTCCATATGGGGAATCGACATGATTGGCTTGATTGAACCTAAGGCTTCAAACGGACATCGGTTCATCCTGGTAGCCATTGACTATTTCAGCAAGTGGGTCGAAGCAGCGTCGTACGCTAATGTAACCCGGCAAGTGGTGGTCCGATTTATCAAAAACAATATCATCTGCCGTTATGGTGTTCCAAGCGAGATCATTACTGATAATGGATCTAACTTGAACAATAAGATGATGAAAGAGTTGTGCGCAGAGTTCAAAATCAAACACCATAATTCATCTCCCTACCGACCCAAGATGAACGGAGCGGTAGAGGCGGCCAATAAGAACATCAAGAAGATCGTTCAAAAGACGGTTGTAACCTACAAAGACTGGCACGAGATGCTACCCTTTGCTCTTCAAGGTTATCGCACATCTGTCAGCACTTCAACAGGGGCTACCCGTTTCTCTCTAGTATATGGCATGCAAGCAGTGCTCCCCATAGAAGTAGAGATCCCGTCAATCCGAGTATTGATGGAAGCTAAGCTCACCGAAGCTGAATGGTGTCAAAGTCGACACGACGAACTGAATCTGATCGAGGAGAAGCGAATCACGACACTATGCCATGGTCAGCTGTATCAACAGAGAATGAAGAGGGCGTTTTACAAAAAGGTCTGACCTCGTGTTTTCAGAAAAGGAGACCTCGTGCTCAAGAAGATACAACAGTTTCTCACTGATTCGCGAGGTAAATGGACTCCGAATTATGATGGCCCCTATGTGGTCACAAAAGCTTTCTCAGGCGGTGCCTTGAGACTTGCAACCATGGACGGAGAGGAATTTTCCTACCCCACGAATGTTTATGTAGTCAAGAAATACTTCGCCTAAACTAAAAAAAAAAACGTCTCGGTGGATTGAAAACACGAAAGGGCGGTCCAGGCAAAAGTTAGAGACATGAAAAAAAATCATCCCGTTGGATTGGAAACATCATAGTACAATCCAGGCAAAAATTAGGGATAATGGCAAGTAACTATGTTCAACAGAGGCAAATCCCTCAGCAGCAGCAGTTACATCACCTGTCAGAAAACTCCAGTCAAGGTCATCTTCGACAGAAGCTCAGGATGTCCCGAATTCAAAGTGGGTAGAAGGATAGTGGTCATTATGTTTCAACATAGCCCTTTTCCCTGTAAATTACCATTTTCTAACTTCGTATATACTCTTTGGAATCACGCGTTTGGCTGATCTCCATCTTATCAATAAAATTTGAGCCCTTGCGCTATTGTTTGTAATTCTTATTTGTTTTAGCTTTACAGAACGACGTTGTTAACATGATTAACGATTCTTGAAATGAAACAAAAATGAATTTACTTGTTAAAAATTTTTCTGCTTTTAATAAAGACGGCAATTTCTTTTGACTGTTGAACATCATAAGAACATCGGTCGCTTCTCCAGAAGTAATCGAACCTCAAAGTGCAGAATCAAAGTACTCCTTCTAACCCAGTACGCCTGAATGAAGGGATCAACTGTGTCAGAGACCTTGTTTCTTCTGACACACCTCGGCCGAGTTCTTATCTCCTAAGCCCGATCAACGGTGCTCCCAACAGGGACTATCTCTCCTAAGCAAGGTGGAATTGCTATTCTGAACCAACGTACTTCTTCGCCCCGTGATGGTCGAGTATCCAGTCATGTTCATCCATTAGTTTGTATGTCGCGTCAGTTTTGTCAGCATAAACATACATGCATCATTGCATTATTGATTTTCATTCATATTGCATCACTATCACTCTAGTCGGTCTTGTCCCCTGGTGGTAAAAGTTCTCTCAATCGAGTTGTCAAACCTTTCCTCGTTAGAAAGTGAATCATCTAAGCAATCTCCCTCCCGTTTATCTCTGGATTAGAGACGGTCCTTGACCACTTTGATAACTTGAACCTCTGAGAAACAAGAAAACTTTCAACAAATGTTGCTCTTCGCCATCGAAGACGATATCCTTGCTTTCCCGGATTAAAGAAAATCCTGAGGGAAAGCCTCCTAAATCGGAGATCCGGCAGTACGGCAGTTTTTCTCCGAAAAACCCACCAATGAAAAGGTCATCGGCACCTCAAAATTGGATCCCATCATATGGCATTTCTCCGGAAAGATCCCGAGAAAAGTATGATGTAAGCCCTAAACGAAAAAAGTCTCTCAAGAGACTCGCGTTCCCCAGTAGAATCGACAAATGGCGTCTCCAACAGAGAAGTTTGTGCAACTCTACAACTCAGACGACTGGGTTCTCCAGATAGTCTGAAATCAAAGCTTTTTCCATCAAATGGCATCTCCCCAGGAAAATTCGGCGAGAAGTTTGAGGGAAATCCGCTACAAATAGCGTTCCTTGTCAGTAAAGTTTACTGACAAAAGAAACTGAGACCAGTTCCTTGGTGGGAAACTAGGATCGAGGGGAAGTTTAAATCAGAAACTAAGACCAATTCCTTGGTGGGAAACCAGGATCGAGGGGAAGTTTAAATCAGCAACTGAGACCAGTTCCTTGGTAGGAAACCAGGAACGGGAGGGAGGTTGACAAAAGAAAACTGAGACCAGTTCCTTGGCTAAAAACCAGGATCGAGGGGAAGTTTACCTTTTCTAAGCATCATTGCTTAGCTAAAGAAGATGGATGCGATCCGCCATTCATAACCACCATCAAAATTTTAGGTATTCTGATATTCAATCCTCTTGCACCTCGAATGCCCGAATACCTTCGTCATTCACACCTTCGGGTCCAAGAAGATTAAATAGGGGCATCTGTCATACCCCAAATTTTGACCACTAAGATGTCCCATCATTGTGTCAATCATCATCACAATATGGATGAACCATCATGCCTCATCAAATGCCTCAAGGGTTGTTGAGCATTCACTACAATCAAAATTAGGGTTTTAAGCCCTCTATGAGTGCTTAGACAAAGGATCAATCAAGGAATGACATGATCTTCAACTTGTCTAACCTCTCAAACATCCATAATGGATCAAAAGGACTCCCACTTCAAGGATCAAGCACAAGGCTACTCCCTTCTAGGTGGATTAAGTCTCAATATCAACAGTGTCACCAAATTAGGGTTTTGGTCGACCAGGGCCTCCAGATGGAAATTTTTCATCTGGGCACAAGCCAATGATCCAAAACATAACCTGATATACTCCATGGAACCTCATGGACCCAATCATCAAGTCAATTTTGCCTCAGGGGATGCATTCATCAAAAATCAGGAATTAGGGTTTCTTGACCTAATTCACCCCTAAGTTGACTTTTGGGACAAATCATGAACCAAGACCTCAATAGAGGGTTTGAGGGTCTCTAATGAACTATATTGATCCATTTGGAACAATGGATTAATCCAAGAAGCTTGAGCAACAAGTCTCAATTTCATCTGCACCACAATTAGGGTTTTAAGGGAAAAGTCAACTGTAACTTTGACTTTTGACGAGGACATGCTCCCAAGCCCTAAGACATGATTCAATATACCCTATGACACCCATGGAACATGTACATCAAGTTTGATTTAGGTCAAGGACATGATTTCCTGAAGAATTGCACAGTTTGGAATTCATCTGACAAAAAGTCAACTGTGCACAAAAGTCAACTTTGACTTTTGGAGATTTTTCACCAAAATGGATTTTTAACCCTAAAATGATGTTAATGTATGATTTGAATCATCATTCATCAAGAAAAATCAAGAAAAGTTGGATAACTTGTAAAAGGGGGTAACCATAAAAACTTAGAAAATTTTCTAAGTTAAAAATAAAGTGACAAGGGCACCAACCTTGAAGGATCATAACTCCTAAACCACAAAGCCATTTTTTCTCATCCAAAGATGGATTTGTAGCTCTCATTACCCTCTACAAAAACTTCAACTAGACCTAAGTCCAATTCATTAAGGATTTTGAGTTATGGAGTGATCAAAATGGCTGAAAAGTGAAAATGTCACTTTTTCCAACACTTAGTGAAATTTTCACTAAGTCAGAATCTGCCTTCACTTTTTGCCAAATGTAGAGGAATTTTTCACTTGGATTCAAAAGAGATCAAAACCAAATATGTTCAAATAGTTGTTATTTCATGTAAGGTCTTTCCAAAATGGCCAAGAACATTGTAAATTCCATTTGGGCTATGAGTTATGACATTGGAAAGTTGCCTTGCTGAAATCTGTCAAAGGCAAGGCAGAATTTGCAACTTTGCTCGATTTGCCAAAATCAGCCAAATTCAAATGCTCCTATCCACTTGGACACATCTGAGGATTGAATCTAAAGGGGACAATCACTGAGCCAAGCCTCCAAAGTCCATGGAATAAGAAATAGGATGTTGAACCTAGAATGGCCAAAATAGGGACAAGACTCCAAATTTGGATTGAAGCATTCAATGGAAGCATCAAGGTGGAATGGACTGAGCCATTCTCATCTGGAATCAGTCAAGACTTATCCAAGACCAAGGGGACCAAAGCTCTGTGCCATAACCTCTAGTCAATGGCTAGAGGAGACTTGGATTTTCATTTGCCAACATAGGCCAAACCTACTTACCAGGTGCCATTCACAATTCCTTGCAAAAAAAACTTGCTCTACTATAAATAGAGCTTAATTGTGATCAGTTTGAGTACACCAAAGCCATCTAACAGATGCTTTCCTCAAAATCTCTTTCTCTTAGCAAAAATGCCTTTCTTAGCAAGGTAGCTATCGGGTTTTGAGTTTGAGAGCTTTTCCAATCAAACCAATCACTCACACACCTCACATACATCATATAGAAGTGATCTAAACACTCACATAACATCTGGAACACTGATTTCACAAAATCACCAGCCAATTGCTCAAGTTCTTGACAGTTTTGCAGTTGAGGTGCCATCTTCAACTCCAAACCATTTCAATCCATTCCAAGCACTCAGACACATCACTTGGCACCTAGGGAAGCTATCCACATCATTGGAACCGAGCTGTAACACCTCCAACACAAATCACGATCACCAGCTGCAAGTGGTAAGCATGAGCTCTTCTAACTCTATGATCCATGCAATTTTTGCTGCACAATAATTTGACCATATGTTCATAATCATGCATGGAATGTTTTCCCTCATGCAGAAATTAGGGTTCTTGAGGATTTTTCATGATTTCTTGTTATATGTTTAATTTAAATGAAATTAATGGACATAGACATGATCGTGAGGTTGAGATGAGCATAATGATGTGTGGATTGCATGTTATAATCAAGTATTCAGGGAGATTGGATGGAAAATGCAAATCAGCCAAACCCAGAACACGCGCGTGTTCTTCAGCTGTTCTTGGCGCCTTTTCTGAATTTTCAAATATTTAAATTTTGTGATTTTTCTTTAATTGATTCAAAAATTAATTTCTCTCTGAGTTTTAATAGTTTTGAGTTGATTCTTTTTTTAATAATTCGCAAAAATGTTAAAATATTTTATTTTCCAAAAAAATCCCAAAAATATTATTTATTTCATATAATTGATATTTTTGCAAAGAATTAATATTTTAATTGTTTTTGACATTTTAAATATTTTTTCCACATTGATTTTGCAACTTTTAATGCTTTCTAATTATTTTGTAGGCCAATACTTAATTTTTGAAGCATTAATCCAAGATCACAATTTGTTTTTCACATGTTAAACAATTTTGATCATTTTAATTGAATTTTTATTCAATTAAATACATTTTTGAAAACAAATTAGGGTTTTTGGATTAATTCAACCCTCATAAATCATTTTTAAAACACTTTGGGCCTCTAATAGAGTGTAAGACCCAATCCTTTCTTGACCAAAACATTTTGGGCCTCAGTGTATTGTATAAGTCCTGATACCGTCAAAAACAAACGGCGCGATCATCGCCTTTTGAAAAATAAACTTGGGCCTCTCCTCGAGCTATAAGACCCATTCAAAACTTTTTTGGGCCTCTATTAGAGTGCAAGACCCAACCCCCTTTTAACCAAAATCATTTGGGCCTCACTTATTGTATAAGTCCCTCTGCGTTAAAAGAAAACCTCGGCGCAATCGCCATTTTAAATGAAAAAAATTTGGGCCTACCCTCGTGTTATAAGCCCCACTCTTTTTCTTTTAAACCTTTTGGGCCTCTTGAGAGAGTGTAAGACCCATCCCTTTGTACAGGAAAACTTTTTGGGCCTCAGTCACTTGTATAAGTCCCTCTGTATAAATTCAAACAGTGCGCTCACTGATAAAACCCCGGGCCTCTCCTTGAGCTGTAAGCCCCAAATCTTTCTTTTTCAAAGCACTTTCTCCTTTGATTTTGAATATACTGTTGTTTTCAATCTTTCTTTGTTGAACAACTAACCAAACAGCATGGAAGCTCTACAACCGAGTAAGTGTTTATACGCTTTCGTTTACCGCTTTCATATACATATAACTGTATTATGGGGTTGTTTCACTGTAAGTCTTCTTTCATAAACTCATATCAACTGTGTAATAATAGTATAGATATTTCGAGTTTCCCCGGCAACTACGTCTAGAACTAGGTGACGCCGTTTCGTTTATTCGTAGAAATAGACAACTAGATCCCCAATAGGATCACCAGATACAGTCTTCTCTTCGGCTGTCCTCATTAGGAATTATCAAGAAACTTTATTCCCAGAGATGAATGTATTCTCCGTGAATGGCATCTTTGAGTTTCTTCCAAATTCTCGAACTTTCCTGACTTGATCTATTCCTTGTGAATAGCTTGCCTTGAATTTCTCGGGGTTTGGGGACCCACGGGCTTCTTAAAAGCATCGGCCTCCTCTTGGGAATCGTACAAGGACCCACAGGCTTCCTAAAAGTAACCCCGCCTCCTCTTGGGCTTAGTAGAAGGACCCTACGGCTTCTTAGAAGTATTCACAGCCGCCTCTTAGGCTTCGTATATTGATCTCTTCCTCCGGGAATGATAGCCTTCTCTTGGGCTTAGTACAAGGACCCGTCGGCTTCTTAAAAGCTTCCAGCCTCCTCTTGGGCTTTGTACAAATTGTCCCGACGACCTCCTAGAGGTATAGGAACAGAACCTAGTTATCCTCATAGAACAGTCCTTTCAAAGAGTCCACTACTGTTTCTCGAAGCATGGTACAAAAGATAAAACCCTAGACTTGGACAGTCTAATTTCCTTGAGTCTCAAAGACATTCTCAAGTGACCCCTTCGTTAAATAGGAAGGAAACCCGTAAGACTTGGACAGTATCAATACCCTTCGGATTTCCCGCTTCCTTAAAGGACAGGCATAACCCAGACCCTTGAATCAAATCCATGAGTACAGTGTTGCTCATATAAGAACTGATTTTCTCTTTCAAAATCAGTATACCAGACCTGTCACTCAATTGAAACAGTAACCATAGCCTCCTCTTAGGCTTTGTATAATGATCCTTCTTCAATGAAGTTAGCCTCCCTCTCGGGCTTTGTACGAGACACATAAGAGACTCCCTCGTTGAGTCAATCACCCCTTTCGCCTCCATCTCGGGCTTTATACGAGATACAAAAAGGTTCCTATTGAGCCAAACAAATTTTCGCCTCCATCTCGGGCTTTATACGAGATACAAAAAGGTTCTTATTGAGCCAAATAAACAACAGCCTCCATCTCGGGCTTTGTACGAGATACAAAAACTCTCTTGTTGAGTCAAACAGCCTCCATCTCGGGCTTTATACGAGATACCAAAAGACTCCATCGTCGAGTCAAAACCTTTTAGCCTCTCTCTCGGGCTTTGTACGAGACACATACTCGCCTCCTCTTAGGCTTTATATAAGAAAACCACTGGTTAATCCAATTAACCTTCTAGCATCAAAACTGTGCCTCGTTCACAGTACATAAACATCAACAACTCCTTCCCCTCCATCTAATCGCTGTAAGCGGCAAGCCTCTGGATCATCTACATCCATGCCACTGTCCCTATTTTAGCATGAGAAATTCCTAAGGAAAGATAGCTTTGCTCTACACTGAGTTAAAGTCTTCTCCTTCAGGTTAAAATCCCCTATAAAGGAAATTATGGCATTGCCGGATTCACAAATCCCGGTTAAAGTAATTCTCCCTTATAAGCAGTTGTGGCATACAACCCCCTCTTTAGAGATGACAAATTTTCTCTAAAGACACACCCTTTTAGCTTCACATCTTGGGCTTTGAACAAGATACAAATAGACCTTTCAGCTTCACATCTTGGGCTTTGAACAAGATAAAATCACCTTTCGCTTCACGTCTTGGGCTTTGAACAAGACACCAAAACATAGGAGGAACTACAAACGATCTGATTTCCCTATTTCGGTAACGGGAATACGTAGGCATAAGATTGAAAGAAAAATCTTAGCGAGCACACTAAACAAAAACCCAAATCCCATATCTCCATCAATCAAAAGCAGTAATTCAAAACATCAGTCCTAACATCCTAATCCTTGTTCCCCGCCAGAAATCTTCTATCTAGATAAAAAGAAAAAAAACAGTATTGGCAAAAATACAAATAACCAGTACAAAGGCCCCCCACATTGATAGCATCTGTAACTAACAGACCACTGTTTAAACTCCGTATGTAAAGCAGGGTTAATTGGAGACATCTATTTCCCTTACTTCATCAGCTTTAATAGGATAAAAAATGAATCGACCTGTAGTTTAAGCTCAAACCGCAGAGAGCGATCAGCGCTTAAGAACCGCGTCTAAAATCGCTCGCTACACTCCCATTGTAGAACTGTTTCTACTTTAGATGGATCCACAGAAATGCCCTTACCTGAAATTACGTGTCCAAGAAAACCCACCTCTGACAACCAGAATTCACACTTGGACAATTTGGCAAAAAGCTTCCTTTCTTTCAAAACCTGCAAAACAATATGCAAATGCTCCGCGTGCTCCTCCCGAGACTTAGAATAAATCAGAATGTCGTCAATGAACACAACGACAAATCGATCCAGATGCTCGTGAAAAATACGATTCATGTACTCCATAAACACACCTGGCGCATTAGAAACCCCGAACGACATCACAAAATATTCATAATGACTATATCGTGTTCTAAAAGCCGTCTTCTGAATGTCTTCCTCCTTCACCCTTATCTGATGATACCCTGACCTCAAGTCAATCTTACTTAACACACACGCACCAACTAACTGATCCATCAGATCATCAATTCTTGGAAGAGGATACTTATTCTTGATCGTCACCTTATTCAACTGGCGATAATCAATACACAACCGCATACTCCCATCCTTCTTTTTCACCAATAAAACTGGAGCACCCCAAGGAGAAACACTTGGTCTCACAAACCTCTTCTCCATCAACTCATTCAACTGTTTCTTTAACTCCACCAACTCAGATGCCGACATACGATAAGGTGCCATAGATACAGGTCTAGTACCAGGAACTAGATCTATAGAAAACTCCACCTCTCTCTCTGGCAGAAAGTCTGAAATATCCTCAGGAAACACTTCCGGAAATTCACACACAACAGGAAACACATCAAGTGAAACTTTACTATCCACAGTCAGAGATGCAAACAACCCAAACAACTGAGCTTCCTCCGCCAAAAGTCTCTTCAACTCTTTGGTAGATAAGAAACTCGAGTCTTCATTTTCCTCAAGAGAAGGAAACCTTACCAGCTTATGATAACAATCAATATGAACTCGATTGAATTGCAACCAATTCATACCAAGAACCACATCTAATCCCTCCAACGGTAAACACACCAAATCCATCTCAAAGTCTTTACCATAAATGGCCAAAGGACAACTTAGACAAACCAAAGAAGTAGTTACTGACCCCATTGCTGGAGTATCAATAACCATCTCACCACCCATCAAAGACAACACAAGATTCAAATGCTTCGCGCACTCAGATGAAATAAATGAATGAGTCGCTCTAGTATCAATAATAGCAACTAAAGGAGTACTATTAATAAAACAAGTACCTCTGATCAGACGATCTGCACTTGAAGTCTGAGTTCCTGCTAAGGCAAATACTTTCCCACCAACTGGAGCTTGCTTCGGTTTCGGACACTTTGTACTAACATGTCCAAGCTCACCACAATTGAAACACTTCACCACATTCCTCTTACAATCAGCTGCAATGTGTCCTACATCTCCACAGTTAGAACACTTCCTAAAATCTTTGTTGCACTTAAACTGACGATGCCCCACATCGCCACATCTATAACATCTCATAGGACCAGACATTCCTCCTCCACTTGACCTTTTCTCAAAATTCCCCCTTTGTTTACCTTTATCAGCTGGTGTCACATACGGACCACCACGGAACTGTTGCTTCCCTTTCCTCTCGCTCACACTCTTGTAATGTGTAGAACGAGCCTTACTGTCCTCCTCATAAATCCTACAACAATCCACCAAATCAGAAAACCTCCGAATCCTTTGATATCCAATTGTCTACTTTATCTCAGGACGCAAGCCATTCTCATACTTCACACACTTAGAAAATTCCGCAGTCGCTTCAGCATAGTGAGGACAAAACTGCACAAGTTCCACAAACTTAGCAGTATAATCAACCACAGACATATTACCTTGTTTCAGTTCCAAGAACTCGATTTCCTTCTTTCCTCTTACATCTTCAGGAAAATACCTCCTCAGAAACTCCATGCTAAACACAGCCCAAGTAATCTCCTCCTCTGCAGCTTCCAACACACGACGAGTACTAACCCACCAATCGTCAGCTTCTTCCAATAACATGTGAGTACCCAGTCTCACCTTCTGATCTTCAGCACAATCCATCACCCGGAAAATCCTTTCAATCTCTTTCAGCCAAATCTGTGCACCATCCGGATCATATCTTCCTTTGAAGACAGGTGGTTTGTTCTTCCTGAACTCATCATTACCTGCAGCATGAGGTGCACCTTGCACCGCACGAGCCATAGCTTGCATAGCCGCAGCCAAAGCAGCATCGTTCCTACCGGCCATATTCTGTTCATTTCCAATAACAGAAACTATGGTTAAACAAACAGCTCACTCCAACGCCAAAACCAACAAGGACTAACACAACTGACACGGACTGGCTCTGATACCACTTAATGTAACACCCCCAATCTATACCCCCAATTAATTAAAACAGTAAAAGAAAATTTAAAATTTCGTCAGAGTAAATTTAAATTATCATGGGATAGACCGAGGGGTCACATCAAATTGAAACAATCCATACAACACCTGCTCATAAAGATATGCAACAGTGGGGTAGCTATCAACAGAGGAACTCAGTTCCTTACACCCACATTTCAGAATTTAGAATAAAAGCGGAAAATCTAAAACTGAATAACATACATATATATCACATGAAAAGTTTGTCATACATCGAGTTGTACATGCACAAGCCAAAAGATATATATACAGAATACACAATAATCACTAACGGCCTCCCTAACTACCCGGTGTCACATATCAGAGCCGACCGACAAAAGAATGAAGATGCAAAGCTTCACAAAAATACCTCCAGCAACTCTAATATGCAATGCCTCATAGAGCATTATAAAACAGCAGAAGGGTGAGAAAAACAACCATAATACAGTTGCACACAATTATATATATAACACAAGGAATACATATATATATATATATATATATATATATACGGTTCTCACCACAACTCACACTATAATTCAAACATAATACCACACAACGTGTAATTCATATTTCCATCACCAAGGTATATTAACCATACACATATCCATATATCAATTTATCAATTTTATCCACAATTCCACACATAAACAAACCATAATGATTTATGCAAATGCAAGAGACCGACACGACGACTCTATGCATATGCACATGCGGTACCGACTTCCATTGTTTCTCATCACTAGTTCACGCAGGAACTCTGCTGGAATCATCGCTCGTTACTTAATGTAACTCCCCGTCGGGCATACGATGTTCCCCGTCGCTCACACCTCTTTGTATAAGGCACACGACGTTTATGGATCGCTCACACCTCTTGGTATAAGGCACACGACCCGATCGCTCACACCTCTTTGTATAAGGCACACGATCGTCTACAATCATCGCTCACACCCCACACGGGCACACGACGTTATAGCGAATTCCCTCTGGAATCCAAACCGTCACTCAGGACGTCTCAACAATGCATATCATGATTCATGACATTTAATATGCACACATAAATGCATTCATAATCATGCATATATCAACAATTACCATACATCACAATTACTTGCTCTTAGGCCCCACATCATCATCACAACACATTGCACATGGATTTTTATGTCACATCAGCCCACAAATCATAGTATATCCATACCAATAACATATTGCACATACACAACAAGTTAACCCAATTAAACGGCAAAAGTCGACCACAAAACCACACATTTTCTAATTCCCGCCATAATTTAATCGGCCAACAGTTCTCAAAACTATCATCACAAGCAAGAACATTTTATAAGCTTTCCAACGATATAAAGAACACTTAAATCGGAAATACGATTCAAGAGTTATGAATTTTTTTGAGAAAAGTATTATTTGGAAAACTCTCAGCACCGCCCGGCGAAACACCCCTCGCCGTCACACCGCCCGGCGAAGCACATGCATCACCAATTCTACCAAAATGACTCAAAAGAGTCAGGAACTTGTAACCTATGCGCCTCTCAAAACTGCCCGGCGAAAGAACGAACCGCCCGGCGAAACAAGCCCACTGCTCGGCGCTTCACACCAGAAGCAGAATTTTCTGCTTGCGTTTACACTGTTCCTCTCACCCCCAAAAATCTCATTTTTCCACCCAAATCACTTCCAGCAGCAAAACCGTTAATAGCAATGGTTCATAAACATATAGAGATCATACAACACAAATTATACCAATTTCCGTCCGTGAAAACATCGATTTCTACTCGTTTACGCGTTTTCGACCTATAACCGAAAAACTATCGAAAAACCAATACCACATACAAACACACATACATAACCATACACAATGATAAGATAATCGAGTTTCGCACCCTTACCCGATTAAATAACACGTAGAAAAGTCGGTTGATCGATTTCCAAGTTTTTTCCAAAATTCTCTCTTTTCTTCTCTTCTCCTTTTCTTCTTTTCTCTTCTTACTATCTTTTTTTTTTCTTCTTTCTATTATATTATAACAACTTAACCCAAAATAAATCAAAATGCCCAAAATACCCCTACACTCAAATATTTCGCAAACGTTCCCAAAACCCGATAAAACATCACAACATAGAAAAATAACATATTTTCAGATAAAAGTCGAAAATAAAATAAAATAATAAAAAAGACTCGATTAAATAAAAACACACAAAAACTGGGGCATTATAGTATGCTCCAGTCTTATGATAGCCTACCAGAATCATATGTTCACGCTTATAATTAAGCTTCCTTTTCTTAGCATCAGGAATATGCTTGTAGCAAATAGAGCCAAACACCTTCAGATGACTCACTGATGGTTGTTTGCCACTCCACACTTCTTCAGGAACCTTGTTCTTCAGCTTATTGATATGGCACATGTTCAGAATATAAACAACATTCGAAATAGGTTCACCCCACTATGCCAAAGAAGACCTTTAGCAGCGCTTTTTTTCCTTTAGCAGCGCTTAAAATCGCTGCCAAAGGTGGCGCTGCTGTAGGTAAAGGCAACATTTTTTTTCCTTTGAAAATCGTTGTCTTAAGTCCCCCTTAGGACCCCCTTTAGCAGCGCTTTTAAAAGCGCTTTCGTAGGACCCCCTTTAGCAGTGCTATTAAAAACGCTACTAAAGGTCCCCCTTTAGGCAGCGTTTTTTCAAGGAAAATCGCTTTCGTAGGCCTCCTTTAGCAGCGCTTTTAAAAGCGATGTCTTATGTATACGTTATGACCACCTTTAGGCAGCGCTTTTTTTAGAAAGCATTGTCTTTTATAAAAGTGCTTTTTAAAAGCATTTTTTTAAAAATCAATTATTAAACCTGTATAATTTAACCTGTATAATTGAACAGAATCCTTTATTTCAACACATGGCCTTTTATACCATTATAATTCAACACACAGGCCTTATACCATTATAACTCAACAATAGGCCTTTTTATATACAACACCAAAATAACCATTACATATATATAACTCAATACAAAATAAACAACACCAAAATAATCATTACATATATAAAACTCAATACAAACTATACAACACCAATTCCATGAACCAATTCGAAACGTTATACACCATTTCCATCACCTATACATCAATTTCCAAAACTATTCAACAATTTCTAAAACTATACAACACCTTCCATAAACCTAACACAATTTCTAAAACTATTCAACAAATTCTCATTTCAACAATGTATTGACACCAATCCTCCTTTATTTCTTCTAATTTATCTTTCGTGTAGGTGGCACACTTGAATTCATCAAAGTACTACATATAACATAATATGCATGATTTAGTTAAAAGTAATTAATTAGATGAAATATCCGATAACAAATCCTAAAATAAATCATAACTTATCTATAAATCCATACCATGTTTGGAATCTCTATTTGTTCCAAATGAATAATTTCTTTCATGAATCTCAAGACAAAATAACCACAATCGATACCATTACAATGTCGAGGACACTACACATAGAAAAAAGTATTAATATGTATCAGGATATATAGTTTAACTTGTGTTATCAAGTAGCATTAGTATTGTAATAACAAATTATACCTCCACTCTTATCCATGTAATGTTGTTTGCTTTGCTCTTTGGTACCCGAGCTTGTCGTTGTGATTGGAATATTTGTATGGCTCTATCATAATATAAACGAATATTTAAAACAATCTCACATAAATAAAGAAATACACACGCGAATATTTAGAACAATCGCATCACTTACGTATCAATCATCTTCTTCATCTCCGGGTTTTTTTTATCACCATCTAGTGAATCCAGATAATAGACTATCTCTTTTATCGGATTCATCGCAAGCAACAACAAGTGTCCACTGTAAAATAAAACAAAAATATATATGGAAATGTTATACACAACGTAAAAAAGCGAAAGATTATAATAAAGGAAGTTAGAATGAAAATCTTACCCATAGCCAGTATTATATGGTAAAAGATAAACCTTCTCTTTATCTGTGTTGGTCATAAATGCATCTACTAAGTGTCCTTTGACTGCATCTATAGTTCGATCAATAAGAGGTGCGTTGACACAGTTGGGAGACAAGAAGGAGTATCTTTTTGTCAATTGATGCGGGAGCATCAATTTTTCATACAAGAACCTGAAATAAAAACATAATCAACATTCGAATATTCATTTAAATGAGTAAATAAATTGATCAATTAATTAAATAAAATCGATGGATTACCTGATGTATGAATTTATAACATCGACGCCTAATTCTGAATGCATAAATATCTGATCAAAGTCTTCTTTAGCAAGTGTTTCTGAATAGGCAAACCCAAAAATACATGCTTCCATAGATATTTCACGGATACCACCTTCCATCAAATTCGTTGTGCCTACAATTGTTTCAAGGCACAACCGAAATCGAGGAGTAGAAGCTTTTTTTTCCTTGGCTAGTTCTGGCTTCTTTTTCTTGCTCCCTTGTTGCACCTCTTATGTAGGAATCTGAAAATCATATAAGTCATAAAGTTAGTAATCATGAAGTTTTTGAATTCGGATCATAGAATTAACATTTTCGATGTATATATATCAATGTACCTCTTTTTCTGATGCAACTGACTCGGTTTGCGGCACAATCCCTTTATCTTTTGATTTGGATTTTGTAGGAGTCTAACAATGTCATGTAAATAAAATGTAGGTAAAAGTAAGCATAACATAACTTATATGCAAGTAAAACATTTGAAAACTAAAAGGTTAATAATGGTTTTCAACATACCGAGTCATCTATGACGATGAGGTTTGACGGCCATGCAACATACGACCCTATTGCGTCCCCCACCAATGTTGCATCTGAAACGTCGCCAGGTATAAGTAGTAACGCATCCCGCTCTAAAGTAATATCAATCAAAACCTTCAAAAATCCAGCAGGAAGTGGTCTATTGTGAAGTACGTCTTCCGAAGTGTTATGCACTTTTCCCTTGCCAACCATGCGATATGTCGGTGCCGATAAATATAGCTGACAAGGTGAAATTCCCTCAACAAAAAATAATAATACGAAATTGTTATTGTGCAATGATGTCAATATAAAAAGCTGTGCTAATTTAATAAATATAATTACCTCCGGAATTTTTTGTTGACAATTGATATTGGCCTTGTCACTAGTATCTTTAAATGCTGAACCGCGCCTTTCCGACATATATCTTTCTTTATCGTGTTGCAGTTGACGAACTTGAGCTCTCAACACATGTAATAACTACATGAATATAATACATAAATTAAATTAAGATTACGTGGAATTCTTCAGTTCTTCATTTGGCAACAAAAGTGTCCCATTCTTCGGGTGCAATCAAGTCTGCATACTTCTTCGGGCGTTCCGCTTCAACAAACTTTCCTTGGGCATCCTTAAGAAACTTTTTGGATAAAAATGCTCGGAATCCTCTAATTCTTTTTCCGGCTAATTGAAGACAATATTTTTGCTTCTCGTCACCAATGTTAAAAGATCTCTACAATAACAAATAAAGTGTGTTAGTATAATTAATTTAAAGATATAATCATCAAAAATAACAAATAACATCAAATATAGTACATGTATCTCACTCCATATTTTATCTTTGGTGGGTTTCAACTTTGGATTTCGCCAATTGTCACAAGTAATAGGAACTAGTGAACGGACAAGTGCACCAATGTAACTAGTCAACATTGTGTCATTAGGCTCAATTATTAGACCTGTTTCATTCCAATGAACTTCGTATTTTATTCCCTTGTCTCTAGCACGAATTACTCCTTTCATGATTGTTATTCCTCTTGAAATATCTCCTTCTGCATCTTGAACTAATTCTTTTGCATCATTCTTGGAAGTATCGTGCGAGTTCTCCTCATTAGTAGCCATTTGACCTATAATAAAGAAAAACACATATAAATCCATAATCCATATTCCATAATCCTGTCTCAAATATGAAATGACAAATACATAACACGACAAACATATAAATCCATTATACACAATCCTTAATCCATAATCAATTGAACATAATATAATCCATAATCAAATATGAATTGACAAACACATGACAAACATATAAATTTATAATTCATAATCAAATATGAAATGACAAACACATGACAAACATATAAATCTATAATCTGTAATCCATAATCCATAATCATTCTCAAATATGAAAAATACATGACAGAATATATAATTTTACTATTACCTCTTTATTAACGTACTTTTCTTTTCCGGGTAGGAAGATGATCTACTTATCTCTTAACAACACGGATGGATGGATTGATCCAAATTCACTCATTATGATCATTTCTAATATATGATTCACTCGCTCCAACAGTCTCATCTTGATCACTTATAATATATGATGCATTTGCTCCAACAATATCACCTTGATCTCCAATGTTATCATCAATTACTTTGTTAGATAAAAGCACTATAGACCATTTCGTACTTGTTGGGTCAGTGACATAGAACACTTGTCTAGCTTGAGAGGCTAGAATAAAAGGCTCATCTTTGTACCCCACCCTATTAAGATCCACTTGCAAAAATCCTGACTTATCCATTCATATGCCACTATTATTTTCAACCCATTTGCAACCAAAAATAGGAATCTGAAACTTCTCATAATCAAAAACCCAAATGCGCTCGATAACCCCAAAATATGACATATTTGCATATTTGGGGTTTAAGTCCTTCACACTTGAAATGTGCATTGATTCAGCTATCAAGGTGACACCACTATCTTGCATTGTACTTTTGTCATTTTGTTCTTTGGTATAAAATGTGTATCCATTATATGCGTATGCGCTATAAGAAAACACATGCAAACTTGGACCATATGCTAAACATCTCAACCTTTCTGTTATTGAAGTGGGATCTACACAAAACTTTGAATAAATATGATCCTTAAACCATGGTATGAAACTTCGATTGTGCTCTCGTACTATCCAATTTTCATTTCTATTCGGATTTAAACCTCGGAGAAAATCCTTGTGCATTTCAACATACGACTCAACCTCATTGTCATTGTGCAGAACATACAAATGCACTTGTTCCCGTTCAGCCCTTGATACGGTCATAATTTTATTTCCAATTAACTTTTTTCCTTCTTTTTTATCAACAACATGAGATTTGGGGAGTCCAATGGATTGAACATTAGACAAATATTCAGTACAAAATTCAATCGCTTCTTCAATAATGTATCAACTTTAATACCGCAGATAATCTTGTGAATTTAGTGCAACCTTTATAAAATGGTTTCTCTGCATCACTTACCAACCTCTCAAACATTTTGGGACAATCCTAAAGATCTTCTTCAAGTGCTTCTGGAATCTCTTTGACGTGATCACAATTGTATGTATCTGTGGCATTGTCGTTTGAAGCATAGGTCGTATTATCCCCTAGTTCAACATTCCCGTTACTTTTATCACCATGAAATGTCCAACTTATATAACTTTGATCAATTCCATGCCTCTTTAAATGCGACTCCATCTGACCCACGTCAATCCGACGCCCTAAACAGCAACCCAAGCAAGGACATGTGATTCGACTGGGGTCTTTGGCGTGTTCAACAACAAACTTAACGAATTCTGATACCCCATTCTCATACTTTTTTGACAATCGATTGGATGACATCCATTTTTTATCCATGATTTTACTAAGTAAGCAAAGCAAAAACAAAAGAACAACTAATTACCTGTAGAGAAGTCAGCAATTTCTGGACCCACACACTGTAAGATTCTTCTGGAAACGATCTGATTTTCACTCTTCACAAGTAACCCCTATAGCAAATTCACTAAGTTAGAACTGATGGTGTATACCAAATATAACAGGACAAATTTAGTATATACTAGGACAAACAAGATATATCGGAGAAACAAGTCAAAGTCTCAAGAATCAAATTTAGTAAACATCATCACTTCCTTCAATTAAGCAACAAGGCATCGACGCGCAAATTCAATCGCATTATGTAAAACATCATCACTTCTTACTTACTCACACATTGATACTCTAACAACACTCATTTTTCTATAACACTCATCTTTCTAACAACACTCGTTTTTCTAACAACACTCATTTTTCTAATGGATATAATTTCCTATACTATAACAACGCTCATTCAAACTACATTCAAACTAACACATTAAAACTAAAAACAAAACAAAAAACAACAATCAGAGGAACACTCATTTTTCTATATACGAACAAAACATAAAACACATTCTAACTAACAACACTCATTTTTCTATAAAACACAACAAGATTCTAAGTGTCAATATAATTTCCTATACTGTAACTTCCTATACTATAACAACAATCACCACAATCAAATGTAAATGAGCAACAATCAAAACCAGCAGATGAAAATTTGATAATCAAAGAAAGAAAAAGGCAAAATGCAAACAAACTTGTTGCCATACGAGAAACAAACCTGCTGCCACACAAGAAGCAAACAAACCTATTGACATTTAATAAAAATTGTATTAAAAACAATAACAAACAAAAGATACTAAACATGCTCAGAATCTAAACATGCTCAGAATTTTAATAAAAGATGCTCAAGAACAAACAAAAGAAACTATATAGCAAACTGTCAACATTATATAATCACTAAAGAACAAACTCAAGAGCAAACAAAAGAAACTATTACATTTTTTATGACATGGAAATGGAAATGCAATTAAATAAAAAATATACCTTGCACAGCGACGCACAGTGGCGGCCGAAGGAGCTGCGACGGCGAGCCGGAGAAAGTGACGGCCGGAACAGCGTCGGAGGAAGATGCGTGAATAGTGAGAGCGAGAGTGAGAGTGAGAGCGAGAGTGAATAGTGAGCGAGAGTGAAAACAATGATAGGGTTAAAAATTAGAAATGATTTGTTACTGGTTTAATTTCTGGATTTTAATTTTTACTAAAGCACCTTTAGCAGCGCTTTTGTTGGATGGGCTTTAACAGTGCTTTCAGAGAAAAGCGCTTTTTAAGGTGTGTAGTGAATTGGGCCTTTAGCAGCACTTTTTGAAAGCGGTGCCTATAGTATGATATACCTTGGGCCTTTAGCAGCGCTTTTCAAAAGCGCTGGCTTATGGTATCCTTTAGCAGCGCTTTTAAAAAGCGCGTTCTAAAGTTCACCTGCCTTAGCCCTTTAGCAGCGCTTTTTAAAAGCGCTTTCATAGGACCCCCATATAGCAGCGCTTTTTTCCTTCGTTTTTTATTTTTGTTTTTAGCAAAACGTATAGCAGCGCTTCTGCTAAAAAGCGTTGTCTTTGTTGTGCTGCCAAAATACAATTTTGGCGTAGTGCCCCATAAGGATTTTGAAAATTCTTCTTCTTCAGCATGCATCTCGCCATGTCCAATATGGTCTTGTTTATTCTTTCTGCTATTCCATTATGTTAAGGAATATAAGGAGCCGTTATCTCATGATCAATACCATGTTCTGCACAAAATGCTTCAAATATCTTGGATGTGTATTCGCCACCTCCATCTATTCGCAGAACTTTAATTTTCTTTTCACCCCGGTTTTCGACAAGTATCTTCAATCTCTTAAAGATTTCGAATACTTCGTCCTTTCGTTTGATTACATAGATCTAGAGCTTTCGACTGTACTCATCGACAAATGAGACAAAATATATGTTTCCACCAATGGTATGCTCTTCAAAAAGACCACATACATTTGAATGTACAACTTCGAGTATGCAGGATGATCTCAATGGCATAGTCATAACGAAAGATTTCAAGGACAACTTTCTGACTAGACAACCTTCATAGAGTTTGTCGGGCATCTCAAGGCTTGGTATACCAGTTACCATATCTTGAGTGATCAGTTGATTTAGCGACCTAAAGTTCATATGGAAAAACCTCAGATGCCACAACCAACTGTTCTTGTGGTCGACAACTGTTTTCAGACATTGTACCTCAGTCAAATTGATCATGGTCTTAAATGTTCTATTCTTCGACTGAGGAGATTTCAAAACCAAGTTATTCTAGATGTCGAAAAGTTCTAAGGCTCCATCTTTCATAACCACTGAGAACTCCTTTTCAACCAATTGTCCAACACTTAGCATATTGCACTTTATTCTAGGGACATAGAGTACATCTTTGATCATGGATTTTTCCCCATTGCTAATTTGAATAACTATGTTTCCTGTACCTTCTGCTTGCAAAGTGATATTATCAGCAAGTTGGACATGTCTCTTCTTTGACTCATCAAAATCTACTAACCATACTTTTCGGTCAATTATGTGATTCGAGCAGCCTAAATCGAGGAACTAGATCTTGGATTCGACATAGTCATCTGTAACTACAGCCATAACCACCATATCATCAGAATCATCTGAATCTTGACGTGCAAGGTTTGTTCATTGGTCCTTGTTTTTTGTCAAACCCTTGTCTTTCCTGTACCAACAATGTTTCCTCAAGTGACCCCACTTTTCACAGTTATAGTACTACATACCTTTTTTTCTTTCTACTTTGTCTTTCTGATAGGAATTTCCTTCTCCTCTTTTTGAGGATTCCGAAGTTCTATCATCAATCTTATTCTTGTGAGGATTCAACCAAAACTTCTTGCCCTTAGTCTTGTCGATTTTGCCTTTGAACTTGTTGGAACCACCATTCTTATTCCATGATTGAGCCTGTAGTGCTTGTATCGAGACGTGAACTCCTTTCCTTTCAACAATCCCAATCTCATGCGCTTCCAACGAACCAACCAAATATTCCAGTTTTAGAGTTTCAAGATTGTTGGATCCTTGAACAGCTACGATAAAGTTCTTAAAGTGAGAGGTCAATGTACGCATTACCATCCCAACTATCATCTTATCAGTTGGGGTTTCACCATAACCCTTCATGAGATGGACGAGTTTCTGCACCTTCGACACATAGCCTGCAATATTTTCATCTTCTCCCATTGAGAATAATTCATATTGTCATCCCAAAGTTTACAACTTGACAACATTAAATTTCTTGCCTTCTTCATAGTACTAGACCTGAATGTCTCACGCCTCCTTCGCAAATTTAGCATGAGTGATTCTATCAAAATTAGCCATATAAATTGCCAATTGGATGTAGAACGCCGCCTTGCAATCTTTATTCTTGGCCTTCTTATGAGCGGTTCTCTGTGCATTGGTTGCATTTTCACCAAGCGTAGGAACGCCACTCGTAACCACTTCTAGGGTTTGATGAAAACCAAATAGAGATTGCAAGTGTTTTCTTCATCAGGGCCAATTCTTGTCGTCAAGAGTTGGAAGGGAGTTTGGTAAATTTCTATTACCATTCATCTTTGTAGTGATTGATCAACAATAACCCAATATCTCGGAAACACGATCTCTGATGTGTATTTCTTGAAAACACGATCAAGGATCTAACCGGAGCTCTAGATACCAATTTGTTAGTGCGTGAGGCACTTTTAGTGAGGAGAGAAAGAGTGAAAATAAAGAAACAAGGATTGATATTATTGAATGAATAAAACTGAATTACAAAGTGTCTATTTATATACACCTAAATAACAAACTAAATAACAAACCCTAAACCCTAATTAGCTTTGGGCTTGGGCAACATAATACAACTTAAATTATATCTTATATCTCAACAACATCTTGCAAAGGAGCAAAAGATTTTGGGAACTGTTGGCATATCACAAGTGTACGGATAATGTCGAAGTAATAATTAAAAAAGTCGTCTCAACAAAAATTTAAATTTAACAACTTGTATGATTGGGTGAAATAAAAGTAAGGGGGTTTTTGAGTTTGAATGCCAAAAAATAAATAGAAAGGTTATCAGAATGTCAAAGGCAATTAGGTTTCATCTTGAATCCCTTGTATGTTACTATTGATGCTAGTGTTTATCTACCCTTATGATGATTAATTCAATTATCACGAAGATTTAACTAAGCCGATATACCCAATCTCTTGGTATATAAATCACTATTCTAAGTTATATTTCCCTAATCTCTTAGGCCAATTTGATTATTAAAATTGGCAATGTTTGTTCATTAAACCCTAAGTCACAACCTTATAATTCCCTATCTCTAGATCAATTATTACGTTGAATAGTTAATTTAGACCTTAGACCTAATTCATACATTTAGGGTTAGTAATGAACATGAATCTAAATCGATATATGGACATTCGTAAATACATATAAAACATATAACACAAATATTAACCGAATAGGAAACTAAATCAATAAAAAGAGTAAATAGAACAAAGACCTATAACATATGGTCCTAAAAGATCCATACAAGTTCATCTCAACAAAACCAAACCTAAAAAAATTAGCTACTCATAACTAGATAATTCATAATTATAGAAATAAGATAAATATACATGGATTTCTGGTTAGAATTCGTCTTTAGATGGTGAAAACCTCTGCTCCAGAGCTCTAAAATATTTCTTTATCGTCAGAATTAGGTTGCTAGTAGAAGATCCCAAAAAAATGCACAAAAATCCCTTTATGGAGTTGTAAAACGCGTCAGACCTCCCGTGGAATCGCGCCAGGATGAGATGTGCATCGTCCACGATGGGGCGCGATAATTGCATTGTAAAATTGCCTCAAATTTGCTCTTTTTCACACCATTTCTTCATATTTTCTTCTTTCTTCCTTTTTCTTCCAATTATTCAAAAACATAGTAAAGTTCAGTCAGAAGGAAGTAAAATCAGTTGGTTATCAATGAATAAACTTTTTATAAATATCTGTGGGCATAGGAGCTCATTAAAGCAAAGAAACTTGAGTCAACCATTAATAAGTGACAGGTTAACAAGTGCACGAAAATATCGTTGTCATATAAAAGATTGTCGAATCCACATAGACCAATTATCAAACGTATTCTTATCTACTGTTGCTATGTAAATCTAAGGTTATCGAAAATAATAGAGGGTGAAAAAATAACTAAAATGAACTAATTTAGAAAATTCAATCAAAGATGGAGACCAAAATGTGGCTCGCATCGACCAAAAGTACTCGCAAAGTCCTATTGATTACTATATAAATTGGGATAATATTTTATCTAAAAAGAAATAATTGATTTAAATGAAATGTTCGCTTCACTACTACGAAAACCCCATTTAACAATGGTTGGGAATGACATATAATGACGCATGCGAAGGCGTCATTATGTAGATTGTCATTCTATATATGATACTTACAACCATGGCCTAGTAGGTGTTGTAATAAACTGGAAAGCGCGTTAACTATCACAAAGGATTTTACAATACACCGTTGTAATAAAAATAATTGTCCTCGGTTCGATTTCCAGCAGCACAGTTTTGATATTTATTTTTTCTTGGACAACGTGTCAGATATTATAACGGTTATGAAATATAACCGTCGTTAAAGTTTCTGCAAAATTAACAAATATGATCCTGCTTTTATATTTAATCTCATTTTTACCTGTATTATTGTTCTTCATATCATAGCACAGCAGAAAAATACAATTCACATTTTGTGATAAAGTTTTCATAATAATATTAATCGTATCATATTCATAATATCACATATACCACATTACAGTTTATCAGAACAAACAACCTACATAAATAAAATATCACATATACCATATTATAGTTTACACACATTACATAACTTCACATAATTGTAACTTGGTGTATTGGTATCTTGTCTCTTGGCCTGGTGTCTGGACTCAAAATACCTATGATTTCAAATAATTATACTTGTTAGTAAAAATACTTCTAAACTATAACATACAATTAATATATTATGAATAAATAATAAATTATGTACTTGTTAATTTTCCCATATGCCTTCTTCATGATCGAGTTGTATAGCATACACGACATCTCCATCAACTTCATCATATGAGGTAGGAACTTATGTTGTGTAAGAAGGTGCGGACGGAATATCAAGACTTTCATCAATAAGAGGAATGTATTTTCCTTGGAGAATGATTGACCATTTCCCCGATATGTCCGATGGATCGGTAACATAGAAAACTTGTTTTGCTTGAGAAGCCATGATGAATGGTTTTGTATGAAAAGATGCCTTGCCAAGGTCGACCCGGGTGAATCCTAAGTCATCAATGTCTACACCATTACTATTATTGGGAACAAACTTTCATTTGAATAAAGCCACTTTGAAAATAACATAATCACTCTCCCAAATCTCATCAATGACACCATAAAACGCGGTAGTTGCCAATACCGAATTCTTATCTTTAGAACTAGAGAAATACATCGATTCGTCTTCAACCATAACCCCACTATTTTGCATTGTACTACGAACATCTTTTGAATTTGTATAAAAGGTATAATGACCAATGTCGTATGCACTCCAGGTAATGACACAAAATTTTGGCTTGTACGACAACCATTTAAGTATCTCGGATGCACTACGATCATTAGATACACTTTTATTAAACCAATCCATGAATCTATTGTTATGCTCTATCAACAACAACTTGTCACTGATTTGGAGATATTTTTTCTTCAAAATTCTTTTGTGAGTATCCATCACGAATCCTTTCATCTGCATGCCATCTAAGATTCTTTGCGTCATTCAAATTAGCAAAAAGTCTCTTTAATCGTGAAACTATTGGCAAGTACCATAACACTTTAGCAAGAGGATGCTTCCTACTAATATTGTCATAGTGATCATTATCATCACCATTGTTAGCCTTCAGCTTGTAACGCGACACACCACATTTCGGACATTGAAACAAGTCTTCATACTCTTTCCGGTATAATATGCAATCATTAGGGCAAGCATGTATCTTGATATAATCCAGACCCATTGGACACAATATCTTCTTGGCCTCATAGCAACGATCCGACAATTTGTAATCTTCTGGTAATATTTGTTGTAGCAATTCAAGTAATTTCGTGAAACTTTTATCCGACCATCCATTTTTTGCCTTCAGATTAAACAACTTTAGCACCGCCGACAATCGTGTGAACTCTGTGCATCTCTTATATAAAGGGGTGTCTTTATCACTACATAAATTATCATAAATATGAGCATTTATAAAAGAAGATTTCCCAATATCACGGAACGTATCCTCTAGTTGATCTTCCATATATTCATCTTCATCCACTATTTGACTTTGTGCGCCCGACTTTCCTTATTATCCACCTCACCATGCCACGTCCATATTATATAATTTTTACATATACCATCACAAAAAGGTGATTGTGTATTTCTTTCTTTGTACCCTTTTTGATATTCGCGCAAACAACACAAGGACAATAAAAGATACCATTATTGTCGGGAAGATGTTTATCAGCGTATTCAAGGAATTCACGAACTCCGTTCTCATATATCGGACCTAATCTATCGGCTTTCATCCAACTACGATCCATTACAACTTCTGAAATTTATACATGTATAATAATGTGAATGACACACCAAAATCTAATCCAAAAACTCAAGCATATGCATATACAATATGAACAAAGAAAAAATCAATGATGATGTACTCTCATACTAAACGTAAAGCATATGAAACATCTCATTCTAATTTGAGCATATACAATATGAACAAAGAAAAAAGGAATGAAGATATTGAAGAATACCGTACTTCGAAGCTGTAATCAAATGAACATAAGGAATGAAGATGTTAAAGAGTACCATACGTCGAAGCTGAAGAATCAAATGAACAAAGACGGTCAATATTTGAGCATAAACCAAGAAAAAAGGAATAAAGATGTTGAAGAGTGTCACTCCCGGGATTTTCATCCAAGTACAAACGCGAAAGTGGCACCGAACAGAGTCGCCAGCAATGTGTATTTATCCCAAGAGAGGGAAAGGAAACACCGCGTAAACCTGAGAGAAAGGAAAAGCATGGTCTTGCGACCAAGAGAAGTGGGTAAGGGAGTCGGTTACGCGAGAGGAAGGTATTAGCACCCCCTCACGTCCATCGTACCCGATGGGATCCACGCTTGCTTGCTTCAATCAAAGGGTGATAGAAAAGAATACTGAGAAAGAACTAAAAGAAAGAAAAACAAATGTAGGGAAAATAAAAGAAGTGCTCGCATGGGCCCTACCCCACTGCCTACGTATCTCATCGGGAGCATGAGAATCAGAGCGACGTAGTTCCCCTCACTAGGGATGAATTGTTTGTGTTTTTTAGAGAACGGCTTACGTTCTAGCTCAGGTGTTGCAGGCTCGCTGGTCCGAGTGCGTTACCATCTTGCAAGAGAACGAGTAGAAGCGCGTTCGTGCGTTGAGAGTGAATGAGGTGAGAAAAGAATTCCCGAAGGAGAGACGTTATTGTTTGTTTTTGTCTTTTAAGAGTTTTTTCATTTGTTTGCATATGATAGTGTATCTGAATCTTAGTCATTGGAATGGGTACATTCTCACATCCCAAGATGGAATGGGTAAGAAAGCACACTAAGAGTGAAAAAGACCCCCACACTTAGTTCCAATTGTCAAGGTTCAAACACACTAGCATACTTGTGTTTATTAAGTGTTTTTGTTGATTAAGAAATGAAGAAGTGTTTTTTATTATTTGCACCTTCAACAAATATTGCATTTAAGTCCCTCATACAAGATCAAATGTTTAACACATTGACCCAAGATGGGCTATATGCTACACATTCTAAGATTACAAGAGAAGACCCCTTATAATCTTTTCTTTATATGAAAGGCCTAAATGCAATAAATGCCTACCTTTATTATATGTTTTGAATTTTCTTTGAGATGAGAAGATGAAAGACTCAAGAGAAGGTAAAGGTAAAATCTATATGGACTAAGACTCAATCCTAATTGATTAGTTAAGGGAGTGATCCTAAAGTTTGTGAGGTTTCAACCTAAAGTCTAAAGAAAGAATGAATTAAACAATTCACTTCTAAAGTAGAAGATGAATTGTAATTCACAAAGGGAAAGTGATGAGTTATTAAAAGAAAGCACATAAGTGCTTAACAAAACACAAAATGGAATTGTAAAAGAGAAAGGATAGAAGTTGAATGTGGATTCCTTATCCACACTCAATTGAAACTTACCAAAGCCCCTACATGGTTAGTAAACATGTATAAGAAGTATAAGAAGTAAAAGAACATGTAATGCATCATAAAACTCAAAAGAATTAAATGAGAAAACAAATCCTAGAACCACAACCAGAATGGGCATCATATGGACAACAAATGAATATCATCATACAAGTGCAAGTGAATAGGCAACAAACATCATCCATTAGCATTTAAACATGTTACAAGAAGAAAGGGTAGATGAAAGATGGCAAGAAATGAAAAGGACATGCATAAATGGAACATATAAATCAACAACCAGAATTGAAACTAAATAAAAAAAGGGTTATGAACATCTCAAAAGTATCCATGAATCAACCATCAAGACATTCAAGAAGTAATAGAAGAAGAAGTGAGATGAAAACTCAAAAAGAAGGTGCAAACAATACATGTTAGGATGCACAAAGTTCAAGTTGAAATGAACATGTGAAGATGACCTATAATGTGCAACAATGACCTATAATATCACTTGAATGACTCATACAACTATGCAAATGCTCATACAAATATGCACAAAAGAGTTCATGCAAACATGCACTAAAGTTATGATGACATGACATGTATTATGCTTCCAATGTAATGCATCAAACAAAGACCAAATGGATTCATGAAAATTATGCCAGCATATTATTGGAATGCCTAGGTTATAAATGCATCATACATCAAGATAGCATGTAAAAATTCAGAGCAAAATGACTTCAAACAAAGCAATTAGGTCAAATTGAAACATCATGCAAAGTGGTGCAAATATAGGCATCAAGACATGTGATAAAATGACCTAAAAATCAAACAAAAATCATCTAACATGCTTCAATGTATTAGTGAATCAATGCAAAAAGAATCATGTCAAAACAGTTGGTAATGAGCAAGAACAAAATTAAACAAATTCATGTATCATGCTTAGAATGCATCTAAATGGAAATTCAAAGAAAATTATGGACCAGGGGTAAAAAGGTCATAAAATCAAGAAATAAAATCATGGAAAATTTCCTAAATGTTCTAAGAATACACATGAATTTTTGTGGAATTTTCCCATATGTTTTGGTATTTTTAAAAATTAGAAATCAAACGTGTAGAAAGAAATAAAAATGAAAAATAAATGCAAAATGCAGGGGGGTATGAACATAGCAATTGGACAGTTCAAAATCATTGGGCTTCAAAAAAGAGGAGGTGTGAATAGCAATCTGGTTAGGTCCATTAAGCACGCAGAACATACTAACAAGCATGGACTCTCAGTCAACAAAATTGACTCCCTCATGGCCATTGGATCAAGTCATAGTCAAACGAAAGTCAAAGTAAACCAAATCAACGCGCACATGTGAATGACCACACAACATACAATGCACCACACCACAAAATGCTTAAGTGAAATCAGAAAAACGCACGTGAGGAGCACATGGATTTTAATGTGCTGTCATCATACAAGCCTTACGATCTTAGAAAATGGACGGACATGATTAAAACAAGACAAACCCTAGCAATTACAGTCACCGGCCGGAGGTGACCTCCGGTCACCTTCTCCGGCGAGAACCACCACCTGCAACTCTCACATCTCACAAAAATCCACAAATATGGTACCAAATTGAAGCTGAGCTTATGTACATCATGGATATGCTCATAAAAATCACAAAACACATACACATAGCACGAACAGAGGAGATCAAATCAAGCCCTAAGATTTGCAACTAAGCCTGTAAAAGGCCTATCAACTAGCCGGTTGGAGCAGAGCTTCTATCAAGCATAAAACACCAAAAACAAGTAAAAATAACCAGAGATCGTGCAATATAATTTCAAGAGTTCAAACCTGAAGATGATGAAACTTGGAAAGCTCAAGAATACCAGAAATAGATGCCTCTTCCTTGAGTTTCACTTGGCCAAATAAAGGCTTGAGAGCTCGAATTCGTGCAGAAAATCAATTGGAATTTGATGCTGAGCTTCTTTAACTGAACCTATGCACTCTTGTTCTTGATCTCCAAAGCAGAATAATGATGAAGATGGAGATGAAATGTAGAAACAAATGGTTAAACCCGTGTGCAAGCAGAAAAAAAGTGGAGAGAATGTGAGAGAGATTCAGTGTGAAGAATGAGAAAAATGAAGCTGAGACTGAAATTAGAGGTGAGATTTCTATTTATAATGTGAGTTAACCATGGTTTAGTGAGTCAGTTAAGTGAGTCAATGCTTGGTTAACTGAGTGCACCCTAACTAACTGAGTTAAGTTAGTTAGGGGCGAGTGAGGTTGGCTATGATGTGGTGATGGTGATTCATGGTGTGCTATGGTGGAAGTGAGGGTAAAACAACAAAGCTGTTGTGGCAGAAACTTGCTTCATAAGTTTGCCCTTTCCATTTTTATGCATGGCACGTGCTGGTGTATGATATTTGTATCAAGTATGCTTGGTTTAATGTGGAAAGCAGATGTTATGAAGTGTTTGTGGTGTGTGTGAACCAAAATCGTGCACCAAGCTGTCAATGTATCCATGCCAACATAGGGTAGTTTGTGGAGGTTTTTCTCTCTACTCAATGGCTGCATTAGGGAGTTTATGGGTTCATTGGAAAGAGGATGCATTGGAGCACAATATTGATTTGGAAATTGAAGTGGAATGAGGTCTCAAACATGTCTAAAAATGACCTCAAACAGATGGAAAAAGAAACTGGTACATGGGTGCGCAGACTTATGGCATGACCTGGTTGTGACCTGGTCAAATTTCAGTTGCAATGACCATTCTTTGAGCCATCATAACTCCTTAACCTTTGATCAGATGAAAAATTGATAAACACCAACTTTGAAGATCTCACATAGAGGAACAACTTTGATGTTGAAAGATTTTCCATTTGAAGCCTCTAATCATGAGTAATTGATCAATACATTTGGCCCACCAAGTGTTTGAGAAAATGACTGCGCGCGTGCCCTGAAAATCTTGGTCATGACCTAGTTTTGGACCTACTTTGCTCAAACTTTGATCAATCATATCTCACTCAATTTTTATCCAATGGAGATGTTCCACACATGGATTTGAAGCTTAAAGCAAGGCCTTTCATTGAGGCAGAGTGGAATTTTCATTTGGTGCTCCAAATTTAAATGGCCTTGGTTCAAACTCTGATGCAAAATGGCCAAAACTTGCTATTTTTAGCAACCCTACTTCATCCAAAAATGGCAACTTTTTACATCTTGATTTTTTCATGATTCCTTTGGAGTTTCTTGATCAAATTTTGTACATTGGACATATGTAACATGAATTTCATGAACTTGGCCTCAAAAAGTCAAGAGTTGACTTTTTCCTCTGATTATTTGACTTTGCCCCAATTTCTCTAATTCTTGATCTTTCTTCCAATTGAACCACTTCTAAAACCAATTGAGAGGCAATTTTCCACATACATACACTTAAGGACATATGGAATACCATGACATCAAGTTTTGTTCAAAAAATCAAAGATTCCCTGATTTAATGGGAAACCCTAGTTTTGGTGCCCACCTCCTAGGAGAAAAATGTGCAGTCTTCAAATCCAAATTCCTCAGAGTATGTTGTGTATCCTCTTAAAGGATGATGAGAAATGCCACTTGAGAATGATTTTGAATCAATGAGCTATCTCTTTTGAGGGTTTTCCTTCAGTTTTTGAATCTCTTGCATAGTGAAAGATGTAATGCTTCAATCTCCCATTGAATCTCACTTCCTTGAGGTTTTGGAAGATCAATTGAGATAGTATGAGACATGAGAGACCTCTTGGCTTGCCTAGAGCCAACTTGATTGACCTTTTTGTGCTTTGAATGATTCCTTGATTATCCACCTTCCACCTGATCACATGCCCTGATGGTAAGAAGGATGCCATGCTTCATTTTTCTATGTTAAATGCAATGTAATGTTAATGAGGTGGATATGATATGATAAATGATAATGCCATGCTATGATGACAAAAGGGGAGAGCAAATTTTGGGGTATTACAGCTGCCCCTATTCAAGCGCTGTAGACCTGAATGCCTGAAAGCAAATGCTTTCGGACTTTCAAGGTATATAGTGATTGAATACCAAAAATAACCAAAAATTTGCTCTGGATGATGAAAAAGAAAAGGGATATAAACCCAATGAGACTGCTGGATTAAATCTTCGATGAAACGTCGGAGAGATCTGTCTTTTGAACGATGCCAGACGACTACTGGCTTGCCACGCTACTGGTGGACTTTAATAATGTCTTTTATGCAACTCCAGACGACTACTGGCCTGCCACACTGCTGGTGGACTTTGATAACGTCTTTTGAACGACGCCAGACGACTACTGGCTTGCCACACTGCTGGTGGACGTTAATAATGTCTTTTATGCAACTCCAGACGACTACTGGCCTGCCACACTGCTGGTGGACTTTGATAACGTCTTTTGAACGACGCCAGACGACTACTGGCTTGCCACACTGCTGGTGGACTTTAATAATGTCTTTTATGCAACTCCAGACGACTACTGGCCTGCCACGCTACTGGTGGACTTTGAAATATGCCACCCTTAGATGGACTTTTCGCCAATCCACTGTTGGACTTTTGCCACCCGAAGACGGACTTTTGCCAATCCGCTGTTGGACTTTTGCCACCCGAAGACGGACTTTTGCCAATCCACTGTTGGACTTTTGCCACCCGAAGACGGACTTTTGCCAATCCACTGTTGGACCTTTGCCACCCGAAGACGGACTTTTGCCAATCCACTGTTGGACTTTTAGAATTTTAAAATCGAATTACTCTCTGCCTCTGCGCCAGACATCTCTGCCGACTCTGCTGAGGAACCACAATCAATGATTTAATCTCGGAGACTCCTAAAAGGATAATATCTCTGCTGGCGAATGGATGAACAATCCGTCTGCTTCGAATTGTCAAGCTTGCCAAAAATAAATTGGACTTTAAGATATGAGGGAATGACGACTCTGCCAGGAATTATTCCATCTGTTTGGGGGAACGAATTCTGGTCACAGCGATTCCGCTGGGGATGAGAATTTTTAAATGACGTCCTGCTGGGGAAATGAGCCATTAAAACTCTGCTTGGGGATTTATTCAACCCAAGATCCTTTATAGGGATTATCAACCTTCTGACCCGGCTGGGGAAAGGCTGTACCATCCTTGTTGAGGAATAGATTCTGTCGATCTGATAAACCTCTGCGGAGAGAACAACAACTCAGCTGGAAGTTGCTGACAAGATTCGATGCTGACCTCTGTGAGGATACCATGACCAGAGATACGATCTTGCTGGGTATCAGGGCTACTCTGCCAGGGATATGCAAATCCTGGTTAGAACATTCTACTGCAACTTGCTAGAAAGAGTCCTTAGAGATCTGTTGGGGAAACCCAAAGCAAATCCACAGTAGTCTGCTGAAGAATATGACTGTCAAGCTTAGGATGAGTACCACAATGCCCCATGTTAGGCGAGCTTTCCCTTTGGACAATTCCGTTGGGGATGACGAGTTTATAACAAACTCTGCTGGAGAAAACTGCTTTAAAGCGTCTCATGTTGGGGAATGCCTTTCGAGAGGATTTTACAGAAGACCAACTGTCCTCAAACTCTACTGGGGGTGACCAACACTTCATGCTGGGGAAACAATCATGCCCCATGCTTGGACAACACAACAATTCGTCCCCGCAAAGGATGTCATAAGAGGATTTTACAGAAGATCTAGCCTCTTCAAACTCTTGTGACTTCGCTGGGGATAATGACCATCAGTTTCGGTGTCGACGAGACCACTCTTTTGGGGAACCTGTGACCGTTATCGACATAGAAAAGCTTGTAGCTGTTGGAAATACTGTATGAGAGAATCGACTTAATAAGATGCAACGGTACCCAGTTGAACTTAATTCACTGATATCGACCCGTTATGAACAATCGTCGACCGAACGATGAACGCCGATCTCCTTACCCATAATTGCCCCAGTCTTTTGCGTGGGGTGATTTATTGCTGGTCTTGTGCTTAAAATCATCTGCACCTGCTACCTGCAACAAAAGAATATGCCCACATGCCCCGAATATTGCGTGGCTAGAATCCACCATCCGGGAGTATTCAACATTCGAAGTAATTTCAAATATTTTTTCTGCGCATGTTATTGCAAGGCTGCCATGTTTTCAAATGCAATGTTTTATCAACAATTAGGACGTTTTTGCAAACAAAGCAATAAAACAAAAATAGAAAGCTTTTTATTGAAATTCAATTTATTGACTGAGAGCCCAGAATAGGCAATTACATCTGGAAGCAATCCCTGGAAAGAGGTGATCGCTGAAAAATTGAGAAAAGAAACTATCCTAATGGCAATGTGAAAACGGAATTCCACTGAGTTTCCATTCTGTTATGACCAGTATGTCTTCAAAACTCCCCGACCTTGCCTTCTGAGGAATGATCAGACCGATTCCTATTCTTCAGAACGTCAGTTGTTCAAACGGTAATGGGTACAGATAACTCAGACTGTAGTCATTCGCTTAAATCCCTCTTTTGTGTGGACCGCCCTTTCAGGTTTTCGATCCACCAGGATACCCTTTTTTGCCTAAGTTGCCCTTTCGGGTTTTCAACTTACCGGGTGTACGATTTTTTTCAATTATATCCCTAATTTTTGCCCGAACCTTATTCTGTTTTTGGTTCGCCGGGATGCCCTTTTTTGCCTGGATTTTTTTTATTTTTATTATCCAGCGGGTCTATTCATGCGAAGTATTTTTTGACTACGTCCGAGTTGACAGGGGATGAAAAGTCTTCGCCATCCATGGTTGTAAGCAATAAAGCTCCGCCCGAAAAGACCTTTTTAACCACGAATGGACCTTCATAATTAGGAGTCCATTTGCCCCTGTGATCTGTATTGGGAGGAAGGATCCTTTTGAGTACCACATCTCCGACTTTATAAACCCGAGGACGCACCTTTTGGTCAAATGCCTGCTTCATTCTGCGCTGGTATAGTTGCCCATGACATACAGCCGCCAATCGCTTTTCCTCAATAAGGCTCAACTGATCAAATCTGGCTCGTACCCATTCAGCTTCATCTAGCTTAACATCCATCATGACTCTGAGGGACGGAATCTCTACTTCAACCGGTAGCACTGCCTCCATACCATATACAAGTGAGAATGGGGTTGCCCCAGTGGACGTGCGTACCGACGTTCGATACCCATGCAAAGCAAATGGTAACATCTCATGCCAATCTTTGTACGTGACAACCATCTTCTGCACAATCTTCTTGATATTTTTGTTGGCCGCTTCGACCGCGCCATTCATCTTTGGGCGGTACGGAGAAGAATTGTGGTGTTCGATTTTGAAGTCCCGGCATAACTCAGCCATCATCTTATTGTTCAAATTAGAACCATTATCAGTAATGATTCTTTCGGGAACTCCATATCGGCAAATGATATCCCGTTTTAAGAAACGAGCGACCACTTGTTTTGTAACATTGGCATAGGATGCGGCTTCAACCCATTTGGTGAAGTAATCAATTGCCACCAAGATGAAACGATGACCATTGGAAGCTGTAGGCTCAATCTTTCCGATCATATCAATGCCCCACATGGAAAACGGCCAAGGCGACGACATGATGCTCAACGGATTTGGAGGCACATGCACCTTGTCTGCATAGATCTGGCATTTATGGCATTTGCGGGCATATTTGCAACAATCTGACTCCATAGTCAACCAATAATATCCCGACCTTAACAACTTTTTAGCCATTGCCTGCCCTCCGGCATGAGTACCGAAAGAGCCTTCGTGCACTTCAATCATCAACAGGTCTGCTTCATGTCTATCCACACATCTAAGCAGGACCGTGTCAAAATTTCTTTTATACAGCACGCCATCTTTGTTCAAGAAGAAACTACCAGCTAACCTTCTCAACGTCTTCCTGTCTTTGGACGATGCCCCTGACGGGTACTCTTGACTTTTCAAGAAACACTTAATGTCATGAAACCATGGCTTGTCATCAGACGTTGCATCGACCGCAAACACAAATGCTGGTCTGTCAAGGCGGGATACCTCAATCTTAGGTACATGGTTCCATCCTTGCACTTTGATCATGGAAGACAAAGTGGCCAAGGCATCAGCGAACCTATTCTCATCTCGAGGAATATGGTACAGTTTCACTGTTGTGAAAAATGTCAGCAATCTCCTCGTATAATCTCTATACGGCATTAGATTTGCTTGGTGCATGTACCAACTCCCTTTCACTTGATTGATTACCAAAGCTGAATCACCGAATATATCAAGGGTCTTAATCCGTAGATTAATCGCCTCCTCGATCCCCATTATACAAGCTTCGTACTCTGCTTCATTGTTGGTGCATCCGAAAGTTATTCGGGCAGTGAAAGGCATATGAACACCTTCCGGCGTGATAAGAACTGCTCCAACTCCGCACCCATTCATATTGACAGCCCCATCAAACATCAGACTCCATTTGGATTCAGGGTCTGGCCCCTCCTCCGGAAGTGGTTCCTCGCAGTCTTTAGCTTTGAGAAACATGATGTCTTCATCAGGGAAGTCAAACTTCATGGGTTGGTAATCATCAATCGGCTGTTGCGCAAGATAGTCGGACAAGATACTTCCTTTGATGGCCTTTTGTGAAGTGTAATGAATGTCATACTCTGTCAAGACCATTTGCCACCGTGCAACTCTGCCTGTCAATGCCGGTTTCTCGAAAATGTACTTGATAGGATCCATTTTTGAAATCAACAAGGTTGTGTGCCTAACCATATATTGCCTCAATCGCTTAGCGGCCCATGCAAGTGCACAGCATGTCTTTTCAAGCATTGAGTATCGGGACTCACAATCATTGAACTTTTTGCTCAGGTAGTAAATAGCATGCTCCTTCCTACCTATCTCGTCATGTTGACCGAGAACACAACCCATGGAACCTTCAAGCACTGTCAGATACATTATCAGCGGTCTCCCTTCAACTGGAGGCATTAGAATCGGAGGTTCCTGCAAGTATTCTTTTATCTTATCGAATGCCAATTGGCAATCGTCATTCCACCTGACCGTTTGATCTTTCCTTAACAATTTAAATATTGGTTCACATGTGGCTGTTAGGTGAGATATGAACCTTGCAATGTAGTTCAATCTACCCAAGAAACCACGAACCTCTTTTTCTGTTCTCGGTTCAGGCATTTCTTGTATTGCTTTCACCTTGGCAGGATCAACCTCGATTCCTCTTTCGCTCACAATGAAGCCCAGTAACTTTCCAGAACGCACCCCAAACGTGCACTTGTTTGGATTTAATCTCAGACGGAACTTTCTCAACCTTTCAAACAGCTTTTTCAGATTAACCAGATGTTCCTCTTCTGTTCTCGACTTGGCAATCATATCATCTACATAACATTCGATCTCCTTATGAATCAAGTCATGAAACAATGTCACCATCGCCCGCTGGTACGTTGCCCCTGCGTTTTTCAACCCAAAAGGCATTACTTTATAACAATATGTACCCCACGGAGTAATGAACGTGGTCTTCTCCATATCTTCAGGTGCCATCTTGATCTGGTTGTACCCGGAGAAACCGTCCATAAATGAGAACACTGAAAACTGAGCTGTATTATCGACCAGCACATCAATATGAGGTAGTGGAAAATCATCTTTCGGGCTAGCTTTATTAAGATCTCGATAATCCACACACATTCTCACTTTTCCATCTTTCTTCGGTACTGGCACGATGTTGGCTACCCATGGAGGATACTTTGTCACAGCAAGAAAACCAGCGTCCCACTGCTTCTGGACTTCCTCCTTAATCTTTAAGGCCATGTCGGGGTGAGTCCGACGAAGTTTCTGCTTGACTGGCGGACATTCTTCTCTCAATGGTAGCCTGTGCACGACAATATCCGTATCCAACCCCGGCATGTCTTGATACGACCAGGCGAAAATGTCAACATACTCGCGCAACATTTCCGTCAAAGTTTGCTTCACATCTGCTTGCAAGCTGGCACCAATCCTGATCTCTTTCTTGGCGTCCTTGGTACCAATATTGATGATTTCTACAGTCTCCTGATGAGGCTGGATGACCCTTTCCTCTTGTTTCAACAATCTGGCCAGTTCTTCAGAAAGTTCACAATCTTTCCCATCCCCTTCTTCGGCTTGATAAATCGGATTGTCAAAGTCATACATGGCCATATCAAAATCGTTATCAGTGGTATCCGGAGGATCAAGTCTGCATGAACGGGTTCATGCCTTATTTTAGAATTTATTTTTAAGCAAAACAAAAGAAAATGAAACATTGCCATTTTATATATTTTTTTTGTGCAAAAATAAAAACTGAAAGACAGAGAACAAAATTTGATTGCAAAACGTCCTTTATTAATGATTAAACATTGCAAATGCAACCATGGTGGCCCTACAAATGAATCTATACGCCTTGGGCAGAGCGCAAGATTTTGTCATGCATTATGGTTAGAAAAAACAAAGAAAAATTACTCTGTCTGAAGAGTAACCCGGATGACTTCTTCAACGAACCAGTTTTGCACTTGTTGTCCCAGAACATGAGGGCGTACCCAGTTGTCCAGGTCACAATCACTGTCAACACTATCCTCCGTGGCTGCACAAGACTGGTCCATGTAGATAATTCCCCCACTATTGAAAGTAATGGGTCCCCTGCTCCCCGCATCTGAAGTTGTAGAGGGATGATAACCAATACCAAATTTGTCTTCCTTCATTGGGGTCTCTATCAACCTGCCCCAACCTTGGGCGTTGCCTGCCCTGACGACTTCGACAGCTTGTTTGTAAGATGAAATGGAGGTACCAGCCCCGACTGGTACAGAAGAAGACTCAGGTGCATCGTCAATATTGACTGCTTCAAATGATTGGCACAGCATCTCATGAATTTCCCCATCCATTTCAATGTACTTGAATGTGGACAAGTGACTCACAAAGATGTCTTCCTCCCCACACACTGTCACAACCTGCCCTTCAAACTCATACTTCAGCTTTTGATGTAGAGTAGAAGTAACAGCCCCGGCTCCGTGAATCCAAGGGCGCCCCAATAGGCAACTATATGCAGGTTGTATGTCCATTACATGGAACGTGGATTTGAATACCTGTGGTCCAATTTGTACGGGCAATTCCACCTCACCAAACACAGATCGTCTAGTTCCATCGAATGCTCTGACCACCAATTCACTAGGCCTTAAGATCAAACCATCAACTTCCAGCTTCATCAATGCCTTCTTGGGCAAGACATTAAGTGATGAACCAGTGTCTACCAGTACATGAGATAACACTGCGCCCTTACACTCCATCGTGATATGCAAAGCCTTATTATGGTTTCTTCCTTCAACAGTCAAATCTCTACTTGTAAAGCCCAAGCCATGGCTGACATTAACATTGGAGATTACGCCCTCGAGCTGATTAACAGTAATTTCTTGTGGCACGTACGCACTCTTCAACACTCTCAACAACGCCTGTCGGTGCGCATCAGAGCACATCAATAGTGACAAGATTGAAATCTTTGAAGGGGTCTGATTCAGTTGGTCCACAATCTTATAATCGCTTTTCTTGATTATCTTCATAAATTCTTCCATTTCCTTATCAAAAGTAATCTTTGTCTCTGCTTCAGGTGTAGGTGCACTTTCAACCACCTGTTTACCCTTATCCTTTGCTGCAGCTTCTACCTCCTTATCACTTCTCAAGGTTTGGGGAGCGAACAACCTTCCACTCCTTGTAAAGCCCCCTACACCCCCTACGTTATCAACATTTGGGCTGACTGATGACTCAACTTCCTGTTTTTTACCTTCGTAATATACATCTGCCCCATAGTGCCATGGGATAGCTTTCGTGGATGTGAACGGAATTGGTCCTGGCACCGTGATAGTGACAGGACTGGGCCCTTCTGGCGCAACACTCGCCACGGGAACTGCATTGACCGGCATTTGAATCTCAGCGGGAGTGTAATAGATGGTCACGGTTGATATCTCATCAGTGTCTTTCACGACTCTGTCGAACTGTAGACATCCTTCATCGATCAGATTCTGTAAACCCATCTTCAACTTATCACAGCCGTTCTCCTGATTCATGCACTCAGAGCAATCTTGATTACAGCCCGGGAACACCTGTCCCTTCAATAAACGATCTTTTACAACCAACAAAGAAGTTTTCACTTGATGAACGTCTAACACCAAATTCAATCTCCTCCCATCTTCAATAGCGTACACATTTGCTGCACTATGATCAGGCATGGGATGCTGAGTAATATTAGGAGCGGGAGAAAAATTGATGGCTTTAGCATCAATCAAATCTTGTACTTTATGATGGAAAGCCCAGCATTTTTCAATGGAGTGCCCCTGAGCACCTGAGTGGAACTCACAACGAGCATTAGCATCGAAGTTAGGTGGCAGGTTTCCAGCAACCGGAGCTTTCATAGTACGGAGTTCTACCAACTTTAACTCGAGTAGCCGGGGCAACAGCGCGGCATAAGTCATAGGGAGAGGATCCATCTTACGATCCCTCTGTCTAGACCTTTGCTGGAAAAAAGGTTGTTGCTGTTGAACTTGTTGTTGGGGTTGTTGTTTCTGAACAGACGGTGTGGGGATTGTCACAGCATCTACCTGATAACAAGCTCGAGAACGCCCTCTGCCTCGTCCTCTAAACACAGCATTCGTATCACCTTCTCTTCTTTTCTGGTTACTAGCGAACGGTTTCTTCGTCCCCGAAGAGCCAGCCCCACTCACATCCTGGATCTTTCCAAGCTTTAACAGACTTTCTATTCTTTCTCCCGCAATCACAATATCAGCAAATCCAGTCGACGGACAAGCAGCTAATCTATCCAGATAGGCCCCTTGCAAGGTGCCCATGAACATATCTGCCATTTCTCTGTCTGACAAGGGAGGTTGGACCTGGGCAGCCATTTCCCTCCACCTCTGTGCATATTCTTTGAAACTCTCCTTGGCATTTTGTGACAATCCCTGCAATTGGGTGCGGTTGGGCGCCATGTCAATATTATATTGGTATTGCTTCAGGAACGCTTCTGCCAGATCTTTCCAATTCTTCACAGCAGCTCTACTCAACTTCATGTACCAGGTCAAAGACGCCCCCGCCAGACTGTCCTGGAAATAGTGCATCCATAGCTTCTCGTCATCCGTATGGGCTGAAATCTTCCCAAAGTAAGCTTGAAGATGCGTTTGGGGACACGCATTGCCGTGATACTTATCAAAAGTGGGAGGTTTGAACTTAGGGGGAATTCTGACTCCTGAGACCAGCCCCAAGCTGGTAACATCAATACCCATAGAGTTCTTGCATTCTATGGCCCTTATCTTCTCTGCTAACTCATCATACCTTCGATCCCCTTGATTACCCACATCAGCATCCAGCAGAGTAAATTGGTCTTCCAGAGTATCTTCAAGAGTAACACCAGCCTGCCTACCATTTCCATTACCCCGATTGTTACCACCAGGAGGAGGGTTGCCACCGGGGGGAGGAATGCCATGTCCCTGTGAATTGTCATGATGATCACCTTCGGGCCCATTGTCGGGACGCTCTACCAGAAGCCTCAGTCTCTCCTGATTTTGCGCCATGCCAGTCATGAGGGTCATGAACTGGTCCATACGCGCCCTCATTTCCGCCAAATCACTTTGCACTTGATCCATGATTCTTACTTGATTCCTTCGCGTCGAATATCGGTGAATATGACTCTCCGCTATACTGCCTGAAACCAAATAAAGGTTAGAGACCCCGCAACGAGTACCTGAAAAGCAAGTAACAAAAATGCAAAATGATATGCAATGCCATGCAATGCCATGTTTGTCATTTCCGAGGTGCTTTATACCCTGATTCCAATCCCACCACAGAAATCTGAAGACCAGAAATTGTGATATAAAGAGACGTGTCGTGGTCATGTGCTTGTGTGCAGCTATCTGATAAGGAATAATTCTGAATAAAACTGCTCATACTCATTCAACGAAGTATTCAAGTACATTTAAGAAAGGTTCAACCGCGAATGCAATACAAGGAAAAATGGATCCATCAACAAGCCTGATGGTAACCATTAACAACAAAATATAAGGAAAAGAACATCAGTCTGACAATTCCACACCCTTCAGCTTATCACTTGAGTATTTGATCTCCTCAAAAAGTATACGGGTACGCTGGTGATTCGGCTTTTCAATCATTTCTTTGATCAAGACATCCCTTTTCTCAAGAGCTTCAGTTAAAGAACCCATGTGCAGCATCAGAGCCTCGTCATCACACACTCCTTTGTGTCTCTTTATGCCGGCTTGCGTCTTGAGTATCTCCCTTTCTATCATGACTTCTTCAAGCTCTTTCTTGGTATTCCTTAGCTCACCTCTAGCTTCTTCTAGCTGTTCCTGACTCTTACCGAGGCTTTCCCGATACTTTCTCCTCTGCTCATGCGCCTTTTCAAGCTCTTCGTCCTTAATCTGCAACTGTTCCTGTAATTCGGCATTCTCTATCCTAACTTCGTCCCAAGCGTGCTGAAACTTTGTTAACTTTTCTTTGGTCTGTGCTAACGCCTGTTTGGTTTGCTTGTGGGCTTGAGTAGCATCATCAGCACCTTTACTAATCTTCCGGAAATGTTGGGCTCTTCCAGCAAAGTCTTTTTCTTTTGCAGTTAGGATTTGTTCAGCATCTTGGGCTTTCCGCTCCAGCTCTTTGTTGGCATGTAGAGCATTCTGAAGACGGCTACTCAACTCGGAATTCTCTCCTTGGAGCTTTTTCACCAAGGCTTGCAACTTGTCAACTTCTTCCACAGTAGCAGTGCTTCTTGCTTTCTCATTCTCCGGATACAAAAGGGGTGCCTTACCAAAAGGCAAGAGAAAATCTTCAACTCTTTTCTTCACCCACTCTTCATATGCTGGATAAACCCGGTTGTTAGGCTTTCCTAGAGTAACTTTCCCCTTTTTCAGTATACTACCCCAGCTTTCAGAAGCTTTCTGTGCTGCTTCCCAACCATCTGATGTATGAAAATAAAGGGACTCCTCCACATCTCTCTTGATAGGCGGACCTGTCAGGGCATATCCAAATTGCCGAATGGCCAAAGAAGGATTGTAGTTAATCCCACCCAGTCTTCCTATCAGTGGAACGTTAGGGAACTTACCACAGCTGTGGATAATATTCTTGCCAATCAGCCCATGATCTACCCATACGATGTCCTTGGCCACCAATCCCATTAAACGCTGTTTCCACTCTAGAGAATCTTTGGAATCCACAAAAGCCCCTGATTGTGGTAAACGGCCCGCAAACCACTTATAGAACAAGGGTGCACAACAACGAATTATCCCTCCTCTTTTCTTTTCGTTTCGGTTGTACAATGAGTAGTGAAGATCTCCCAGTAGCGTTGGCACCGGGTTCTTCATCATGAATATTCGTATAGCGTCCGTATCAATAAAATCCGGCTCGTTGGGAAACAACACTATGCCGTATATACAAAGGGCTAACAGAGCATTAAAAACAAGCCAATTCTCGCCTTTAGCTGCTTCATGGGCCTTCTTAATCAGATATTCCAGCTTGTAACCACGAATCTTTCCTTTGTTGGAGACATTGTCACTTAACTCTGATTTGCTCAAATAAAGAGCACCAGCCAACTTCCCAAAGTCAAGATCCCCCACTGATCCAAAGAAAGGGGGCTCCTCCTTGATAGCAATCCCCAACATGTTGGAATACTCCTCCAGGGTAGGAACCAACACATAGTCTGGAAATACAAAACATCTCAGAGGCGGATCATAGAACTGCATCAACGTATGGAGACCTCTGGCTTCATAATCACTGACATTACGGACCATAGATAAAATCCACCCATATTTCTCTTCAAAAGCTTCTCGTGCTGCCAGGCTCGCCATTCCCTTCAGCACAACAATAGGGCCCAAAGTAGGCGTAAGGAACTTGTAGCTGATGATATTCTTCCTCTCTTTAGTGTTCATCTTTGCAGGGACCTGATGACTGGAATCAAGGGTAATATATGCACCTGGAAATGAATAAACATGTATGTTAGGATATGATAATGCAATGCAAAGGGCAATGGTGATCAGGTAATCAGGTGTCTGTGCTGAACTGTGAGCGGTGTCAGTGTAGCTCTGAGACTAATATAGAACCATAGATAAGAACCATCTGAATACAATAGGATGAAACTTCCTTTTTGTGCAATGATGATAGAAAACCGGGTATGTAGGAGGTCATGGTTACCTGCAAACCTGTAAACAACCCGCCCTTCTCACATGTGGGTACTAGGATGTTCAGTATCCCGGGCTCTCAGGTCGAGAAATGATGATACGTTCACCATTTCTGGTTTGGCATCATCATCAATCGAGGAGGCCTCAACTGATTCTCCAAAACAAAAAGGTCCTCAGCTTCTGGCACTGAGGTCGAGAAGCAATAGTACATTCATCCCTCAGGGTACAGTACTACCGCCAATCGAGGAGTGCCTCCGCTGATTCTCTTTCAAAAAGGGATGTCCTATAGTAAGTTCCCAGCATTGGGTCCTCGGATCGAGAATGTGCAATGGGTTTGCCACGGAATGTGGTCTGCCACTGTCACAACTCGGGAGGAGTGCCGCAACTGAGTCCTCGGGAATGGTCACCAGAGTCGACAGTTCCTCAAGAGAATAACCACTGGCCTGCATAACATGCAGTAGCAGAAAGCTCCTGATAGAACCTCGTCTGGTTGTGGGTCTCATGAACAACAATACGTGGTCACCACCACGCAAGCGTCATGACTATCCACTCTAATACCTATGTATGTACTCAAGCCTTGGTAGTGGGCTTATCTCTCAGAACACCCATCCCGCCAAACAGACAAAACAGTGCAACACAATATAATATATGATATGTAATGCTAAAATGCGGTAAATACAGTAATGTACAGTAAAACGGTAAATAACCATACAATAAAACAGTAAATACAGCACAACAGTAAACACCCAACGAAAGAAAAACAAACAAGCGCTAGGATTGACTCGCTAAGGAAACCAGAGATTCTGGATTCCGTCCCCAGCAGAGTCGCCAGCTGTCGCTCCCGGGATTTTCATCCAAGTACAAACGCGAAAGTGGCACCGAACAGAGTCGCCAGCAATGTGTATTTATCCCAAGAGAGGGAAAGGAAACACCGCGTAAACCTGAGAGAAAGGAAAAGCATGGTCTTGCGACCAAGAGAAGTGGGTAAGGGAGTCGGTTACGCGAGAGGAAGGTATTAGCACCCCCTCACGTCCATCGTACCCGATGGGATCCACGCTTGCTTGCTTCAATCAAAGGGTGATAGAAAAGAATACTGAGAAAGAACTAAAAGAAAGAAAAACAAATGTAGGGAAAATAAAAGAAGTGCTCGCATGGGCCCTACCCCACTGCCTACGTATCTCATCGGGAGCATGAGAATCAGAGCGACGTAGTTCCCCTCACTAGGGATGAATTGTTTGTGTTTTTTAGAGAACGGCTTACGTTCTAGCTCAGGTGTTGCAGGCTCGCTGGTCCGAGTGCGTTACCATCTTGCAAGAGAACGAGTAGAAGCGCGTTCGTGCGTTGAGAGTGAATGAGGTGAGAAAAGAATTCCCGAAGGAGAGACGTTATTGTTTGTTTTTGTCTTTTAAGAGTTTTTTCATTTGTTTGCATATGATAGTGTATCTGAATCTTAGTCATTGGAATGGGTACATTCTCACATCCCAAGATGGAATGGGTAAGAAAGCACACTAAGAGTGAAAAAGACCCCCACACTTAGTTCCAATTGTCAAGGTTCAAACACACTAGCATACTTGTGTTTATTAAGTGTTTTTGTTGATTAAGAAATGAAGAAGTGTTTTTTATTATTTGCACCTTCAACAAATATTGCATTTAAGTCCCTCATACAAGATCAAATGTTTAACACATTGACCCAAGATGGGCTATATGCTACACATTCTAAGATTACAAGAGAAGACCCCTTATAATCTTTTCTTTATATGAAAGGCCTAAATGCAATAAATGCCTACCTTTATTATATGTTTTGAATTTTCTTTGAGATGAGAAGATGAAAGACTCAAGAGAAGGTAAAGGTAAAATCTATATGGACTAAGACTCAATCCTAATTGATTAGTTAAGGGAGTGATCCTAAAGTTTGTGAGGTTTCAACCTAAAGTCTAAAGAAAGAATGAATTAAACAATTCACTTCTAAAGTAGAAGATGAATTGTAATTCACAAAGGGAAAGTGATGAGTTATTAAAAGAAAGCACATAAGTGCTTAACAAAACACAAAATGGAATTGTAAAAGAGAAAGGATAGAAGTTGAATGTGGATTCCTTATCCACACTCAATTGAAACTTACCAAAGCCCCTACATGGTTAGTAAACATGTATAAGAAGTATAAGAAGTAAAAGAACATGTAATGCATCATAAAACTCAAAAGAATTAAATGAGAAAACAAATCCTAGAACCACAACCAGAATGGGCATCATATGGACAACAAATGAATATCATCATACAAGTGCAAGTGAATAGGCAACAAACATCATCCATTAGCATTTAAACATGTTACAAGAAGAAAGGGTAGATGAAAGATGGCAAGAAATGAAAAGGACATGCATAAATGGAACATATAAATCAACAACCAGAATTGAAACTAAATAAAAAAAGGGTTATGAACATCTCAAAAGTATCCATGAATCAACCATCAAGACATTCAAGAAGTAATAGAAGAAGAAGTGAGATGAAAACTCAAAAAGAAGGTGCAAACAATACATGTTAGGATGCACAAAGTTCAAGTTGAAATGAACATGTGAAGATGACCTATAATGTGCAACAATGACCTATAATATCACTTGAATGACTCATACAACTATGCAAATGCTCATACAAATATGCACAAAAGAGTTCATGCAAACATGCACTAAAGTTATGATGACATGACATGTATTATGCTTCCAATGTAATGCATCAAACAAAGACCAAATGGATTCATGAAAATTATGCCAGCATATTATTGGAATGCCTAGGTTATAAATGCATCATACATCAAGATAGCATGTAAAAATTCAGAGCAAAATGACTTCAAACAAAGCAATTAGGTCAAATTGAAACATCATGCAAAGTGGTGCAAATATAGGCATCAAGACATGTGATAAAATGACCTAAAAATCAAACAAAAATCATCTAACATGCTTCAATGTATTAGTGAATCAATGCAAAAAGAATCATGTCAAAACAGTTGGTAATGAGCAAGAACAAAATTAAACAAATTCATGTATCATGCTTAGAATGCATCTAAATGGAAATTCAAAGAAAATTATGGACCAGGGGTAAAAAGGTCATAAAATCAAGAAATAAAATCATGGAAAATTTCCTAAATGTTCTAAGAATACACATGAATTTTTGTGGAATTTTCCCATATGTTTTGGTATTTTTAAAAATTAGAAATCAAACGTGTAGAAAGAAATAAAAATGAAAAATAAATGCAAAATGCAGGGGGGTATGAACATAGCAATTGGACAGTTCAAAATCATTGGGCTTCAAAAAAGAGGAGGTGTGAATAGCAATCTGGTTAGGTCCATTAAGCACGCAGAACATACTAACAAGCATGGACTCTCAGTCAACAAAATTGACTCCCTCATGGCCATTGGATCAAGTCATAGTCAAACGAAAGTCAAAGTAAACCAAATCAACGCGCACATGTGAATGACCACACAACATACAATGCACCACACCACAAAATGCTTAAGTGAAATCAGAAAAACGCACGTGAGGAGCACATGGATTTTAATGTGCTGTCATCATACAAGCCTTACGATCTTAGAAAATGGACGGACATGATTAAAACAAGACAAACCCTAGCAATTACAGTCACCGGCCGGAGGTGACCTCCGGTCACCTTCTCCGGCGAGAACCACCACCTGCAACTCTCACATCTCACAAAAATCCACAAATATGGTACCAAATTGAAGCTGAGCTTATGTACATCATGGATATGCTCATAAAAATCACAAAACACATACACATAGCACGAACAGAGGAGATCAAATCAAGCCCTAAGATTTGCAACTAAGCCTGTAAAAGGCCTATCAACTAGCCGGTTGGAGCAGAGCTTCTATCAAGCATAAAACACCAAAAACAAGTAAAAATAACCAGAGATCGTGCAATATAATTTCAAGAGTTCAAACCTGAAGATGATGAAACTTGGAAAGCTCAAGAATACCAGAAATAGATGCCTCTTCCTTGAGTTTCACTTGGCCAAATAAAGGCTTGAGAGCTCGAATTCGTGCAGAAAATCAATTGGAATTTGATGCTGAGCTTCTTTAACTGAACCTATGCACTCTTGTTCTTGATCTCCAAAGCAGAATAATGATGAAGATGGAGATGAAATGTAGAAACAAATGGTTAAACCCGTGTGCAAGCAGAAAAAAAGTGGAGAGAATGTGAGAGAGATTCAGTGTGAAGAATGAGAAAAATGAAGCTGAGACTGAAATTAGAGGTGAGATTTCTATTTATAATGTGAGTTAACCATGGTTTAGTGAGTCAGTTAAGTGAGTCAATGCTTGGTTAACTGAGTGCACCCTAACTAACTGAGTTAAGTTAGTTAGGGGCGAGTGAGGTTGGCTATGATGTGGTGATGGTGATTCATGGTGTGCTATGGTGGAAGTGAGGGTAAAACAACAAAGCTGTTGTGGCAGAAACTTGCTTCATAAGTTTGCCCTTTCCATTTTTATGCATGGCACGTGCTGGTGTATGATATTTGTATCAAGTATGCTTGGTTTAATGTGGAAAGCAGATGTTATGAAGTGTTTGTGGTGTGTGTGAACCAAAATCGTGCACCAAGCTGTCAATGTATCCATGCCAACATAGGGTAGTTTGTGGAGGTTTTTCTCTCTACTCAATGGCTGCATTAGGGAGTTTATGGGTTCATTGGAAAGAGGATGCATTGGAGCACAATATTGATTTGGAAATTGAAGTGGAATGAGGTCTCAAACATGTCTAAAAATGACCTCAAACAGATGGAAAAAGAAACTGGTACATGGGTGCGCAGACTTGTGGCATGACCTGGTTGTGACCTGGTCAAATTTCAGTTGCAATGACCATTCTTTGAGCCATCATAACTCCTTAACCTTTGATCAGATGAAAAATTGATAAACACCAACTTTGAAGATCTCACATAGAGGAACAACTTTGATGTTGAAAGATTTTCCATTTGAAGCCTCTAATCATGAGTAATTGATCAATACATTTGGCCCACCAAGTGTTTGAGAAAATGACTGCGCGCGTGCCCTGAAAATCTTGGTCATGACCTAGTTTTGGACCTACTTTGCTCAAACTTTGATCAATCATATCTCACTCAATTTTTATCCAATGGAGATGTTCCACACATGGATTTGAAGCTTAAAGCAAGGCCTTTCATTGAGGCAGAGTGGAATTTTCATTTGGTGCTCCAAATTTAAATGGCCTTGGTTCAAACTCTGATGCAAAATGGCCAAAACTTGCTATTTTTAGCAACCCTACTTCATCCAAAAATGGCAACTTTTTACATCTTGATTTTTTCATGATTCCTTTGGAGTTTCTTGATCAAATTTTGTACATTGGACATATGTAACATGAATTTCATGAACTTGGCCTCAAAAAGTCAAGAGTTGACTTTTTCCTCTGATTATTTGACTTTGCCCCAATTTCTCTAATTCTTGATCTTTCTTCCAATTGAACCACTTCTAAAACCAATTGAGAGGCAATTTTCCACATACATACACTTAAGGACATATGGAATACCATGACATCAAGTTTTGTTCAAAAAATCAAAGATTCCCTGATTTAATGGGAAACCCTAGTTTTGGTGCCCACCTCCTAGGAGAAAAATGTGCAGTCTTCAAATCCAAATTCCTCAGAGTATGTTGTGTATCCTCTTAAAGGATGATGAGAAATGCCACTTGAGAATGATTTTGAATCAATGAGCTATCTCTTTTGAGGGTTTTCCTTCAGTTTTTGAATCTCTTGCATAGTGAAAGATGTAATGCTTCAATCTCCCATTGAATCTCACTTCCTTGAGGTTTTGGAAGATCAATTGAGATAGTATGAGACATGAGAGACCTCTTGGCTTGCCTAGAGCCAACTTGATTGACCTTTTTGTGCTTTGAATGATTCCTTGATTATCCACCTTCCACCTGATCACATGCCCTGATGGTAAGAAGGATGCCATGCTTCATTTTTCTATGTTAAATGCAATGTAATGTTAATGAGGTGGATATGATATGATAAATGATAATGCCATGCTATGATGACAAAAGGGGAGAGCAAATTTTGGGGTATTACAAAGAGTACGTTACTTCGAAGCTGAAGAAAAAAATGAATGAAGACAATCAACATTTGAGCATAAACCAAGAAAAAAGGAATGAAGATTTTGAAGAGTACCTTACTTCGAAGCTGAAGAAGAAAATGAATGAAGACGGTCAATATTTGAGCTTCAAATGAATGGATACGAAGAGGGTAAAGGATAGAGCGTCTCTGACTCACTTGTTTGATTAGGGCGTCTTATGAAAGAAATACATAATAAGTTTTCTTTTAATTTATCAGTAAAGCTTTTAATCTCGGTTGGAGAAACAAACCGTAGTGGAATCTTAAGTGACACACGCTAAATATATCCTAAAAAATGGAAAAAATGTGTTGCAGGGAATCAAAGATTGTTACATTTCATTAATTACTTTGGTTGTTCATCTTAACCATTGTAAAATCATTTACAATTTATTTTTTAAATAATACACTTAAGTGACACACGCTAAATGTATTCTAAAAAATGGAAAAAATGTAGTTGCAGGGAATCGAAGCTTGCTACATTTTATTTATTACTTCAGTGGTTTAAGTCAACCGTCATTAAATGACTGTTTATACCCCAGCTTTTGCATGGGCGCGAAATTTTTAACCTATTACAACAGCGTAAAAGGATGCGTTGTAAGCCTAGCGCTGTTGTTTTAGCGTTTTGTAGTAGTGCTTTCGCGGAACTAGAACCGAGTTTCAGCCTAAAATCAATATTGTCGCTTTCTCGTGTTGATGACTTCTTGGAAAGTGTACCGATAGTGTCGTAGTAATAAAAAAAGTATCGAATCCACATGGGTTGCTATTTAACAAAGCAATAGTTGTGCAAGTATAAAAAGTAACAATTGGGGAGGGGGTTCAAGTTTGCAGTTGAAAATAAACGAAGTGTTCTGACAATTTAGAGAAAATTGTCAGGTTTTGCCTAGATTTCTCTATTTCTCCCATGTTGATGTCTAATGCATTATATAAATCAAGCGTCGTTATATTTCCACGGCGAGTTAACAAGACCACTATACCCAATCCTTAGGTTTAGAGCTGCCGTGCTCTATTTAAGTGTTCCGTCGTGGACACTTCTTTCCCCGGTTTATCTAGCCTTAGGTTTGGAGTCGCCGTACTCCATGTAGGTGTCTTGCCATAGACCCTACTTTCCCTGGGAACCTTGATCACAGTCAAGAGTTCCTCACCCCTATTGAGGGGCACTACAGACACTCTGATTTCTCAAGTTCATCTTGAGAATACATAGGCATAGGACTGCGAGATCCTAGCAAGCCACCTTTTCGATCTTTTGTTTTTTTCCACCTTTTCTTTTCCCACCTTTTTAATTTCTCAACCTTTTCTCACCCTTTTACCCAGTATTGAGGGGAACTATGAATGCTCTGATTCCCTTCCCGTCAGGATAGGTAGGCACGAGATGTGATGTCTTGGCGAGCATACTTAGTGTATATACCCTAGATCTTTACCTTAGCCCTTTTCTTTAGCAAGCAACTTTAGCATAACACAAATACTAACAAGAGGTTCTGCAGAGTATTACAGATACTAAGGATGCTAACACCTTCCCTAGGTATAACCAACCCCCAAATCATAGATCTCTAGCTATGCTCCTACATAGCGCACTTAGGGTTTTTTCGATCTTTTCCCTTTCCTTTGGATAAATCAAAGCACGGTGGTGAACTTTATGATCGGTGATTCAAGTTAACTAATAGCATGGTATCCGATTCTCACCATGACAGAAATGACAACATCACTAGGGACCTTTCCCCTAAGAGGGTTAAGCCTATCTTGTTTGTATTTGTGTTATTTACATGTTTGCTTGCTTGTATATCTGTACATATTTATATCTGTATATATATCTGTTTGTGCTTGGGTTTTCTGTATGCAGGGTGGTTACTTTGAGTGGTGAGGATATGTCCTATACCCGGACTTGAGTGTATCTTTGATAGGATGTTGGTATATTCAAGGAGACTTTGAGGGAGTAGATTCCCAAAAAAGTTGACTTGAGAAACCATCACTCAGTGGATACCCTCTTGGGAGTAGTCGTGTTGAATGAGTTATTCGTGAAAACATTGCTACTTTCGACCTAGGGGCCCGTGACAGTGATGACCATTAGTCACCTTTTAACCCCACTTTAGCCTTTTTAGGACGTAGTGCTATGACTATTGTGGAGTAGTCCCAAAATAGTTGATATGCGATACTACACTCGGACAAGACTCTCTTGAGAATATTATTGACTACCAAGTTATTTAGGAATTTGATAATATCCGAAAGATAGGTTGTTGACTCTGAGAACCTCTTAGAACCCTGTTCTATGGATACAATAACCCTAATACACACCCTGTTGTTGGTTCTTTACCTAGACTCCATGTTGTGATCTCGAACCCTTCGATCCTGTTGCATGTGTTTTGTCTCCTGTTTACATCGCATTGCATATCATTTGCATCTTTGCATGATTCATTGCATTCGTCTGTCTGTCTAGCAACTCATTTCCAGCTGTCTCTATCTTCTAGTGTCATCTGTGAGTCATCAAGATGATTCCTCGACACTGATACTGGACTCGAGCTAACTACAAACGCAAGATGTCAGAGCAAGAGGTACACAATGCTGAGATCTGAATGGAGATCGACGACCTTAAGTCAAGCATGACTAAGCTCACTGAGATGCTTCAAGTCTTGATTTCTAGAGGAGAGCAACCCCAAAGGACTGTCGTCCCAAAAGTTTTAAGTGCTGATCATCCACCTGTTCAGATGCCACCTTCAACTTAACCTGAGTTTGGCTTGCCACGCAACTACTCTCCACCGATTGCATCTATTGCTATGGTTGGTCAAACTGCTTTGCCAGTTTTTCAAGCTCCTATTTTCGCTGAGCCCAGACCTGAGGTCCTTTCTTTTACCAAAACTGTTCGAGCTCCCTTTGAGAATCCCCTCTATGAGTACAATGCTGCAAGTGCTTAGGGTGAACACCGTGAAGACTTTGTTGAACCTGAAGTTGTCCAAGAGCAGTTGCAGACCATTGACAAAAGACTTAAAGCCCTGGAGGTCAATGACTTTTTTAATGTGGATGCAGACAACATGTGCCTGGTTTCCGACCTTGTTATGCCAACTAAGTTCAATGTTCCCGAGTTTGTGAAGTATAAGGGCCACTCTTGTCCAAGGGCTCATCTGGTCAGGATTTTTTTTTGCAAGATGGCTACTTATACCAATAATCAGAAGCTGCTTATCCAATGTTTTCAAGACAGCTTTAGTGAAGCCTCATTCAAATGGTATATGAGTCTTGAGCAAAATTCCATTTACTACTTCCAAGATCTCGCAAATGCCTTCATGAAGCAGTATAAGTATAACCTCGACATGGCTCCTGATCGCCGCCAGCTTCAAAACATGACTCAACATGAGAAGGAATCTTTTAAGGAGTATGCTCAGCGCTGGAGAGAGTTAGCTTCCCACGTTAAACCTCATTTGGCCGAGAAATAATTGATTGGAATGTTCATGGACACTCTATCTACATTCTATTGGGAGAAGATGATCGGAAGTGTTTCCTCCGACTTCACAGATTTGGTTACTATTGGCCAAAGGCTCGAGGAGGGACTTAAGAACGGTAAAGTGTCCAAAGCTGCTGAATCTTCCAATGGTGCAAAAAATCTTATGGAAACTTCCAAAAGAAGATGGAAGATCAGACTAATGCTGGTATGATTGGAACAAGAAAGCCTCGTCCTGGACCTCAGTATGCTGATCACCCTGTTGTTGCTATTGTTACTTGTAGCGAGTGATTTTGGACGTGGTTCTTAAGCACTTCCGCTCTAGGGTACTACAGGTTGATTCATTTTTTATCCTATTGAAGCTGATGAAGGAAGGGAAATAGATGTCTCCAATTAACCCTGCTTGCATACTGAGTTTAAACAGATGACTGTTGGTTTACAGATGCGGTTTAGATTGTGGGCCTCTCTCTGCTTATTTTGTTGAGAATGAAATGATGGGACTGTTGGTGGGAATTTAGGATTGATGATTTTCGATTGATGTATGAGCGTATGAGATTTTGTGTTTTTGATTAGTATGCTCGCTAAGATTTTTCAATCTTATGCCTACGTATTCCCGTTTGACGAAACAGGGAAATCAGAGTGATCGTAGTTCCTCCTATTCTATGGGAGGAAAAAGGTGTTTTATTGTCTTGTTCAAAGCCCAAGAAGTGAAGCTAAAGGGAGTATATGTATCTTGTTCAAAGCCCAAGATGTGAAGCTGAAGGGTCCTGGCTGAGAGAAAATTTGTCATCTCTAAAGAGGAGTTGTTGATGTTTGTATGCTATAAGTGAGCCACAACTTTGATGCTAAAAGGTTGATTGACTCAACCGGGGTTTTCTTATACAAATCCTAAGAGGAGGCGATCGACCCAACAAGAGGGTGCCTTTTATATGTTTCGTACGAAGCCCGAGATAGAGGCTAAAAGGTTTATGACCCAACAAGAGGGTCTTTTATACTCAACAAGAAAGTGTTTTGCTATCTCATACTAAGCCTGAGATGGAGGCTAAAGGTGATTGACTCAACAAGAGAGTCTTTTATACTCAACAAGAGAGTGTTTTCTATCTCGTATGAAGCCCGAGATGGAGGCTGAAAGTGGTTTGACTCAACAAGAGAGCCTTTTATACTCAACAAGAGAGTGATTTTGTATCTCGTACGAAGCCCGAGATGGAGGCTAAAAGTGTTTGACTCAACAAGAGAGTCTTTTATACTCAATAAGAGAGTATTTTGTATCTCGTACGAAGCCTGAGATGGAGGCCGAAAAGGGTTTGACTCAACAAGAGAGTCTTTTATACTCAACAAGATAGTGTTTTAGTATCTCGTACGAAGCCCGAGATGGAGGCTAAAAGGTTTGACTCAACAAGAGAGTCTTTTATACTCAACAAGAGAGTGTAGGGAAAATCATTGTACAAAGCCCAAGAGGAGGCTATCTGTGCTGACGACTGTTTCAGTTAAGTGACAGGTCCAGTATGTTGGATAAAAGAGAAAATTAGTTCTTATAAAGAGACTGATTAAAGGTACGTTTATGCTTTGGGATTGATCAGAGGATCAGGGTTATTTCCTGTTCTTTAAGGAAATGGGAAGTCCAAAGGGTATTGAGATTGTCCAAGTCTACTGGTGTTTTGGGAAATCAATTCTCGGATAAGTGAATGATCTTTGTATGATGCCCAAGAGAAGGCTGATATGTTAAAGGATGAAGGTCAACCCATTAACTGGTCTGACACTTGACTCAGAAAGACAGCTCTAGCAAATTGATGACTAGGTTCTGTTCCTATACCTATAGAGGTCTCTGGGTCCTTGTACTAAGCCCAAGAGAAGGTATGAGAGCTTTTAAGAAGCCAAAGGGTCCTTGTACAACGCCCAAGAGGAGGCGGGGATGCTTTTAAGAAGCCTGTGGCTCCCCAAACCCCGAGAAGTTCAAGACATGCCATTCACCGAGAATAGATCAAGCCAGGAAAGTTCAAGAATTTGGAAGAAACTCAAGAGATGCCATTCACGGAGAAAAAATCATCTCTGGGGAGTTAGAGTTTCTTTGACAATTTCTAAAGGTGACAGTCTGAGAAAGGGTTCACCGAGAATGCTGCCTTTCACGTCTCCATATTGTTTAATCCCAAGAGGAGGGAAGACTGTGTCTGGTAATCCTATGGAGATCTAGTTTTGTTTGTACTTAAGAGTGACCAACATGGCTTTACCTAGTGCTAGACGTAGTTGCCGGGGAAAACTCTAAATAACTATACTAGTATTAAACAATTGATATTTGACGAGTATATAAAAGTTTGTGAAAGAAGACTTACAGTGAGCAGCCCCACAATACAGTTATATATATATGAAAGCGGATAAAGAAAGCGGGTAAACACTTACTCGGTTGTAGAGCTTCCATGTTGTTTTGTTAGTTGTTCAACAAAGAGAGCTTTGATAACAATATTATATTCAAAATCAAAGGAGAAAGTGCCTTGAACAGATTGTTGGGGCTTACAGATCAAGGAGAGGCCCAAGGTTTTATCAGTGATTGCACTGTTATTTTGAAATTGTACAGGGACTTATACAAGTGACTGAGGCCCAAAAAGGTTTTTTGTACAAAGGGATGGGTCTTACACTCTATTAAGAGGCCCAAAAGTTTATTTTTATACAAGTGGCGGGGCTTACAACTCAAGGAGAGGCCCAAGATTTGATTTTTGAACTGGCGATCGCGTTGAGATTTTCTTTTAACGCAGAGGGACTTATACAATATCTGAGGCCCCAAAATGGTTTTGGTTAAAAGGGGGTTTGGGTCTTACACTCTATTAGAGGCCCAAAGGTTGTTTAAAGAAAATGAATGGGGCTTATAACACGAGGGTAGGCCCAGATGATTTTTAAAAGAGGCGACGATCGCGCCGTTGTTTTTGAAAATACAGTGGGACTTATACAATGACTGAGGCCCAAAAAGTGGTGTATTTACAAAGGGGATGGGTCTTACACTCTATTAGAGGCCCAAAAAGTTTTGAAAAAGTTTGATAAGGGTTGAATTAATCAAAAACCCTAATTTGTTTTCAAAATGTATTTTAATTGAATAAAAAATTCAATTAAAATGACCAAAATTTTTTAACATGTGGAAAACAAATTGTGATCTTGGATTAATGCTTCAAAAATTATGTTTTGATCCACAAAATGATTGGAAATCACTAAAATTTGAAAAATCATGGAGGGAAAAAAATCTTAAATGTTAAAAACAAATAAAACATTAATTCTTTGCAAAAATATCAAATATATGAAATAAATAATATTTTTGGGATTTTTTGGGAAAATAAAATATTTTAACATTTTTATGAATTATTAAAAAAAGAATCAACTCAAAATCATTAAAACTCAGAGAGAAATTAATTTTTGAATCAATTAAATAAAATCACAAAATTCAAATATTTGAATTTTCAAAAAGGGCGCCACGAACAAGGGCAAGAACACGTGTCACCCTCTGTTTCTGCAGATTTGCGTTTTCTATCCAATCTCACTGAATACTTGATTATATCATGCAATCGACATATCAATCTACTCGTTTCAACCTCACGATCATGTCTATGGTCTTTAATTTCATTTATTTTAAGCATGGAATAAGAAATCAAAGAGAAACCACAAGAACCTTAAAATTTGCATGAAGGTTCAGAAATTCCACACACGATTCAAACAAAGCAATTGATTAAGGGAAAACACTCTATGCATGATTATGAACATATGGCCAAATTATTGTGCATCAAAAAATGCATGGATCATAGAGTTAGAAGAGCTCATGCTTACCTCTTGCAGCTAGTGATCGTGTTCTATGTTAGAGGTGTTACAGCTTGGTTCCAAGGATATGGACAACTTCCCTAGGTGCTATGGAGTGTGTTTGGATGCCTGGAGTGGATGGAAATGATCTGGAACTTGAGATGGTACCCCAATTGTAAATCTGTCATGAACTTGGGCAATTGGCTAGTGATTTTGTGAATCTGGTGTTCCAGATGTTGTGTGAGTGTTTGGATCACTTCTATATGATTTTTATGAGGTGTGTGTGTGTGATTAGTTTGATTGGAATTGCTCTCAAACTCAAAACCCGATAGTGACTTGCTTTGGAAGGCAAATTTGGAAGTGAGAAGGAGATTTTGAGGAAAGCATCTGTTTGATGGCTTTGGTGTACTCAAAATGATCACAATTGAGCTTTATTTATAGTAGATCAAGTTTGCTTTGCAAGGAATAGTGAATGGCAACTGCTGCATAGGTTTGGCCAATGTTGAGCAATGAGAATCCAAGTCTCCTCTAGCCATTGACTATAGGTTAGGGCACAGGATGCTGGTTCCCTTGGTCTTGGATAAGTCTTGACTGAATTCAGTTGGAAATGGCTCAGTCCATGCCACCTTGGTACATCCATTAAATGCTCCAATCCAAAATTGGAGTTTTGTCCCTCTTTTAGGGATTTCTAGGTTTGGCATGCTATTTTTGGTTCTAAAGACTTGGGAGGCTTGGGATCAGAGTTGGTTCCTCCTTGGTCCCCCCTTGAGGTGTTTAGATGGATAGAGTTGCTTTCCCTTTGCAAAAATTTGGCAAATCGAGCAAAACTCCTAAATCTGCCTTGACATGACCGTTTTCAGCAAGGCATATTGCCAATGTCATATCTCATGGCTCAAGTGGAATTTGATGGAGTTCTTAGCCATTTTGGAAAGCCCTCATATGATACAACAACTCTTTGATCATAGTTGGTTTTAATACCTTTTGGATCCAAGTGAAAAATGCCCCTACATTTGGAAAAAAGTGAAGGCAGATTCTAACTTAGTGAAAATTTCACTAAGTGTTGGAAAAAAGTGACATTTTCACTTTTTGTGATTTTGATCATTCCATAACTTAAAATCCATGAGGAATTGGAATGAGTTTTGTTTGAAGCTTTTGTAGAGGGCAATGAGAGCTACAAATCCAGCTTTGAATGAGGAAAAATGTCTTGTGGTTTAGGAGTTATGACCCTCCAAAGTTGGTACCCTAGCCACTTTATTCCATAACTTAGAAAAATTTCAAAGTTTTTATGGTTACCCTTTTTACAAGTTATCCAACTTTTCTTGATTTTTCTTGATGAATGATGATTCCAATCATACATTAACATCATTTTGGGGTCAAAGAACCATAATTGTGAAAAATCTCAAAACGTCAAAGTTGACTTTTGTACACAGTTGACTTTTTGTCAGATGAATTCCAAACTGTGCGATCCTTTTTTAAATCAAGTCCTTGACCTAAATCAAACTTGTTATAGGGTGTATTGAACCATGTCCCAAGGTTTCGGAGCATGTCTTGGTCAAAAGTCAAAGGCACAATTGACTTTTTCCTCAAAACCCTAATTGTGGTTCTGATGAACTTGAAACTTGTGAATCAAGCTTCTTGGATTAATCCATTGTTACAAATGGATCAAGGTAGTGTATTGGAGACCCTCAAATCTTCTCTTGAGGTCTTGGCTCATGATTTGTCCCAAAAGTCAACTTAGGGGTGAATTAGGTCAAGAAACCCTAATTCCTGATTTTTGATGAATGCTTCCCCTGAGGCAAAATTGACTTGATGATTGGGTTTATGATGTCCCTTGGAGCATCCTAGGTTACACTTTGAAGCATTTGCTCTTGCCCAGAGGAAAGTTTTCCATCTGAAAGCCCTTGTCGACCAAAACCCTAATTTGGTGACACTGGCGATCTTGAGGCTTAATCCACCTAGAAGGGAGTAACCTTGTGCTTAATCCTTGAAGTGCGAGTCCTCTTGATCATTTGTGGATGTTTGAGAGGTTTAGACAAGTTGAAGATCATGTCATTCCTTGATTGATCCTTTGATTGCAGTGAGTGCTCAACAACCCTTGAGGAGATTGTAGTGGATGCTCACCCATCTTTGGGGAGACTAATGAGGTATGATGGTACCTCCATATTGTGATGATGGTTTACACAATGATGGGAAGTCTTAGTGGTCAAAATTTGGGGTATGACAGATGCACCTATTTAATCTTCTTGGACCCGAAGGTGTGAATGGCGAAGGTATTCGGGCATTCGGGGTGCAAGAGGATTAAATATCGGAATACCCGAAATTTTGACGGCGGTTATGAATGGTAGCTTACGTATTCATCTTCTTTTGCTAAGCAATGATACTTAGAAAAGGTAAACTTCCCCTCGATCCTGGTTTCCTACCAAGGAACTAGTCTAAGTTTCTGATATAAACTTCCCCTCGATCCTGGTTTCCTACCAAGGAACTGGTCAAAGTTCTGTAATAAACTTCCCCCGATCCTGGTTTCTGACCAAGGAACTGGTCTTAGTTTCTTTTGTCAATAAACTTTCTTGACAAGGGACGCTATGTGTAGCGGTTTTCCTCAAACTTCTCGCCGAATTTTGTAACACCCCAATTTCCATCGCGGATAAATGATACATAATTAAATCAGAGTGAATAAAAAAAAGTTTTTCGACAGAAATAAGGATGCCACATTTGAGAAAAACATAATCCACCTGCTCCTAACTTTGATACATAACACAAAGTGGAATAAATAATGACAGGAAACTTTTTCCAACAAAAGGAAAGTTCAATTATGGAATAAAGCGGAATAATCCATAATTGACTCATTTTACAAAATAAGTTGTTTCATAACATCAAAATATACATACGAGTTATCAAAATATATACGTTCACATATATAAACATAAATAAAAAAAGCGTCCCCCCCCCCCCCGACTCCCGTGTTATGTATCAGAGCAGACACCAAAGATCTAAGCAAAATGAAGATCTAACTCTTCCACTTGCCTCCACAGCGGCTAATCTACATTATGCCATAAAAAGCATATTCCAGCAGAAGGGTGAGAAATAACAACTAAATCAAGATTGCATAATAATATGCCAAAACATATTTAATCACATGTATAAATCAACTCACCCATACAATCGCATACTAACACTTATAGAATGTCACAGATACATAACATATTCCTAATAATCCAATAACATAGCATATATCAATTATACCAACATAATAACATATTCACACATGATGTATACCAAAGTTATAACATATGGACACACCACCACATCACCTATATTCATACACCGCATACCAACGATAATCCAAACAATCTTTGTAATGTATAACATCTCCACAAAACATAGCATATATGCATTCATAAAACATATCATCCATAACCCATACATTTATCACAAATGCATATCAAATCACCAATGCTATCACGAGCTCAACACATAATCAATCAATTCAAAATTTCCCACACATAATCAATCCATTCACAATTTCCCACACATAATCAATCCATTCATGATTTATGCAAAGAGACCGACACAACGACTCTATGTAATATGGTACCATTCCATACATCATTCTCATTATCATTAATTCACTTAGGAATTATTGGAATCATCGCTTGTTACTTAGTGTAACTCCCCGTCGGGCAAACAATGTTCCCCGTCGCTTTAGGTCCTCTTTGTATAAGGCTCACGACGTTTATGGATCGCTTTAGGTCCTCTTTGTATAAGGCACACAATCCGATCGCTTTAGGTCCTCTTTGTATAAGGCACACGATTGTCTATAACGTCGCTTTAGGTCCTCTTTGTATAAGGTACACGACCGTTACAGCAGATTCCCTCTGGAATTGTTTCGTCGCTCACACCCCACAAGGGCACACGACATCACATGGTGCATATTCATGTTGCATGGTATACCAATGACTCATAACAATCAAATGCATATTCACAAATCAACAATATGAATTATCTCATCGTCATTATTCATGCATTGGAAATCAATTCAAACAATGCCTTTACTTGCCATAAGGCCACTAAATAACACACATTGAATTTCACATAAACAATGCATTTCATCATAATCCACAAACCACAACAATTAGCATTTTAGCATATACACTTATATCAATTCACATCAAGAATTACTCACCATCAACCACAACAATCCTGCAATCATACAATGATACTCACAACACTAGGATTCACGACACGAAGGCTACCCACAACAACATACATTAATACCATACATTTGTATTCAAGTCAACAAAGTATTTTGCCATAAGGCCACAACAATTACAACAACTTATCACATGCTTCAACATCATATAAACCACATAAAAGCTCCACGTCATATAACAATAGCACAACACACTGTAAAACACCGACCGCACGCATTTAACGCGATAAAAACCCAACAACCCAACACTTTTACACAACCACGACTTAAATAAATCATCTACTTTCCTCCAAACCATTTTTATAAGAAAGAACATCTCATTAGCTTTCCAACGCTTCGAACGGCGGCCAAAACGGACTTACGGTTTGAAAGTTATGAAGAAAACAAAATCAGACATTTTGGAAAAATTATGTAACGCGCGGGGCTGCTCGCGTCGACCCATGCGTCGACGCAAGGGTACTATGAGTCGACCCAAAATCCCATGAGTCGACGCATACTGCGCAGATTCTGCTAAAAACTCAGTTTTCGATCGTTAAATGCCTTCCGGACCTCCGATTTCGATTCCGTAAAAAGCCTTAGTCTCAGAATTCAACATACTACAATATTTTCACCATTAAAAAGCCATCCAACACATTTTCCATTTTTGAAATATTTTGAAACATAATTTTATCAATTTATCCCAACTCCAAACTCGATCAAAACCACTCGGAAACACATAAACAACCATTCCCGATTAATTCCTATCCTCATCCGACTATACTACCCAACTTATTCCGCATTCCAACTGTGAAAACATCGATTTCTATCTAATTGGTCATAAATTATCAATAATAAAAAGTTGTGAAACAACCAAAACAATTACAACAAACAACACATATACATACACAAGCAAGATATAATCGAAACTTCTCGCCCTTACCCGATTAATCGCGCTTGAAACAGAGTATTGAAGATTTCCTCTTCTCCTCTCTTTCTCTCCTCTTCTTTCCCTTCCTTTATCTTTCTCTTCTTTTCTCTTTGTATTTCCCCTCTATTTCTACTTATATAAAAATATCTATTTCTAACAAAATATCTAACCTCCAAAATTAGCATTTTGCCCTTACGCTCAAATATCTCCCAAACGCTCTCAAAATGCGATAAAACATAAACAACGATTAAAAATAATATATTGTCAGATAAAAGTCAAGACTAAAATAATATAAAAACGAAAATAATTAAATCGACTCGATTAAATAAATCGGACAAAATGGGGCGTTACAATTTTTCCTGAGGAGATGCCATTTGATGGAAAAAGTTTTGATGTTAGACTTGCTGGGAAAAACCCATTCATCTGAGCTGTAGAGGTATACAAACTTCTCTGTTGGAGACGCCATTAGTCGAATCTACTGGGGAAAACGAGTCTCTTGAGAGACTGTTTCTTGCTCGGGGATATTACATCATACTTTTCTCGGTATCTTCTCGGAGAAATGCCATATGATATGATCCAATTTTGAGGTGCTGATGACCTTTTCGTCAGCGGATTTTTCGGAGAAAAATTGCCTTACTACCGAATTTCTGACCAAGAGGCTTTCTTTGGGGATCTTCCTTAATCCGGGAAAGCGAATATATCATCTTCAATGGTGAAGAGTGATGTTTGGTGAAGGTTCTCTGGCCTTTCAGAGGTTCAAGTTATCAAAGTGGTCAAAGGTCGATTCCAATCTAGAAAAAACTGGAGGAGAGGTTGTTCAGACACGACGTTTCCTGACAAGGAAAGAACTGAGAACTCGATTGGGAAGACTTTTACCACTAGGGAACAAGACCGACTAGAGTGATAGTGATGCAACATGAATATGAATGCAAAGTAGTAATGCATGATGTATGTGTGTATATGCTGACAAAACTGACGCGACATACAGACTAATAGATTGACATGACTGGATTCTCGGCCGCTGCGGGGGACGAAGAGGTATCGCTGGTCCAAGAGTAGCAATTCCGCCTTGCTTAGGAGAGATAGTCCCTGGTGGGGAACTATGTTGGTCGGACTTAGGAGGTAAGAACTCGACCGAGGGGTGTCAGATGAAACACGGTCTCTGACACAGTTGATCCTTCATTCAGGTGCACTGGTTTAGAAGGAGTACTTTGATTCTACACTTTGAGGTTCAACCACTTCTGGAGGAGTGACCGATGTTTTTTCGATGTTCAGCAGTCAAAAGAAATTGCCATCTTTATTTTAAAAGCAAAAAAATTCTGACAAGTAAATTCATTTTTGTTTTATTTCAAGAATTGTTAATCATGTTAAAATGTCGTTCTATAAAGCTAAAACAAATAAAAATTGCAAACAAAGCACGAGGGCTCAAATTTTATTGATAGGATGGAAATCAGCCAAGCGCGTGATTCCATGGAGTCTTTACAAAGTTTAGAAAATGGTAATTTAAGGGAAAAGGGCTACATTGAAACATAACGACCATTATCTTTCTACCAACTTTGAATACGGGGCATCCTGAGATTCTGTCAAAGATGACCTTGACTGGAGTTTTCTGATGGATGGCATGACTGCTATTGAGGGACTTGCCTCTGTTGGACATAGTTACTTGCCATTATCCCTAATTTTTGCCTGGATTGTCAAATGAGATTTCCAATCCATTGGGATGATTTTTCTTTTATTTTATCTCTAATTTTTTCCTGGACCGCCCTTTCGGGTTTTCAATCCACCGAGACATTTTTTTTAGTTTAGGTGAAGTATTTTTTGACTACATCAACATTTGTGGGGTAGACAAATTCCTCTCCATCCATGGTTGCGAGACTCAAGGCATCGCCTGAGAATGCTTTCTTGACCACATAGGGGCCCTCATAATTCGGAGACCATTTGCCCCGAGAATCAGTGAGAAATGATTGTATCTTTTTTAGCACAAGGTCTCATTTCCTGAAGACGCGAGGTCGGACCTTTTTGTCAAACGCCCTCTTCATTCTTTGTTGATACAGCTGACCGTGGCATAGTGTCGTTATTCTCTTTTCCTCGATCACATTCAGTTTGTCGTGTCGACTTTGGCACCATTCAACTTCTCTTAACTTAGCTTCCGTCAATACCCGGATTGATGGGATCTCTACTTCGATGGGGAGCACTGCTTCCGTGCCATATACTAGAGAGAAAGGGGTTGCCCCAGTTGAAGTGCGGACAGATGTTCGATAACCTTGAAGAGAAAAGGGTAGCATCTCGTGCCAATCTTTGTAGGTTACAATCATCTTTTGAACAATCCTCTTGATGTTCTTGTTAGCCACTTCTACCGCTCCTTTCATCTTGGGTCGGTAGGGAGATGAGTTATTGTAACACCCATATATAAAACTCATACATCAAAGCATAAATGTTATATATGAATCCAAGTGTTTAGTACTGAAACACTATAAGCTCCTAGTTAACACATTATATATATTACATGCCCCAAAATACAACAACTAAAAGTTCTAAAGGCATAATATACATAAGATGTTCAAAAGATAAAAACTAAGAACTAGATCAACAATGATCTCAAAATAAACTCCGCTATGGAAGCTAGCCATCAACAAGTAAGGAAAAGATCACACGACCTTATCCTTACCCTTCTCGAAACCTGAAGCACCTGAAATACATCAACAACGTGGGGTGAGATACATCAAATCTCAGTGAGTTCCCTATCTTATGGATTCTCTCGGATTAATAAGGTTCTAACAATCCTAACTCAAGTCCGGGGAAAAGGGAAATGGACCCTTGAGTTCACACTTTATAATTCTCACACTATATGGAAACATGACATGAGTTCATTAACTCACAACATCACTAATCGATAACCATACCAAGACATCTCATCTTCCCGTCCGCTTCTATGTCTAGAAGGCGACCCGAGTCATAGATCCTTGTAGTTATTTGGCATACGAATTGGATTCGGGATCATCGGCCTGCTAACCGTGAACCGTCACTTCTCATGGCTTGTTAACCATCAAAAGTCTCTACCCATAGCATAGGCTCCAATCGTACTACACGTAGGGAATTAAACCTACCAAGTAATTGTGTACCCGTTTTAGAGGAGCTCGAGACCCATGAAACTACACTCAAAATATTCCGGTTACGATTACATGATCACATACAACAATACGATTGTATTCGACAATCACAAGACTACACCTCCTTAAGGTCTTTCTTGCCACAACCACAAAGGTTAACCACATGTTCCATACTAGTGTTCACTCTCAGCTAGGCCAATACTCGGCAAGGATGTATCTACCAACAACACGTGCCTGAGCATCGCCATCTAGAGTTGTCTATAATTTCTAGTTACTTACTAGATTCTCCTATAGTTCAAGTTTGAGGTTTCCTCACTCTTCCTATATCATTTTCATATTTGCATGCATATTCACTTACAACCATGCTAAACAATAGTAGGATAGGCAAGACATATCATATTTGCATAGTAGAACAATATATAACAATTAAAACATAAATATATCGCTTTTGGAACTTTCTCGATTATTTAATAGGTCGGTAAATTCGACATATTTCATCTCCATTCCATAGAATATTTCCTCAGCTTTACATCAATATAAAGAATGATCGAATCCGATAAACGAGTCGAAAGTTATGAATTTTCTCGTTTTGGAAGAAAAATTTAAGTCCCAGGTCGCTCTAAGCGCGCCCTGTCCGCGCTAAGCGCGCAACTCTCTGCCATCTGGGGTTGCAGGATTTCAACACCGCGCTGAGCGGGCTTCTGCACGCTAAGCGCGCTCTGCAAAACTCAGAAAAATACCTGCTGTAACAGTTCAAAACTAGCTCCTCTAAACCCTCAATACTAGTTCCAACAACCCACTAGAGGCATATTCAACATGTTTCTAACATAGTTTCATCATCAAACTTCACAAATCAAGTTTTGAACAAAATAAAAAATTTTACATAAACCCTAAAATTTCCAACAAATCAAAACAAACTAAACTTCAAAACAATCATCAATATATGTTTCTACAAGTATATTGATCATTCATTTCGATTTATATCGAATTCCAACCGTTAAAACTTCGATCTCAACATTCTAACCTAAAACTCATATTATCCAAAATCTCTAAAAAATGGTACTAACTAGAACCCACCTTGGATAGAGGTTGAAAATGAGGAAGATGAGATGATTGGGTGAAGCTTGGATGAATGGATGATGATCTTGTTCTTGGTTTTCTTGAAACTTCTTCTTCTCCTCTTTTCTCTCCTTCCTTTCCTTTTCGTTCCTTCTTTCTTCTTTCTCTCTCTCTTACTATCTTTTTCTTTTGTTTGGAAAATGGGAGGAAAAGGAATAAGTAGTAAACTAGTATTAGTAAATAATACTACTAAATGTCCAAAAAGTCTCTTAAGTCCAAATTAATAAAATACCTCAGAGTCAGATAAGATTAATTGGATTTATTCTAAGTCCCACAGTTACTCTAATTATTTTGTCAAATAATTTCTCATAGTACACTTGGCTCAGTCGATCACAATGTAATATTATCCGGTGTAATAAAATACGGGGTATTACATCCTCCTCCCCTTAAATAGAAATTCGCCCTCGAATTTAAAGATTACCTGAACAGATGAGGGTAAGCATCTCGCATTTCCGATTCAAGTTCCTAGGTTGCATCACCCGGATGCGTTACATCCCACTGCACCTTAACGAGAGAAATGTCCTTGTTGCTTAATACTTTCGTTTCTCTTCCCACAACGCGGCTCGGTTGAGGTTTAAACGTTAAGTCTGCTTCTATTTCAACAGTATCTGGTAGAATCGGCTGAAGAGGATCTGGAACAAACCTCCGAAGTTGAGATACATGGAAAACATCGTGCATTTCCGACAGAGAAGGCGGTAAGGTCAATCTGTAAGCTACTTCACCAATCCTTTCTAAGATCTGATACGGTCCCACGTATCTCGGGCTTAACTTGCGTGACTTAAACGGTCCTTTCAATCTCAATCTAGGAGTGACTTTCAAAAATACATGGTCACCTTCTTCAAATTCTAAAGGTCTACTTCGATTGTCTGCATAACTCTTTTGTCGATCTTATGCTTGCTTAATTTTATCGCGGATCGTTCGAATCTTTTTCGTAGTCTCTAGGATGATTTCGGGTCCTAAGATTCTATCTTCCCCAACTTCCGCCCAACACAATGGTGTTCTACACTTTCTTCCATACAAAGCTACACAAAGAGCCATTCCGATGCTCGCATGGTAACTATTGTTATAAGAAAACTCGATCAATGGTAATAGTTCTTTCCAATTACCCTTTTTTCTAGTACACAAGCTCTCAACATATCTTCCATTGTTTGTATTGTTCATTCAGTTTGACCATCCGTCTGAGGATGATTAGACGTGCTCAAACGCAACTCCGTACCCATAGCTTGTTGAAACACTTTCCAAAACCTTGAAGTAAACTTCGGATCTCTATCTGACACATTATTAGTGGGAATACCATGCAATTTTACAATTTCCGCAATAAACAACCTCGCAAGATGACTTGCCTTGAAAGTAGTCTTCACGGCTAAGAAATGCGCAGATTTCGTCAGCCGATCCACAATCACCCAAATCGAATCATAACCACCTTGCGTACGGGGTAAACCTACTGCAAAGTCCATAAAAATATTGTCCCACTTCCACACTGGAATGTCTAAAGGTTGCAACAACCCACCCGGTCTTTGATGTTCAATCTTAACTTGTTGACACACCGCACATTCCGACACAAAGACCGCAACATCTCTTTTCATACCGGACCACCAATAGTCCTTCTTTAAATCTTGATACATCTTTGAAGAACCCGAATGTATATTAAAAGCACCTTTATGCGCTTCTTCCAAAATCCTTCTTTTCAATGCCACATCATTCGGAACACAAATTCTTTGGTTGAACATAATAATTCCGTCGGTAGCCTGAACAAAACCCGGTAGAAGTAACACTTCTTGCAACTTCTCATCCAACGTTTGACCTTGTTGAATCTCAACTCTTAGAGTAGAATTTACATTCAAATTTCCCATAATTACACCATCTTGAGTCCACGCAAACTGAAGATTAAGATCTCTAAAATCCTCCAACAAAGCATATTCCAAAATCATCAATTTTGCACTATAAACTACTTTCCGACTCAGTGCATCTGCTACCTTATTCGCTTTTCCTGGATGATACTTCAGTTTTAAATCATAATCCTTTAAGTATTCCATCTACCTTGGTTGTTGCATGTTTAACTCCCTTTGGTCAAATAAATACTTCAAACTCTTATGGTCACTGAACATTTCGAAACGTACACTATATAAATAATGCCGCCACACCTTCAGTGTAAACACAACCGCCGCCAATTCCAAATCATGAGTTGGATAATTCTGTTCATGAATTTTCAATTGTCGGGAGGCATAAGCCACTACCTGACCGCCTTGTATCAGAACACCCCCCAATCCCATCTTAGAAGCATCACAAAACACTTCGTAAGAGTTGTTAGGATCTGGTATGATTAACACAGGAGCCATTGTCAATCTTTCCTTCAACTTCATGAAACTTTGCTCACAACTCGAATCCCACTCAAAATCAAAATCTTTACGGGTAAGTTTCGTCATTGGTAAAGCCAACTGAAAGAAACCCTCGATGAATCTTCTATAATAACTCGCCAGTCGTAAGAAACTTCTGACTTCCGAAGCATTTCTCGGTCTCTCCCAATTTATCACTGCTTCTACCTTCGACGGATCCACTGCTACACCACCTTGTGATATAACGTGACCAAGAAACTTAACTTCCGCCATCCAAAATTCACACTTGCTTAACTTAGCAAAAAGTTGCTTCTCTTGCAACACGGATAAAACAATTCTAAGATGTTCTTCATGCTCTTGGGAAGTACGAGAATAAATAAGAATATCATCAATGAAGATTACAACAAACTGGTCCAAGTAAGCTTGAAATATACGGTTCATATAGTCCATAAAAACAGCTAGAGCATTAGTCACACCGAAAGGCATCACTAAGAATTCGTAATGACCATAACGGGTCCTAAATGCAGTCTTAGGTACACGGAACTCTTCACTCGAATCTGGTGATAACCCGACCTCAAATCAATCTTCGAGAACACACAGGCTTCTTTCAATTGATCTAACAGGTCGTCTATCCTGGGTAAGGGATACTTGTTCTTAATGGTGACTTTATTCAGCTGACGATAGTCGATACACAACAGCATCCCACCGTCCTTCTTCTTTACTAACAATACTGGAGCTCCCCACAGTGAGACACTAGGTCTAAAAAAATTCTTAGCCATAAGCTCTTCCAATTGTTCCTTCAGTTCTCTTCAATTCAAGTGGTGCCATCCGATATGGAGAAACGAATATAGGAGCCGTTCCTGGTACCAGGTCAATAGAAAATTCCACTTCCTTCTCCGGAGGAAGAGAAGTGACATCTTCGGGGAAAACTTCGGAAAACTCACAAACTACTGGAATATCCAAAACTTGAAGGTCACTACTCCCTTCCTTAGCGAGAACCAAAAGAACAGATTTCTCTTCTTCGAACAAGAAATTTATCATTCCAACCGTACCTTCTAGAATAGTTGTTAAGACATCTTTCGGGGTAGCATCAATAGATGGAATGATGATGAGCTTTTCTTCACACCCAATAAACACTGAATTAGCAGAAAGCCAATCCATTCCCAAAACGACATCAACTTTCTTAAGCGGTAGACAAATAAGATCAATCTGAAAAACTCTACCATCCACAGACAAAACACAGTTTTCACACATCAACGGTGTCTCAACTATTTCATCCATGGCGGTAGTGACCACCATAGAAGGAGACAAAGGAACGGACCGCAACCCAAGTCGCTTCATACATTGCATCGATACAAAAGAGTGTATAGCTCCGCAATCAAATAGAACAAAATAAGGAAATCCGTTAACGAAGCACGTACCAACAATTAAGGAATTGACACTCTTCTTCTTCCTTGCATCTAAGGTATAAACTCTTCCTTGTGTCTGCGTCCTATTCTGAGGACAATCTCTTTTCAGATGACCCACCTTCTGACATTGGAAACACTTTACCCCTTCAACACTACACCTTCCAGAATGATTCTTGCCATAAGTGCGACACACAGGAGGTGTACTCGCCCTTGAATCTTGAACTTGTTTCCCTTTGAAAGATTGTTGCCTAGGCCTGAATTGTTGGTTGGATCTTCCGCGATCCCCTTGATTCACTCTACTCGCAACACCTTCAGCTTGGACTTTCTTCAAACTATGCTCGGCCACATAGCATTGTCTTAAAACTTCAGCATATGTAGTGAACTCCCTTTGAGATACACTATGAGATATTTCAGCTTTTAGTCCAAACAGAAACGGGTCTATTTTCCACCTTTTGTCAGGAGCATACAAAGCCTGCCTAGAATAAGCAGCCATGTCCTCAAACTTCTCAGCATAACTGGCCACAGTCATACTACCTTATCTTAATTGTTGAAATTCAAATTCTTTCTGAGTCCTCAATAATCTCGGAAAATACTTCTCCATGAAAATAACTTTGAACTGTTCCTAAACCTTAGGCACTTCCTGAATAGCCATCAAAGCCGAAGCACTCTCCCACCATCTCATAGCGGGACCCTTCAGTGAATGAGAAGCGAACAACACCTTGTTCTCTCCGCTGCATTGGACTATCAAGAAAATCCTCTCCATACTAGAAATCCATTCGTGAGCCTTCACGGGATCTAATCCACCATGAAATTCTGGGGGATTCATGCGGATAAAATCCCAGAATTTCCCACCTTCAACTTCTGGAACAACTACCGTAGGATGCAAACCTCCATTCATTTGTTGCACCATTTATTGCATGAGTAGATTCTGTTGCTGCTGCATCTGCTACATAAACTGATACAGAGGAGCATTGCCATCGCCGCCCGACGGATTCGTCCCTTTAGGAGTGGTACGGGGTCTACCATGAGTGTTTCTACGTCCTTCAGCCATGTTCCTAAAGTTCATACAAATAGGATTAAGTTGATCAGGCTCAATGCCATAAATATAACACGTAAGACCAATGGCGACACGACGTATATGAAATGGAAAGAAATACTTATACTATTTCATGGCTAGGTCGAGGATACGACCTGCTCTGATGCCAACTGTAACACCCATATATAAAACTCATACATCAAAGCATAAATGTTATATATGAATCCAAGTGTTTGGTACTGAAACACTATAAGCTCCTAGTTAACACATTATATATATTACATGCCCCAAAATACAACATCTAAAAGTTCTAAAGGCATAATATACATAAGATGTTCAAAAGATAAAAACTAAGAACTAGATCAACAATGATCTCAAAATAAACTCCGCTACGGAAGCTAGCCATCAACAAGCAAGGAAAAGATCACACGACCTTATCCTTACCCTTCTTGGAACCTGAAGCACCTGAAATACATCAACAACATGGGGTGAGATACATCAAATCTCAGTGAGTTCCCTATCTTATGGATTATCTCGGATTAACAAGGTTCTAAAAATCCTAACTCAAGTCCGGGGAAAAGGGAAAAGGACCCTTGAGTTCACACTTTATAATTCTCACACTATATAGAAACATGACATGAGTTCATTAACTCACAACATCACTAATCGATAACGATACCAAGACATCTCATCTTCCCCTCTACTTCTACGTCTTGAAGGCGTCCCGAGTCATAGATCCTTGTAGTTACTTGGCATACGAATTGGATTCGGGATCACTGGCCTGTTAACCGTGAACCGTCACTTCTCATCGCCTGTTAACCATCACAAGTATCTACCCATAGCATAGGCTCCAATCGTACTACACATAGGGAATCAAACCTACCAAGTAATTGTGTACCCGTTTCAGAGGAGCTCGAGACCCATGAAACTACACTCAAAATATTCCGGTTACGATTACACGATCACATACAACAATACGATTGTATTTGACAATCACAAGACTACACCGCCTTAAGGCCTCTCTTGCCTTTTCACAACCACAAAGGTTAACCACATGTTCCATACTAGTGTTCACTCTCAGCTAGGCCAATACTTGGCAAGGATGTATCTTCCAACAACACGTGCCTGAGCATCGCCATCTAGAGTTGTCTACAATTTCTAGTTACTTACTAGATTCTCCTATAGTTCAAGTTTAAGGTTTCCTCACTCTTCCTATATCATTTTCATATTTGCATCCATATTCACTTACAACCATGCTAAACAATAGTAGGATAGGCAAGACATATCATATTTGCATAGTAGAACAATATATAACAATTAAAACATAAATATATCGCTTTTGGAACTTTCTCGATTATTTAATCGGTCGGTAAATTCGACATATTTCATCTCCATTCCATAGAATATTTCCTCGGCTTTACATCGATATAAAGAATGATCGAATCCGATAAACTAGTCGAAAGTTATGAATTTTCTCGTTTTGGAAGAAAACTTTAAGTCCCAGGTCGCGCTAAGCGCGCCCCTGTCCATGCTAAGCGCGCAACTCTCTACCATCTGGGGTTGCAGGATTTCAACACCGCGCTGAGCGGGCTTCTGCGCGCTAAGCGCGCTTTGTGAAACTCAGAAAAATACCTGCTATAACAGTTCAAAACCAACTCCTCTAAACCCTCAATACTAGTTCCAACAACCCACTAGAAGCATATTTAACATGTTTCTAACATAGTTTCATCATCAAACTTCACAAACCAAGTTTTGAACAAAATCACAAATTCTACATAAAGCCTAAAATTTCCAACAAATCAAAACAAACTAAAATTCAAAACAATCATCAATATATGTTTCTACAAGTATGTTGACCATTCATTTCGATTTATATCGAATTCCAACCGTTAAAACTTCGATTTCAACATTCTAACCTAAAACTCATATTATCCAAAATCTCTAAACAATGGTACTAACTAGAACTCACCTTGGATAGAGGTTGAAAATGAGGAAGATGAGATGATTAGGTGAAGCTTGGATGAATGGATGATGATCTTGTTCTTGGTTTTCTTGAAACTACTTCTTCTCCTGTTTTCTCTCCTTCCTTTCCTTTTCTTTCCTTCTTTCTTCTTTCTCTCTCTCTTACTATCTTTTTCTTTTGTTTGGAAAATGGGAGGAAAAGGAATAAGTAGTAAACTAGTATTAGTAAATAATAGTACTAAATGTCCAAAAAGTCTCTTAAGTCCAAATTAATAAAATACCTCAGAGTCAGATAATATTAATTGGATTTATTCTAAGTCCCACAGTTACTCTAATTATATTGTCAAATAATTTCTCAGAGTACACTGGGCTCAGTCGATCACAATGTAATATTATTCGGAGTAATAAAATATGGGGTATTACAGTTATGGTGTTCGATCTTGAATTCAGCGCACAACTCTTTCATCATCTTATTGTTCAAGTTAGATCCATTGTCAGTAATGATCTGGCTCGGAACACCATAACGGCAAATGATATTGTTTTTGATAAAATGGACCACCACTTGTCGGGTTACATTAGCGTATGACGCTGCTTCGACCCATTTGGTGAAGTAGTCAATGGCTACTAGGATGAATCGATGTCCGTTTGAAGCTTTAGGTTCAATCATGCCAATCATGTCGATTCCCCATATGGAAAAAGGCCATGGGGAAGAGAGAACTTTGAGATGCGTTGGCAGTACATGGATTTTGTCGAAGTATATCTGACACTTGTGACACCTCCTCATGTACTTGTAGCAGTCGGATTCCATGGTCAACCAGTAGTACCCAGCTCTTAGAATTTTTCTCGCCATTGTGTGTCCGTTGTCATGAGTGCCAAAGGATCCTTCGTGAATTTCTTTTATTAGCATGTTCGCTTTTGGTCTGTCGACGCATCGAAGCAAAACCATGTCAAAGTTCCTCTTATAGAGGGTGTCACCACTCAGGAAAAAGCTGCCTGCTAGCCTTTTGAGGGTTTTTTGGACTTTCCTTGACGCCCCAGGTGGGTACTCTTGTTTCTGAAGGAAGCATTTGATATCATGATACCAAGGTTTTTTGTCTATGACTACTTCAATCGTGAAGATGTAAGCGGGCCTTTCAAGGCGCATTACGTCGATCTTAGGTAGGTCGTTCCATTGACCTACGCTAATCAAGGAAGAGAGAGTGGCTAATGCGTTAGCCATGTGATTCTCCTCACGAGGGATGTGACGAAACTCAATTCTGCTGAAGAAAGGTAACAACCTTCTAGCGTAATCTTTGTAAGGAATCAGTCTTGATTGGTATGTGTTCCAATCTCCTTTGATCGGATTGATAACCAGGGCTGAATCGCCATATACATCCAAGTTTCTGATCCTTAAGTCGATCGCTTCTTCGAGACCCATGATACAAGCTTCGTATTCGGCCTCGTTGTTTGTGCACTTGAATGTAAGTTTGGCGGTGAAAGGAATGTGGGTACCCTGAGGGGTAACAATGATTGCCCCAATTCTGTTTTCTTAATGATTGACGGCTCCATCAAAGATAAGTCCCCATTGGGAACCTGGTTCTGGCCCTTCACTGGGTAGCGGTTCATCGCAATCTTTCATTTTTAGATACATGACATCTTCGTCTAGGAAGTCAAACCCGATTGATTCTTGATCGTCAATCGGTTGATGAGCCAAATGATCGGCTAAAATACTTCCCTTGAGGGCTTTCTAAGCGTGGTACTCGATGTCGTATTCTGATAACAACATCTGCCAACGGGCAATCCTTCCCGTGAGAGCAGGCTTTTCGAAAACATACTTGATTGGATCTATTTCTGAGATTAACCAAGTAGTGTGACGAATCATATACTGGCGAAGACTTTTGGCTGCCCAAGCCAGAGCACAACAAGTTTTCTCGAGCATAGTGTACCGAGTCTCGCAGTTGGTGAATTTCTTGCTCAGATAGTAGATGGGAGACTCTTTCCTTTTGGTTTCGTGTACCTAGAACTTGTGTGGAACTTTCACATTAGGGACCAAACAAAGGTCTGCGGCGTCCTTTCCAAATAGATCCTGACCGCGAAGGGCTTGCAGTTCTTTTTGCATTTCCAGGAACTGTTCCTGGAATTCATTCATTCTATCGAACATGATGCCGTTTCCACCATAAGGTACATGTGGAATCTGTCCTTCCGGGACGGTGTGTACCACGGGTGGTAGTATAGTCATTATGGCCGAGACTCTCGGTGTCTCCCGAAGTTTGTAACCTTCAGGAGTCGCTGTCATGCCCCTGGCATCTTCGCTTTCCCAAAGTTTGTAACCTTCTGGCCCAGCGGCTTCTGCTGCGGTTCCCTGATCCTCAGCGATCGGTGGAACATATCCTTCCGGGATATAGTTAAGTGGCATGCCCCAGGGACGATCTTTTAGCATTTTATACCTAGGATCATACTTTTCCACTATGGGCGTTGATGTGATCTATGAGATCAAAGTCATTTATTGTTGCATCTGAGCTTCTGCTAGAGCTTGCATGTCATTGTGAAGCTTTCTCAGACCCTATTTCAGAGTTTCGATCTCTTCCTTCAACTCTCTGTTCTCTTCCTCGAGATCATCCATCTTTTTCTGACGATTGGCCCGAGTATTGTACAAATGAGACCGTTTGGCTCTAGAACTGAGACACAAACGTAAGATTCGTAGGTAAGAAGGATGCGTTTACGCGAGATGATGAATAATATCCAATGATTATATTAATTGTATGCTTTTTTTTAATCAAAGTAAACTTTGACAATTAGATTACAAATATCAAACAGTGGGGAAACCCCGTTTTATTAAATTCAAAGGGTTGCGGAAACGGAAATACAGTAGATTACAAAGTGCTGAAAAAGGAAATCTAAACTAATGAATCCTGAGTCCTCTCTAAGGAGAGCTCAGGTGCTGGTTCTGGTGCTTTCCTTTTCTTTGACCGAGGCTCTTGGGCCGTTGTCGACTTGTCATTCCTTTGCCAAGTGAAAGGAGCGAGCAAATTCCTTTGGTCATCCTGATTTTCTACAGCATGTTGCTCTAAAATCTCAATCAGAGCATCTTTATCTTTCAATAGTTATTGTATCTTCTTACGCTCCACATTGAGAATACGATACTTGTTCCTCCAAGACCTCTTCTCCTGCTGAACTTTGCTGAGAGTGACCTGGAGCTTTTCCGTCTCAGACATAAAATAAAGGGCAGAGTCCCTTAATGGAAGAACTTCCTGATGAGGGTAAGGCATCCTCAACTTGAGAGCTCTAGTTTGTACCCAGTGGAGATAAGGCTCCACCGAGACACAGTCTAGTTTTCCTAGAGACTCTCGTCCTTTTCTGTGAACGTGTTTCCAGGCATGTACTATTTTTGTCTTTAGTGCCCTTTCATTTTCTCCTTCCTTGAAGAAAATACCTTCCAGATGCGCATTGCGCGGGACATGCTTCATCGGGTATCCATATTGATGACGAACTAAAATTGGATGATAATTGATTCCTCCCTTAGTTCCTATAAGGGGTACATTTGGGAAATTTCTACAACGGTCAATGATCCTGATCCCGTCGTAGATTCGATTGTACCAATCGATGTCGGAGTTAGTAAGAGACATGATTCTCTGCGACCAATGTAAAGTATTCTTTTGATCCCAAAATGCAGCAGACTTTGGCAAATGGGAAGTGAACCATTTGTAAAGCAAGGGTACACAGCACGCGATCATTCCTCCGCTGTATAAATTCCTTAAGTGTACCGAATGATACGCATTTGCGAGTAAGGTTGGTACAGGGTTTCCAATCAGGAAAATCTTAATGGCGTTGATATCTACAAAGTTATCGATGTTGGGAAACAAAAATAACCTGTAGGTAAGCAAAACAAAGATGCTTTCGAAAGTGGCCACGTTCCCTATGCTGGCAAAGTATAGAGCTTTCTTTGTCAATAACTGGGCTGGAAAACCCTAGGTGCCACCCTTAGTGGTCATGTGAGTCCTGACTTCTGACTCGTCCAAATAAATTGCTCTTGCAATGGTTTGATCCTTTAGAATTTCTTCCAGTCCAGAAAAGGGAGCCTGATCAGTGATATGCAAACCAGTCTGGTGAGAGTACTCCTCCAGCGTTGGTGCTAGCTGATAATCCAGGAATGTGAAACAGTGATAAACCGGATCGTAGAACTGGATTAGCGTGGACAGGATTCCTTCAATTACATGCACCCTTAATAGAGACAGTATTCCGCCATACTTGGCTCTGAAAGCCTCGTGGTTGGTGATCATTCTTGCCAAACCTCTTAAATCCTCTAACTTTGGAACCTTGAAGGTGAACTTATGAGTTTTCCTTCTACCGAAATCCATCAGCGCAATCCTCTTTCTCTCTGACATTTGCAATCATTGTCTTAGTTTAGTTTGAAAAAGAGAGACTAGAAGAGAAGATTTTTTTTGTTTAAATGTTTTTTAATGAATGTATGAATGCAACACACAAAAACATAGAAAAAACATGGGGTAAAAGGGTTGGTGCCATGAAGTCAAGGCTCTACCCCCCCCCCCCCCCCCAAAGGTTTATACTGGTGATTTTTTGTACATGTTCGCAAAATCATTGACCCCTCTTGGGATGACAATAGCAAGAGGATCGCCAGTGAGCTGATGTATCCTAGAGTGATCTCAGATGAGGTTAGTATCACGTGACAACTATTTCCGATAACTTCTGCACTACAAAATGGCTTAAGTCTGCTAAAAACCTCAGCTTCTCAGATAACCCAGTTGACCACACTACTTTCAACAACTGAAGTCGTATAGGCAACGTATCTGCAAAAGGAGTCTCCACTTAGTTTGATGGTCGATCGGGGAATCTTAACTGGGATTCACTCCCCGCGAGATTACCCGCATTGCCATCACCTATCTTAGGTGTATACTCAATCTTTCCACATGCGGCATCACACGCATTCCCATTAGCAGAAAAATAAACATAGATATCAATTAGCAAAAGCAGTATATATATTTGTCTTAATCATCCTAGACCTCTAGTCTTATGATCCTATACAGACAATGACTCCCCACCAGAGCCGCCATTTCTGTGAAGTGAACTTTGTGAACTCAAGGTTTCACCCAGAGAGATAAGAGGGATAAGATGCCCTTTTGGGCCCCACAGTGGGCGCCATTTTTTCTGTAGCGAGCGATTTTGGATGTGGTTCTTAAGCACTGCCGCTCTGGGGTACTACAGGTCGATTCATTTTTTATCCTATTGAAGCTGATGAAGGAAAGGAAATAGATGTCTCCAGTTAACCCTGCTTGCATACTGAGTTTAAACAGATGACTGTTGGTTTACAGATGCGGTTTAGATTGTGGGCCTCTCTCTGCTTATTTTGTTGAGAATGAAATGACGGGACTATAGGTGGGAAGTTAGGACTTATGCTTTTCGATTGAAGTATGAAGGTATGGGATTTTGGGTTTTTGATTTGTATGCTCGCTAAGACTTTTTAATCTTATGCCTACATATTCCCGTTTGATGAAATAGGGAAATCAGAGCGATCGTAGTTCCTCCTATTCTATGGGAGGAAAAAGGTGTTTTGGTGTCTTGTTCAAAGCCCAAGACGTGAAGCTAAATGGAGTATATGTATCTTGTTCAAAGCCCAAGATGTGAAGCTGAAGGGTCCTTGCTGAGAGAGAATTTGTCATCTCTAAAGAGGAGTTGTTGATGTTTGTATGCTATGAGTGAGCCACAACTTTGATGCTAAAAGGTTGATTGACTCAACCGGGGTTTTCTTATACAAAGCCTAAGAGGAGGCGATCGACCCAACAAGAGGGTGCCTTTTATATGTCTCATACGAAGCCTGAGATAGAGGCTAAAAGGTTTATGACCCAACAAGAGGGTCTTTTATACTCAACAAGAGAGTGTTTTGCTATCTCGTACGAAGCCTGAGATGGAGGATAAAGGTGATTGACTCAACAAGAGAGTCTTTTATACTCAACAAGAGAGTGTTTTATATCTCGTACGAAGCCTGAGATGGAGGCTGAAAGTGGTTTGACTCAACAAGAGAGCCTTTTATACTCAACAAGAGAGTGATTTTCTATCTCGTACGAAGCCCGAGATGGAGGCTAAAAGTGTTTGACTCAACAAGAGAGTCTTTTATACTCAACAAGATAGTGTTTTGTATCTCATACGAAGCCCGAGATGGAGGCTGAAAAGGGTTTGAATCAACAAGAAAGTCTTTTATACTCAACAAGAGAGTGTTTTAGTATCTCGTACGAAGCCCGAGATGGAGGCTAAAAGGTTTGACTTAACAAGAGAGTCTTTTATACTCAACAAGAGAGTGTAGGGAGAATCATTGTACAAAGCCCAAGAGGAGGCTATCTGTGCTGATGACTATTTCAGTTAAGTGACAGGTCCAGTATGTTGGATAAAAGAGAAAATCAGTTCTTATTAAGAGACTGATTAAAGGCACGTTTGTGCTTTGGGATTGATCAGAGGATCAGGGTTATTTCCTGTTCTTTAAGGAAATGGGAAATCCAAAGGGTATTGAGACTGTCCAAGTCTACTGGTGTTTTGAGAAATCGATTCTCGAATAAGTGAATAATATTTGTATGATGCCCAAGAGAAGGCTGGTATATTAAGGGATGAAGGTCAACCCATTAACTGGTCTGACACTTGACTCAGAAAGACAGTTCTAGGAAATTTATGACTAGGTTATGTTCCTATACCTGTAGAGGTCTCTGGGTCCTTGTACTAAGCCCAAGAGAAGGCGTGAGAGCTTTTAAGAAGCAGAAGGGTCCTTGTACAACGCCCAAGAGGAGACGGGGATGCTTTTAAGAAGCCTGTGGGTCCCCAAACCCCTAGAAGTTCAAGACATGCCATTCACCGAGAATAGATCAAGCCAGGAAAGTTCGTGAATTTGGAAGAAACTCAAGAGATGCTATTCACGGAGAAAAGATTATCTCTGGGGAGTTAGATTTTCTTTGACAATTTCTAAAGGTGACAGTCTGAGAAAGGGTTCACCGAGAATGTTGCCTTTCACGTCTCCATATTGTTTAACCCCAAGAGGAGGGAAGATTGTGTCTGGTAATCCTATGGGGATCTAGTTTTGTTTGTATTTAAAAGTGACCAACAGGGCCTTACCTAGTGCTAGACGTAGTTGCCGGGGAAAACTCTAAATAACTATACTAGTACTACACAGTTGATATTTGACGAGTATATAAAAGTTTGTGAAAGAAGACTTACAGTGAGCAGCCCCACAATACATTTTTATATATATATATATATATATATATATATATATATATATATATATATATATATATATATATATGAAAACGGATAAAGAAAGCGGGAAAACACTTACTTGGTTTTAAAGCTTCTATGCTGTTTTGTTAGTTGTTCAACAAAGAGATATTTGATAACAATATTATATTCAAAATCAAAGGAGAAAGTGCCTTGAACAGATTGTTGGGGCTTACAGCTCAAGGAGAGGCCCAAGGTTTTATCAGTGATTGTACTGTTGTTTTGAAATTGTACAGGGACTTATACAATTGACTGAGGCCCAAAATGGTTTTCTGTACAAAGGGATGGGTCTTACACTCTCTTAAGAGACCCAAAAGTTTATTTTTATACAAGTGGTGGGGCTTACGACTCAAGGAGAGGCCCAAGATTTGATTTTTGAACTAGCGATCGCGCTGAGATTTTCTTTTAACGCAAAGGGACTTATACAATATCTGAGGCCCCAAAATGGTTTTGGTTAAAAGGGGGTTTGGGTCTTACACTCTATTAGAGGCCCAAAGGTTGTTTAAAGAAAAGGAATGGGGTTTATAACACGAGGGTAGGCCCAGATGATTTTTAAAAGAGGCGACGATCGCGCCGTTGTTTTTTAAAATACAATGGGACTTATACAATGACTGAGGCCCAAAAAGTGGTGTATTTACAAAGGGGTTGGGTCTTAAACTCTATTAGAGGCCCAAAAAGTTTTGAAAAAGTTTGATAAGGATTGAATTAATCAAAAACCCTAATTTGTTTTCAAAATGTATTTTAATTGAATAAAAAATTCAATTAAAATGACCAAATATGTTTAACATGTGGAAAACAAATTGTGATCTTGGATTAATGTTTCAAAAATTATGTTTTGATCCACAAAATGATTGGAAATCACTAAAATTTGAAAAATCATGGAGGAAAAAAATATTTTAAATGTTAAAAACAAATAAAACATTAATTCTTTGCAAAAATATCAAATATATGAAATAAATAATATTTTTGGGATTTCTTGGGAAAATAAAATATTTTAACATTTTTATGAATTATTAAAAAAAGAATCAACTCAAAATCATTAAAACTCAAAGAGAAATTAATTTTTGAATCAATTAAATAAAATCACAAAATTCAAATATTTAAATTTTCAAAAAGGGCGCCAAGAACAAGGGCTAGAACACGCGCCACCCTCTGTTTCTATAGATTTGCATTTTCTATCCAATCTCACTGAATACTTGATTATATCATGCAATCTACATATCAATCTACTCGTTTCAACCTCACGATCATGTCTATGGTCTTTAATTTCATTTATTTTAAGCATGGAATAAGAAATCAAAGAGAAACCTCAAGAACCCTAAAATTTTCATGAAGGTTCAGAAATTCCACACACGATTCAAACAAAGCAATTGATTGAGGGAAAACACTCTATGCATGATTATGAACATATGGCCAAATTATTGTGCAGCAAAAAATGCATGGATCATAGAGTTAAAAGAGCTCATGCTTACCTCTTGCAGCTGGTGATCGTGTTTTATGTTAGAGGTGTTACAGCTTGGTTCCATGGATATGGACAACTTCCCTAGGTGTTATGGAGTGTGTCTGGATGCTTGGAGTGGATGGAAATGATCTGGAACTTGAGATGGTACCCCAACTGCAAATCTGTCAAGAACTTGAGCAATTAGCTAGTGATTTTGTGAATCTGGTGTTCCAGATGTTGTGTGAGTGTTTGGATCACTTCTATATGATGTTTATGAGTTATGTGTGTGATTGGTTTGATTGGAATTGCTCTCAAACTCAAAACCCGATAGTGACTTGCTTTGGAAGGAAAATTTGGAAGTGAGAAGGAGATTTTGAGGAAAGAATCTGTTTTATGGCTTTGGTGTACTCAAACTGATCACAATTGAGCTCTATTTATAGTAGAGCAAATTTGTTTTGCAAGGAATAGTAAATGGAAACTGCTGCATAGGTTTGGCCAATGTTGAGCAATGAGAATCAAAGTCTCCTCTAGCCATTGACTAGAGCTTAGGGCACAAGCTGCTGGTTCCCTTGGTCTTGGATAAGTCTTGACTGAATTCAGTTGGAAATGGCTCAGTCCAGGCCACCTTGGTACATCCATTAAATGCTCCAATCCAAAATTGGAGTCTTGTCCCTCTTTTAGGGATTTCTAGGTTTGGTATGTTATTTTTGGTTCCAAAGTCGTGGGAGGCTTGGGATCAGAGTTGGTTCCTCCATGTTCCCCCCTTGAGGTGTTCAGATGGATAGAGTTGCTTGTCCTTTGCAAAAATTTGGCAAATCGAGCAAAACTCCCAAACTTGCCTTGCCATGACAGTTTTCAGCAAGGCATATTGCCAATGTCATATCTCATGGCTCAAGTGGACTTTGATGGAGTTCTTGGCCATTTTGGAAAGCCCTCATATGATACAACAACTTTTTGATCATAGTTGGTTTTGAAACCTTTTGGATCCAAGTTAAAAATGCCCCTACAATTGGAAAAAAGTGAAGGCAGATTCTGACTTGGTGAAAATTTCACTAAGTGTTGGAAAAAAGTGACATTTTCACTTTTTGTGATTTTGATCATCCCATAACTTAAAATCCATGAGGAATTCGAATGAGTTCTGTTTGAAGCTTTTGTAGAGGGAAATGAGAGCTACAAATCCAGCTTTGAATGGGGAAAAATGGCCTTGTGGTTTAGGAGTTATGACCCTCCAAAGTTGGTACCCTAGCCACTTTATTCCATAACTTAGAAAAATTTATAAGTTTTTATGGTGACCCCTTTTACAAGTTATCCAACTTTTCTTGATTTTTCTTGATGAGTGATGATTCCAACCATATATTAACATCATTTTGGGGTCAAAGAACCATAATTGTGAAAAATCTCAAAAAGTCAAAGTTGACTTTTGTGCACAGTTGACTTTTTGTCAGATGAATTCCAAACTGTGCGATCATTTAAGAAATCAAGTCCTTGACCTAAATCAAACTTGATGGATTGATTTCATAGGTGTTATAGGGTGTATTGAACTATGTCCCAAGGTTTGGGAGCATGTTTTGGTCAAAAGCCAAAGGCACAGTTGACTTTTTCCTCAAAACCCTAATTGTGGTTCTGATGAACTTGAAACTTGTGAATCAAGCTTCTTGGATTAATCCATTGTTGCAAATGGATCATGGTAGTGTATTGGAGACCCTCAAATCTTCTCTTGAGGTCTTGGCTCATGATTTGTCCCAAAAGTCAACTTAGGGGTGAATTAGGTCAAGAAACCCTAATTCCTGATTTTTGATGAATGCTTCCCCTAAGGCAAAATTAACTTGATGATTGGGTTTATGATGTCCCTTGGAGCATACTAGGTTATGCTTTGAAGCATTGGCTCATGCCCAGTGGAAATTTTTCCATCTGAAGGCCCTGGTCGACCAAAACCCTAATTTGGTGACACTAGCGATCTTGAGGCTTAATCCACCTAGAAGGGAGTAGCCTTGTGCTTAATCCTTGAAGTGGGAGTCCTCTTGATCCTTTGTGGATGTTTGAGAGGTTTATACAAGTTGAAGATCATGTCATTCCTTGATTGATCCTTTGTCTAAGAGCTTTGAGAGGGCTTGAAACCCTAAGTTTGATTGTAGTGAGTGCTCAACAACCCTTGAGGAGATTGTAGTGGATGCTCACCCATCTTTGGGGAGACTAATGAGGTATGATGGTACATCCATATTGTGATGATGGTTTGCACAATGATGGGAAATCTTAGTGGTCAAAATTTGGGGTATGACATTAGTCCCGTGATGTAGGGCAGAACCAGTACCGTAATCGGAATCAATTTTATCTTATTCCCGTGAAATACACTGAACGTTATCCTGGTTTGATTCAAAAAGGGTTGACTACCAGACGGACCATGCCTCCTCCTCCAAATCCTCTTCCAGCTACGATATGGCTGATCTTCATTGTGAATACCATCAAGGTGGTGCAAGCCATAACTTGGAAGGTTGTTATGCGATGAAGGCTAGTGTACAACAGCTAATTAGAAATAAAATCCCCTTCTTTCGGGACTCCAATCCTAATGTACAGAACAACCCTCTGCCAGGGCACGCCAAGTGAAGCTTCAGTCGACTTCAACAAATTATCCTCCTAAAAGCTAGTGTTTCAGACAAGACAACTGATCGGTCACCTATTCTACTTAGTTTTCGTCAGTTATCCGGCAAGAATTCAGTTTAATCGGTAACACTTTGGTTTGTTTTTATCACTTTTCTTTAAGTATTTAAGTTTTTGCATTTTGTTTGCTTGCATTGCTTTAGTTTAAATTTATGATAAATAAAATATTTTTGAAGTCTTGGTCTGGTAGTTTTGGTGTTTTAAGGTTCATGTGAATGTCCCGATAAATGGGTGTGAATTCAGCTAAGTTTGGAGAGATTTTTTGCAAAGTCAGAGGCCTGACACGGGTGCCCGTGTCACCTGACACGGCCCGTGTCAAGATGGGGAGAGGAGAGAAGCTGAGAGAAGCTGAATTGAGAAACCAGTGGGCTGACACGGGTGCCCGTGTCAGCATGCCTGAAGCTTCAAACTTCATCAACAAAGGAAAGAGTCCAACACGGGTGCCCGTGTCACCTGACACGACCCGTGTTGGCAGGCACGAACACATTTCTGATTTTTTTGAAGTATTGTCTGTGTCAGTTCATTAAGGGTATTTTGGACATTGTGCATAGAGAGGAATGATCTGATACTATTAAGACCAGATTTTTGGAAGGAGGAAGGGACTTTGGATCGTACGAAAGAATTACGGAAGAAAGAATAGAGCTCTGGAGGATTCAGGGAAAAGAGGAGATTTTCATGATCGGAAGAAATTGAAGATCAACTTTCATCACCAGTTCTTGTAATGTCTTTATTTTGTATTTTGTTTTCTTTGAATATTATGAGTAGCTAAACCCCCCAATGCTAGGGGGTGTCCTTGAATTGCTGTTGTGATGAACTGAATTTCTATATTTTTATGATATTGATGCTTTTATGAATTCAATTTGTTATACAAATTCTTAATGCTTTTCTATCGGACAAATAGAATATGATCTACGGGTAAGGTTAGGTCGGACAAACCACTTTATCGCTATTTGTATAATAATACTACTGTAGGATCGCTTAGGAATAACGATCCAATAGTGGTAATCGTAAATTCTTGGTATAATTACATTTGCTTGACATCATTTTGAGTAGCTAAGGAATTAGGATTGAAAATGTATGTTAATGGTTTCCAGCTAAGGAATTAGGGAAAATAATTCTTGAGATTCAGTGTTGGATAATTCTAACATAGATGTCATAAAGTACGGATTACGGATTATTACAGAGCAATTCATACATCTTGCCCCTAGCATGCTTTCTTATATCATTTAAAAGACTTTTTAAATTTTGTTTTAATTTTCTATTAATCATTATTTCCAAACAATCCTCAAAACCCCATGTTTTTTTGTTTAATTGAATTATTGTAAAAGCCTGTATTTCCTACACAGTCCTCGAGATCGATACTCGGGACAAATCCCTTTTATAACTACATCAGTAAAAATAGTACACTTGCTATTTTTTCGATCAAGTTTTTAGCGCCGTTGCCTAGGACTGCCAAAATACAAGTTTTTACTTATTCAATTTGAATTTTGTCACTCTGTGGCTAAAATTTTTCTTTTATTTTATTTTTCTATTATTTTGATAATAATAATTCTCTAACCTGTGTATGCGAGGTAAGGCCTCATCTGTATTTTCTTTTGATGCAGAACCAAAGAGATTTTTGCACGCTAGACGCCGTCAAGCTAAGCAAGAAAGACTGGCAGTGTCGGGTTCAGGATCAATTATTTCTGAGCTAGAGAAAGAAGAATCAGTTTTAGGACAGTCCGAGCACACAGATTCTGGCACAGACTCAGAGCCGAAAACTATTATTATGTCCGACGACCCACCAGCAGAAAGACTTCTCGGTGACTATGGAGGGCGAATGCTCCAACAGTGCAGTTGACAATCGTTAATCAACCAGTTACTGTTGCGCAATTCCAGCTGCACCCATCCACTATCTGACAGCTTCAGAGTAGGTCTTTTTCAGGAAGGATCAATGAAGATGCAAATAAATAGCTACAAAGGTTCCTTACCATGAGTGTGTCATTAAAAATAGAGGGACACTCTGAAGAAGCAAAGAAGCTGGTTATGTTTCCCATTACTCTATCGGATGTACCCGAAGAGTGGTTTTACTCATTACCTGCTGGGAGTATTACTACTTGGCAGGAGATGGAAACTACATTTCTAATTGAATATTTCCCTGCTTCTGTGTACATCCGAAAGCGGTACGACATAGTGAACTTCAAGCAGAAAGAGGGAGAGTCACTTGGTGATGCGTATAAGAGGTTTAAGAGGTGTTTGGTTGCATGTCCCACTCATAACATGGACGCAACCGAACAAATGCAAAATTTTGTGAATAGTCTCAAGATGAAGACTAAGCAGCTTATCGATACAGCTGCAGGTGGCTCAACCAATTTCTCAACAACCACTGGTCTCAAAAAAATCATTGAAGCGATTGCTGCTAATGAGCATTTAGAATTGTATAACCGAAGTGTGAGCCAACCTGAGAAAATTATTGATCTTAAGCTTACAGAACAGGTTGTGAAAATGGAAGATCAGATTGCGGCTGAGGTAGAGAGAAGGTTGAAGAAAATGAATCTAGGTACACAGACGGTAGCACAAGTGCAACCGGTTCAAGCGGTAAATTGTGAAATTTGTGGAGGTCCTCACTTTGCCATGCACTGTGTGGCTACAGCACAACAGGTTGAAGAAATCAACTTTCTGAAGCAGAACAATCCTTATTCGAACACGTATAATCCAGGATGGAAAAATCATCCAAACTTTTCCTGGAAAGATCAGCAAGGAAATGTTCTCAAGCAAGGATCTGCTCCGTACCCGAACCAGCCCCAACAATAACAATATCATCCAGAGCAACCACCACCACAACAGCAACAATATCAGCAACAACCACAACAGTATTACCAACCTCAACAACAGGTCCAAAAGAAAGCGGATTGGGAAATTTCCATTGAGAAGATGGTAGCTCAAAGCTCTCAATTCCAGGAAGATGGAAATCTTAGGAATACAGGTGCCTCCATAAAAAATCTAGAGGTCCAGATGAGCCAAATAGCTCAACAATTAGCAAGTTCCCAAGCACAGAGTACTCTTCCAAGTTCGACGGTAACCAACCCGCGAGAGCATAATAATGTTAGTACGGTGACCACGAGATGAAACAAACCTTAAGAGGTCCCCGATAAAGAATCTGAGAGTGAAGACCGGTTACTTGAAGTAGAGTTGGAAATTAAGGAAAATGAGGTTGTGAATGAAGAAGTGACTATACCTGAGTAAGTAGCCAAGGAGAAGGTCATTGAGCACAAGCAAAACATCAAACTCCCCTTTCCAACAAGAAACAAAAAGAAAGGGCAGCATGAGAAAAATTTTGAAAAATTCCTAGAAATGTTCAAGAAGCTTGAAGTCAATATCCCTTTCTTGGAGGCACTTGAGCAAATGCCTACATATGCCAAGTTCATGAAGGACATCATATCCAAGAAGAGATCCGTCGATACGGAACTGATTATTCTAACCGACACTTGTAGTGCTATTTTGCAGGGCATGAAGATTCCGGTGAAAAAGAAAGATCGAGGCTCGGTTACCATCCCGTGCACTATTGGGGATAGATCATTCAAGAAGGCTCTTATTGATTTGGGGGCGAGCGTGAGTCTTATGCCGTTGTCCATCTACAAAAAATTAGGGATTGGAACTGTGCAAGACACTAGGATGACATTAAAGTTTGTCGATCATTCTGTGAAGAGGCCTTATGGAGTAGTGGAAGATGTTCTAGTGAAGATTGATAAGTTTGTGTTCCCGATGGACTTTGTTATTTTAGAGATGCCGAAGGACGAAGAAATACCACTCATTTTGGGTAGACAATTTTTGGAGACCGTGCGATGTTTGATAGACATAGAAGAGGGCACTATGACTCTTAAGGTCTACGATGAGGAGTTGAAGATTGATGTGCGAAACACCATGAAGCACAAAGATGTTCTTTGCACGAGTCATAATATAGAGGTGATAGATCAAGTGATTGATAATGAGAATCCGGTAAATGCACCAAAATTACCGTTGGAAAAAGTTTTGAGTCTATCAATGTTCAAAGATAGCGAAGAAGCAGGTGAGAAAGAGTTGGAAGTGATTGTCATGATGAAAGCTCAACCTCCATTCAAGGGATCTCGAATGCACCAGTGGGAAGATCTTAGGACACCTCAATTCACGGAAAGTGGTGAAGAGAGTAAAAAGGGGGCTGAATTGAAATAATTACCCAAAAATCTCAAGTATGTATTCCTAGACACCGAAGGCAAATGTCCCGCGATCATAAGTGCTAAGCTAAAAAGTGTTCAAGAAGATAAGCTGGTGCAAGTTCTAAAAAGACACAAGAGTGCAATGGGATGGAAGATTGAAGATTTGAAAGGTATTAGCCCAACGGTTTGCATGCATAAAATCCTCATAGAAGATGATCACAAACCGGTTGTCCAACCTCAAAGGAGACTTAATCCGGCGATGAAAGAAGTGGTAAGAAAAGAAGTGGTGAAGTTGTTGGATGCGGGACTCATATATCCAATATCTGACAGTTCTTGGGTGAGTTCGGTGCATGTGGTGCCCAAGAAAGGGGGAACCACAGTTATAAAGAACGAGAAGAATGAGTTAATCCCCACGAGGACGGTTACAGGTTGGCGAGTATGCATCGATTACAGGAGGTTAAATTTTGCAACAAGAAAATACCACTTCCCTTTACCAATCATTAATCAAATGTTGGAAAGGTTAGCTGGTCATGATTATTACTGCTTCCTAGATGGGTACTCCGGTTACAATCAAATTGTGGTGGCGCCGGAAGATCAAGAGAAGATGGCCTTCACATGCCCCTATGGTGTTTTTGCATACAGGAGAATGCCATTCGGGTTGTACAATGCCCCAGCTACATTTCAAAGATGCATGACTTCCATTTTTGATGACATGCTTGAAAAGCATATGGAAGTCTTCATGGATGATTTTTCGGTATTTGGCTCTTCTTTTGATAATTGTTTGACTAACCTTTCTCTTGTTTTAGACAGATGCGAGAAGACAAATTCGATTCTCAATTGGGAGAAGTGCCATTTTATGGTACGTGAAGGTATAGTTCGGGGTCATAAAATTTCCCACAAGGGAATATAGGTTGACCAAGCAAAAGTGGAGGTTATTTCAAAGCTCCCACCTCCTGTGAACGAGAAAGGTATAAGGAGTTTCTTGGGACATACGGGATTTTACCGTAGGTTCATAAGAGACTTCTCAAAGATAGCTAAGCCTCTAACCACTCTTTTGGTTAAGGATAGAGCTTTTGTTTTCAATAAATAGTGTCCCGACGCTTTTGAGACTTTGAAAAATAAATTAGTGTCGGCACCAATTGTTGTCGCTCCAGATTGGTCTCTACCTTTTGACATCATGTGTGATGCGAGCGACATAGCTGTGGGGGATGTTCTAGGACAACAAAGAGATAAGCTTTTACATGTCATTTACTATACAAATCATGTGTTGAACCCTGCACAGATGAACTAAGCAACCACCGAAAAGGAGTTGCTCGCTGTGGTTTACGCCTTTGATAAATTCAGGCAGTATCTGTTGTGTTCTAAAGTCATTGTTTTCACTGACCATGCTGCTTTGAAATATCTTTTTGCTAAGCAGGATTCTAAGCCGAGGCTGTTACGATGGATATTACTCTTGCAGGAATTTGATGTGGAGATTCGTGACAAGAGAGGGTGTGAAAACACTGTTGCTGATCACCTTTCTCTAATGTCACCAATTGAAGAAACAGAAGAGAAGTGACTGATAAAGGATGAGTTTGCTGATGAACATATCCTCGTTGTTATTGGTGTTCCCTGGTTCGCAGATTATGAGAACTATTTGGTGGGTGGTATCTCCCTGATGATTTTGACTCTAACCGAAAGAAAAAGTTTTTGCATGATTGCGGGTTTTACCTATGGGATGATCCATTCTTGTACAAAAGAGGAGTTTATGGCTTAGTAAGACGGTGTGTACCAGAGGAAGAATAGAGGGATGTGTTGAGAGCGTGTCACGACTCAGACTATGGAGGGCATTTCAGTGGTGATAGAACTGCAGCCAAAGTCCTTCAGTCGGGGTTATATTGGCCCTCATTGTTCAAAGATGCCCAAGAGATGGTCAAAGAGTGCGACAAGTGTCAGAGAACAGGGAATATATCCAAGAGAAATCAAATGCCACAGAATTCTATGTTGGAATTTGAGTTGTTCGATGTTTGGGGAATAGACTTTATGGAGCCATTTCCACCGTCATTTGGAAAACACTATATCTTAGTGGCGGTGGACTATGTTTCTAAATGGGTTGAAGTCGTGGCCTTGCCCACTAACGATGCCAAGGTAGTGATGAAGTTCTTAAAAGATAACATTTTTGCTAGGTTTGGAATGCCCAAAGCACTAATAACTGATGAGGGAACCCATTTCCTAAATCACCTGATGGAAAGCCTACTACAAAGTTATAATGTGAAGCATCGGATCGCCACTCCGTACCATCCTCAAACAAGTGTCCAGGTAGAAGTGTCCAACCAGCAACTAAAGCAAATTCTTGAAAAGATGGTTAGTTCCTCTCGGAAGGATTGGGCAACAAAGTTGGATGATGCTCTTTGGGCGTATCGAACGGCTTTCAAAACGCCAATCGGTATGTCTCCATACCAATTAGTTTATGGAAAGGGCTTCCATTTACCGTTAGAGTTGGAACACGAGGCACTTTGGGCATCGAAATTCCTCAAGATGGATCTATCTAAAGCTGGAAGTTCTAGGATTCTTCAACTCCATGAGTTGGAAGAGTTTCGGAATCGTGCATATAAAAATGCCAAAGTCTATAAAGACCAAACGAAGAAGTCGCATGATAGAAGGATTCAAAAGAAAGAGTTTTTCAAAGGATAACTGGTCCTCTTATACAACTCCAGGTTAAAATTATTCCCTGGAAAGCTGAGGTCCAAATGGTCGGGACCATTTGTGGTTCACAAGGTGTTTCCTCACGGAGCTATCGAATTGAAGAATTCAACAAATGGAGACACGTTCAAAGTGAATGGGCAGTGATTGAAGCCTTATTTTCAAGGTCAATCGAGTGGTCAAGTTGATGTCATTCGTCTTACGGGGTAGGACGGATGACCGTCGAGCCATGCGACGTTAAACGCAGTGCTTCGTGGGAGGCAACCCACATATTTTTATTCTAATCGTTTTTGGTATTTTGGTTGTTTTCATTTATGTTTATAGGTGTTCACGTAGTCAGCTTATGAAGGAGGAAGTCTCTGCATAGCATGTTCGGAGAAACAAAGAAAAATTTGTGTGTGAAAATATGGCAAAGCATTGCCCTGACACGAGTGCCTGTGTCACCGGACAAGGCTCGTGCCAGGAGGGGTTTGAAAGAAAAAAATTGATGGTGAAAAAATTGAGAAACAGAAGCCTGACATGGGTGTCCGTGTCACATGACACGGCCCGTGTCATGAACCCTGGAGGCTATGAAAAAGAAATTCATCAAAGGCTCAAATCAGAAGCCTGACATGGGTGCCCGTGTCACAGGACACGGCCCGTGTCAGGGCGCGCGACTGATCATTTTGAAATTTTTTTCAAATTCTGAATTTTTTTAGTGGGACCCATGCGGATTTATCATGGGTGAATCAAATTCTAACCTCTCATTAAACCCTTTGATTCTAGTAACCTCCCACAATAACCACTCATTAAACCCTTTGATTCTAGTAACCTCTCAGAATTACCACTCATTCCACACTTCATCTTCTCATTCTCTCAAGAAAAACCTAAAACTCCATTAACATTCTCACATAAAGCTTCCACCTTTACCCTCTTAACCTCACCAAATCTTCATCTCCCTTCACAAAACCTTCCCCATTTTTCATCCCCTACCACAAGCACTAATTCTTTTTCACTTTCACCATTATTTTGTTTTCTCACTATTTTTGCAGGTACAACATCATGCCTCCACGTAGAGACAAAGGAAAGGTTGTGGCTGAAACATCTCGGCCACGCAAAAGAGCCCATTGTATGTCCAACGCTCATGACATCCTGTTTGAAGAAGACTCACATCAAAAAAGGTATTATGTGTTGGTAAAGCGTAAGATAATCCCTACCAGGTATATCTATGATAAGACTTTAGGTGATCTAGGGCTGAAATTTGAGGTTCATAAAATGTTTCACAATTTGGGCATGTTAGAGTTTAGGCAACTTGAGGCGCCAACCTTTGAGCGCATAACTCTAGAGTTTTTGAGCACTGTGGATTTTAAGCTAAAGCATAAGTGGTCATGCTCTGAGTATGAGAATTACGGTGATTTAACGTTCAATCTCTTTGGTAATGAGCATTCTTTATCTGTGGCTGAGCTAGGAGGCATTCTTAAACTCCCGACTGATGGCCTCGGAGCACCTGCAAGCACTTTCATACCGGGTGATTTTTGGACTGCAATCACAGGAAAAATCGGGTATGTCTCAAAGGCGGAAAAAGCATCCAGTATTCATAACCCATGCTTCCGATATGCCCAAAAGTTGTTGGCTTACACTCTGTTCGGACACGGTGACAGTACTGGTGTCGCAACGCAGAAGGAGTTGTTCTTCTTATACAGCATGTACCACAAAGAGCATATTAATGTAGCTGCCTTTGCGGTCGATCACTTGAAAAGAGTAGGACATGCCAACTCAGGTGAAATTTCAGTGGGCGACATGATCACTCAAAGATCCGATTATTTTGGGTATGGTAGGTTGATGATTGAGGAACCACAGGTAGGAGGTAAGACAAAAATTGATATGGATACTCTCATTACTCAAGGTATGATTAAGGTGCGTGGTAGCTATTATTCTCTTATCATTCATAATAGACATATTCTGGCATTACCTGCACCAGATTTTATTAGCATTTCCAAGACTGCTAACTGGCTCTATGAGTGTTCCAACCTGGATGAAGAGGACGGCCATGTATCGTCTGATGGTTTTGCAAGTGATGATTGGGAAGAAGAGCATCCCACTGAGGAGCAAGCTGTGCCACCCCCTCAGGACTCGACCCGACAGGGTACCGGGTCCTCGTATATGTCTCAGGATCAATGGGCTTGGGTGCAGACGGAGATGGGCTACCTCCGTACCGAACAGACCAGACAAGGTGAAGAGCTATTTAAGCAAGGGGCAGAGCAGACCCGACAAGGGACTTCTATTGATGAAATACATGCTATGATGCAACGTCTGATGTTGCACTTTCGTAATCCCCCTCCTCCGCCTCAGTGAGCATTGTGAGTTCCTCCTCACTATCTTATTCTAAAACATTGAGGCCAATGTTTGGTTCAAGTGTGTGTGTGTGTTGGGGGGGGGGGGTTATTGCTTTTTAGTATTTATAATTATGTTATCTCATTTTCATTTTGTTGTTCCTTTTATTTGATTTGGTATTTGTTGTGTACTTTGTGTTACAGATGGATTGGATTCGGCCAGATGAATGATGAACGAGTAGTTAGAGGATGAAAGATTCAAACCCATACTTGCTACTTAGGCACCCCGGAAGTTGATACAACCAAAAACAATTATTGGACGCAGCTTGATGACACCGGACTGAGAGTGGAAAGTTGACCCAGACCAGAAAAGAAGCTGCATTACATGAGAAGTGCTTTGGAACCTGTAAGTTTTACCCAACATGGTGAGCGCACAATAAGCCAAAATTTACATCATCATGAGAGTTGAATCAGGTATGACTTTATCGCTTTGAATTTACGTATGTTCTACTCACATAGCACTACATGAGAACACACACTAAGGCAATTTTTGTTATTATTACCCTGAGCCTTTCGAGCTTTCCCTTAATCATGTTTATCCATTGCTACCCCCTGTTGAGCCTGAATCCATTTGTTTGTGATAACCACCAATGTTAACCCATGGCCAAACACTCCCTACCCTGCTCAGCATACGTGTTGTAGTTGTTGAATCTGTGCAAAATTATAAGTTTGGGGTAGTACACCTACATTAAGAAAGGCAAGTGGAAAAAAAAGAGAAAAGAGAAAACGAAAATGTGGAGACACTAAGATGTCTTAATAGAAAAAAAAGAGAAGAAAAAGCACTTGCCTAAGCGTCAAAGAGTCACAAATAAAAGGAGTGATAGAATCCCCATGGTAATAAAATAAGCACAGAGAAAAAAAAAGGAACAACATCACGAATGCTGAGCCTCAAAACCTTTATGTATCCTTTTCCTTGTTTATCCCACCGTACCTAAGCCCCGTTACAACCCAAAGACCTCAAAAAGTGTGTGTAATCTGTCTGTTTAATGAAGGTAGAATTTATTCAAATTTAAGAGTTGGTATTGCATATGTTGAGTTATTAGTGAAAAACACTTTAACCCCGAGAGATTTGGTGAGAAGTGTGAAAAAGCTTGCAGGTGAAGAAGTACTTTGATATGGAAGTGCAGCGGACAGTTTGTATCAGGAAAACTTGAAACTTGACCAAATGGTGAAAAGCGAGTTGCGAAAGACATTGGTTGTATTATGGTAAGAAGGAATTTTGGGGTGACCTCGTTTTGTCTCATACATTGCTTGAGGACAAGCAATGAGCTAAGTTTGGGGTTGTGATCGGTCACCTATTCTACTTAGTTTTCGTCAATTATCCGGCAAGAATTCAGTTTAATCGGTAACACTTTGGTTTATTTTTATCAATTTTCTTTAAGTATTTAAGTTTTCGCATTTTGTTTGCTTGCATTGCTTTAGTTTAAATTTATGATGAATAAAATATTTTTGAAGTCTTGGTCTGGTAGTTTTGGTGTTTTCAGGTTCATGTGCATGTCCGGATAAATGGGTGTGAATTCGGCTAAGTTCGGAGAGATTTTTCGCAAAGTCAGAGGCCTGACACGGGTTCCCGTGTCACCTGACACGGCCCGTGTCAGGATGGGAAGAGGAGAGAAGTTGAGAGAAGCTGAATTGAGAAACCAGTGGGCTGACACGGGTGCCCGTGTCAGCATGCCTGAAGCTGCAAACTTCATCAACAAAGGAAAGAGGCCAACATAGGTGCCCGTGTCACCTGACACGGCCTGTGTCGGCAGGCGCGAACACATTTCTGATTTTTTCAAAGTATTGACTATGTCAGTTCATTAAGGGTATTTTGGACATTGTGCATGGAGAGGAATGATCTGATACTATTAAGACCAAATTTTTGGAAGGAGGAATGGACTTTGGATCGTACGAAAGAATTACGGAAGAAAGAATAGAGCTCTGGAGGATTTGGGGAAAAGAGGAGATTTTTATGATCAAAAGAAATTGAAGATCAACTTTTATCACCAGTTCTTGTAATGTCTTTATTTTGTATTTTGTTTTCTTTGAATATTATGAGTAGCTAAACCCCCCAATGCTAGGGGTTGTCCCTGAATTGTTGTTGTGATGAACCGAATTTCTATATTTTTATGATATTGATGTTTTTATGAATTCAATTTGTTATACAAATTCTTAATGCTTTTCTATCAGAAAAATAGAATATGATCTACGGGTAAGGTTAGGTCGGACAAACGACTTTATCGCTATTTGTATAATAATACTATTGTAGGATCGCTTAGGAATAAGGATCCAATAGTGGTAATCGTAAATTCTTGGTATAATTACATTTGCTTGACATCATTTTGAGTAGCTAAGGAATTAGGATTGAAAATGTATGTTAATTGTTTTCTGCTAAGGAATTAGGGAAAACAACTCTTGAGATTCGGTATTGGATAATTCTAACATAGATGTCATAAAATACGGATTACGAATTATTACAGAGCAATTCATACATCTTGCCCCTAGCATGCTTTCTCATATCATTTAAAATACTTTTTAAATTTTGTTTTAATTTTCTATTAATCATTATTTCCAAACAATCCTCAAAACCCCATGTTCTTTTGTTTAATTGAATTATTGTAAAAGCCTGTATTTCCTACGCAGTCCTCGAGATCAATACTCTGGACAAATCCCTTTTATAACTACATCGGTAAAAATAGTACACTTGCTATTTTTCCGATCAACAACTCATCTTTGTGTTTGACTAGTCACTAGGCCTTTGTTTCTTGTTGTTTACATTTTCCTTATTTTATACTGGTTGTTTGCCTTCAAATGATGTTTGTACTTTTGTTGATTAATGAAATGAGCATTGCAAATTTTGGATTCAATTCATTTGTGTTTGCTATTTACATCTTTATGCTTTCCTTTTCAAAAAAATATTTTATCTCTTTTCCACTTTCTTTTTGATTGTGCAAAGATTGGAGGGAGGATGACGAAAATACTATACTCATAATTGCTGGTATGCTTTCAAATAAACTTTGCTGACGATGTAAGGCATTGATTCAATTCCCCCAAAACACTGGAGAAATAAGGAAGATAATCCCTTGTCAAACCCCTTTGTGCGTTCATGCAAGACAGCAAGCAAGTGTTGAAGATGTCCTTCAAGTAAAATTCCAATGATGGTTCACGGTAATCGTTAAGCTGGCTAGCCACTTTCCTTACTCAAAGAATGAGCCGAGTCCCTTTCAAGGCAAAAGCTAAGAAAGATGGGAAGCTCATAACCTTGCCTTATACAAAAAGGTTTGTATGATAACTAAAAAGAGGAAACCTTTAAATCCTTCACCATGAAAGTCCTCAATGGCAAACAGTCTGGTAAGGAAGTAGTGACCACCATTTCAAAGTCCCTTGACTTCTGAACCATCATCACCACTATCATCAGTGAAATTCCCGCCTGTGGGAACTTGAGTGTAAAGTTTGAGTTAACTGAGCGTAGGATTGGAAGTTCATCACGAATATTGGGTGGGCACAAATAAACTTTGAGCCTTTATCCTTTGTTTCATAAAACGTGAACAAGGCCATGATAAAACCCTTGAAAGACCTAACTGAAACAAGGTTATTTTGAAAGCATATTACAACATGGTTACGTAAACTGACTCTACTAATAACTGCCAAGCAACTTGCCCATTCCCGTTGAAGATAAGTTTATCCCTCTTTGGAATCTACACCTGACAAACACGTGCCAGTATCTTTAGAAGCTTGTTTTTGTCCCAAAAATTTTTGGTAGATCGACAAATGGAAATCTCTTCCCGAGAAGTTTGTCCCCTTTTCAATAAAGTCATCAGAACCTCAAAATTCTCCTACATCACATAGCATCTCTCCGAAGAAGTCTCGAAGGGAAGTATGATGAAATTTTTCCAGCAAATGGCACCCGAGAAGAGAAGTTTGCAAAACTCTAAATTTCAGACAATGGTATTCCCCAGCAAGTCTGACATCAGATTGTTACTCATCCTATGGCGTCTCTCTGAAGAAGTCTCGAAGAGAAGTATGATGAAGTCTATTTTTCATCAAATGGCTATCTCCCCAGTGAATCTCGGCGAGAAGTTTGGTGAAAACCATCACAGATTGTGTCTCTTAATTTGAGAAATCTGTCCCTAAGATAACTAGTCTGCATCTCCTCAAATATTCCTGGTGAAGTTATTGATCCAGCAAGTGATCACCTTTTCTATAGCTTGCTATCTCAACCTTTTCAAGAGAAATACTTGACAAGAAGAAACGAAGACCAGTTTCTTGGCTCATGACCAGAAATGCGGGGAAGTTTTACTCTTTCTAAGTAAGATTACTTAGTTAAAGAAGATGAGTAAGCATGTTCCGACGGTGAGAGCGTGTTACCATTCAAATTGTCAGAATCATTGTCGTGCCCCTTCCGATGGAGTTGTCATCTCTCCAATCGATGAAGATACTTCTTTGTTTCCCCGTAAACTACATACTTAGTCTTAATTTCTTTCCCAAGTGAATAATTCTTTAATCCCCAACGATTCGAATTATTATTGGTCTTCTGTGGTGTCATCCTCACAAGTCTCATGTCTTGAATTCACAAGCCTCACATCATTTATGGCATTTTAGGGTCCAAAATTTGTGCATTCTTAGTTGTATTTAACTCTCTCCTATGTGGTCTAAACTAAGATGTCAATCTTCACCTCTTCATATAGGAGAACCTTAAATAGGGGCATCTGTCATACCCTAATTTTTGATCCTAAGATCCCACATTATTTGCATTTCATTAGCATCATATGTCTATATATTTTATGCATCACTAACCCATTGGGAGATACAAATATTGTTGTTTGTTTCATTTGATTACAAATTAGGGTTTTTTTAGCCTTAAAGGGTACTCAGGTAAAGAATCAATCAAGAATGGGCATGGTATTCAACCTCTCAGATCCATTTTTTATCCATGAAGATCAAGAGATCTCCTTCAAGAATCAAGCACAACTCTACATCATTTCAAGTCAATCAAGCCCCAAGTTCATCTGGTGCACCAATTAGGGTTTTGGTTGATTAGGGCCTCCAAAGTGAATTTTTTATCTGGGAATGATCCAATACCTCAAGATATGATTCAAGAACATCAAATTCCTCACATTAGTCCATTCATATGATTGGATTGATCCAAAGAACCTGCTTCATAAGAAATGCAAGGATTCAAATTCATGTGGACCATAGATTAGGGTTTCTGATGAAAAAGTCAATTGTACCTTTGACTTTTGACCAAGACATGATCCCAAACCTTGGGACATGATTCAAGACACTCAAAAAACACTGTTGGAATCCATCCATGATGTTTAAATTAGTCCAAGGATTTGATTTCAATAAGGGATCATAAAATCAAAGTTCATCTAATACAAAAGTCAACTGTGCCCAAAGTCAAGATTGACTTTTGGAGTTTTTGGTCAAACTTGGTCTCTTCAAGTCAAGAACAATGTTAATATGTGATTTGGATCATGATTAATCAAGAAAAATCAAGAAAAGTGATATTACTTGAAAAAAGGGCAACCTTAGAGAACTTAGAAATTTTTCTAAGTCATGGAAAACAATGATTTTTGCCCTACTTTGCAAGGTCATAACTTCCAAACCAAGTAATCATTTTCTTGGATCCAAAGACCAAATTAAAGACCTACAACTTTGTCACTTAGGGTGAATTCCCAAAAAGTTCATAGATTTTGAGATATGAAGCCATTAAGTTAGGGTTTCCACACTCTTGATCTTTGACACTTATAGAAATTTTGGACAAAATCTGTTTTGTGTTTTAACCAACTTTGAGGCTATTTTTCACCAAGATCCAAGATGAATCCAGACCAAATGCAAACATCAAAGTTGAAGTATGATATATCAGCTTTCAAAAATGTCCAAGAACACAATCTAATTCCATTTGAGCAAGGAGATATGGAGTTCAAAATATGCCTTAATGCATCTGTTTTGGCAAGACAAATTGGGCATTACTTGGAGTGCACAATTTTTTGAGTCCAAGTGTGATGATTAAACAATGCTCACTCAACAAGAATCTGAGTGAATCATCCAAAACCTGTAAGATAGAGCCACTAAGTCAAGAAGAATCCCTTTGAAATGATGAGACATCATCACATTAATTAGCCTTGAATTCAAGAGGCATTTATGTGGAATATTGCATTGTCAAAGAAACCACTCTCATCAGTCAAGATGCACTATTAAACAACAATAAACTCCTATGCAGAATGTGGAATTTGTCAAAAGAAGAGCTAGGGTAGTGGAAGAGATAATGTACCTTGAGATAGAAGTAATGATACATTGCCAAAACCATTGAACAATGAACTCATCCTTCAAACCAGCATTATTCCTCTAAAACAAACTTGCTCCCCTATAAATAGAGACCACATTTGATCATTCTGTAAGTTCTTGTAATTGGCTAAAATTTTGTTAAAACAATATTGATGTTGCAACATGACCTGCTAACAGTCTGGGTTGTAAAGAGTGTTGAAGTGTTAAAGTGCTGAAGAGTGATGTCACATACGAAGTCTCAATATCACTATACCAGAACATTACAACATCAGGTCTGGGATGATTGATTAGGGTTGCACGTGTTTCTGATGTGAATGAGAAATTCTACTAAAGAGAATCAGAGAATATAAGCGAAGATCAAGGGAGAAATATATTCTGTTACAATCAGTTATGAAGATCAGTTTGTTGCGCATTTAAAGCATAAAGATATAGAGAATATTCAGAGTTAATAATTGAAGATTTAATTGAAGATATGATCTATTCAGAAGCAGATTTGTTACAGAAGATATGATATGATTTGAAGGCCCATATCCAGTTGGATTACATTATAAATGAATGCTTGTAACCTAGAATAGGTACGGGTCCAAGATGTAGATCTTTAGGGCTTTGTCAAAGTGAACCACTCGGGTTGTGAGATGGTCACTGTGTGTAACTCAGAAACCTGTAGGTAATGAGTTTGTGTTTGGTATTGTTCTTGGAGGAAGCTTTGAAGCAACTCCAAAGGGTGTCATGGAAGGGTGTCTTCTATGATTGTACAGTTGTTGGTAATCAAGTTGTTGATGCAGTGACGGTGTAGTTGACTGCTAGACATCATAGTAATGATAGGAAGTGAGATGGAGTCTCTTACCTAGGGAGGACTTAGGTAGAAGGGTCATTGGGTAGTGATTAAATTAGGTAGATTGTCAACTGGTTTGTTGAGTCTGTAATTTGATACTACTAATAGTGGACTTCCTTCCTGGCTTGGTATGCCCCCAGATGTAGGTTGTTGAACCGAACTGGAAGAACAATTCAGTGTGTTATTATTTCTATTATTGCCTTGTTCAGCAGATTGCGATGTTGTGACATTACACTATGACATCACACATCTGTACCAGAATTTCAATTGGTATCAGAGCAGGCATCCTGTCTGTTTCTGGATGAGATCTAGGGAAGATACTTTCTGCTTCATGAGCATGGAAGATAGTCAGTTCTTAGAGTATTTTGTATTTGCCCTTGGAGTGAAGAATGAAGTTATCAGGCTGTTGCTGTATGGTTTGACCTAGTGCACTTGCAGTGTTGGGCAAGGGTTTTTATGCCTGAAGGTAGTAGAGGAGTTTTCTGGTGTATGTTCTGTTGCATATATATATCTGATGGAAAATTCCTGGTGGTTTTAAGAGGACATCTTCAACTAGCTTGTTCGTTCCAAGTCCACTCATAAAGGAACTCTTATATAATTATGGTGAAAAGAGGTCTGAAGAAAACCTTGCATGATCAATCTCTGGTTTGTGGATCTTTTGGTGTGAAGAGATTGTGACATAACAGATGCTTGGGGGCTAAACAAATGTGTTTATCACATCTGTTTGGAACCTACTCCTGACTTGGAAGAGGAGGCATCTGGGCTGTGTGAGGACTCATCAAGAAAGAAGCTGAGCTTAATATGTCAATCAACCTTTGGTCAATTGGAATTGATGTCTGCGTTAGCCTTGTGACTGGAAGGATCAGAAGTAGAAGACTAATCTGCTCTGTACTGTGCCTACATTATGCCTGAGGAGCGTCTACATAGTCATACGGGAGGATGATGAAGTAGAAGGTCTGCCTTGGATGGAAAATGTAGTTCAGGTATTGATTGGAAGTCTGAAGATGAAGAGCATTGTAAGGAATGAATGCCCTTGGAGAAAGGGACAATGGTGCCAAAATGCATGTGCTCAGCAAGTGTGCTCAAATGTTCATCCTCATCTAGAGCATTGTTAACCATGACAGGGGGAATACTTGTCTGTGGATTTTGGCTGCAAAGTTATATATAAAGAGTGCATGCTGATCAAGATTGTGAAGATTGGTTGAATCTTGGGAGGAGATAATGTCAGATAACATGTTATGACATTAGGCTGTTGGATGGCATGTTGGTGTGGACATAAATGGTTCTACCCTTGTGAAGCTAATTGTTTAAATCATATGTGCACATGTTTCTGAGGAAGAGTCTGAAGGACAGCTTTGTTTGTGGAAAATTTGTGTTTCTATGCAAGTTTTGGAAGAACTCAGTAGGGGTGTGTGTTGATGGAAGGTGTTCTTCTTAGGGGGAGAATGATATTATGGGAGCTTTTGGTGTTGGCACTTAGGTTAAAGTAAATTGAAAAGTTGTTTACATGAGGATTTAGTGTCTTGTACAGCTGTGTAAATGGAACAGAAGTAAAACCAAAATTTATTGCATTGATGAAAGGTTACAAGATTAGTGAAAACAACAAACAAAGTGTCTAAAGATTATCCCAACCCCCCGAATCAAGAAAAGTCTTCCAATCTTCATCCCATTCATCTTCAGTTGCTTGAAGCTGCACTTGGTTTTTCTTGATAGTCTTCATCCTGGTCTCTGATGTCTTGCATGTTCTTGTTGCTCCAGAAGATGATCCAGCTTTGGACAGGGTTGTGTCCTTCAACTTCTGAGGATCTGGCTTCTTGTCCTCTTGCATGCGCCTCTTTGCTGCATTCTTGTTAGACTGACTCATGTTTCCTTCCTTGGTATGCTGATAGGAGCAAGGAGGTTTGATATTTATAAGGATAATATGGCATTGTTTGTATCGCCTGACCAGTCAGAGTAGTCTCTGGTGTGGGAATCTGTTTTTCTTGGGAACCTTCTTTTCTTGACATATTGGTTACCAGAACTTCGTGCGTGGTGCCTGGGTGGAAGTGGTCCTAGTAGGATGAGGCTAGGTCTTGTCTAGTTGTCTGATGTTATTCCTTCTGGTATAACTACTAGTGCTGATTAAGTGGGATGGTCTTTTGACTCGTGCTGATGTCCTACATGTTGTTACAACATTATGGTTGGATATGTACCACACTTATGAAGTTTGAAGAAGCAGCATTATTGACTGAAGTGGCAGTTCTGACATAGTGTGGATTAGAATGGGCAGATTCTAATCTTGATGGTAAGTAGTTCAGGAAATACTTGGCTACTTTCCTGATGAAGACTTCATTAGGAGCTGGTGGATGTAAGGACAGAAGGGTGTTGTCATTAGTGTGACCAGAAGGTGGTGACAATCTTTATCTCGTGTGAGATCAAATGGGTCTTTGTTGGACCTGGCAGACCTTATATCTGAAATTCTCATGAGGAATGAGGCATTATTGGTGGGATATCATAAAAGGCATTGTTTGTAAGGTTGTTAACTATAGCCTATTGCAGCATGTGTGGTGGTCAAGCTTGTGTTGTGTGATGATAAGATCTATCATAGCTGTGTGAAGATAGTACCTATGCAGGAGAGGTCTGAAAAGCAAAAGTGGTGTACTTGGCTGATGGTTGGAAGCAATCTAGAAAAAGTTGTGAGAAGATGCACCTATACCCATTAGATAAGAAGATGTGGTTGTAGAGTCTTGGGTTAATGAGCCAGCAGGCAATGTCTGAAGTGATGTCAGAACATGATATAGGACATGTTTTTCTTGAGCCAAACAGGGAAGTATTTTGGACGGTGGTGTTAGGATAAAGTGAAACACGTGGCTTCGAATATGCATGGAGCGTTATTGGCCTAATTTATGGTAAGATTCAGTTGTGAAATATTTAAGGCAGTCAAGGCAGTTTTTGGAAAGTAGGCATTGAATTTGAATGCAGTTGTTGATACCTAAAATAGCGTTTATCTGACCAAGACCATTGACATATTCAAGGCTCGTTAGTTTCTAAGTTACTAGGCAGCTATTTATAGGGGTGAGTTTGTTCTCCTTTAGCAAGTGAGTGTTCTTTCTCATAAGTCTTATGGCTTTTATTCGTGTTTGGGTAAGCACTTCTTGGGTCTGGTTTTGTGAGGGCTTCATTTGCCAATTTGTGGCTAAAAAGGGGGAGAAAGGAGAGAGATGGTCTATATGGTTTGCGCAGTGGTTAGGCTTGGAACCTACAATTCCTGTTGCAGCAGAAGAGGATGGTACATCCTTGAGTTGATGTGGAGTCTTTGTGACTTGTGTCCTGAGTTATGAACACAGTTGTGACCTGTGTTCTGAGTTACCTGGGCTGGCAGAATGACACTTCTCAACGTGTCATGTTATGCCACAGATTGACCAGGGGGTCTGATCAAAGAAGGTGTGCAGAAGTCTCTCATGCCACCATTGGTCTTTGGTGAACAGACACACACTTCTTTTATGGGGGAGTCTTCCACAATGATTCCAGGTCTGAGTTGAAAGGAAAAAGAAATGTGCTACATCAAGGGGGAGTGTCTTAAATCTTCTTCCTCATGTACACCAGATATCTGTAATCTGAGTGCACAACTTCGGGACTTTCTACTTCTTCCTCCTGATGTGCTGCCTGAAGTGATTGTGGTGGGCTGTGCTGCCAAAAAAAGTTGTCAGACATGATGTCTTAACATCATTCAAATATTCCTTAGAAGATGTTTCTCCAGGATTGCTGCTCACTGTAGCTACTGATGATTACTGTTAGGCTCAGTAATTACTGCTGTAATCTGAGTTGTAATGCTAATATATATGTTTTAGCCAAAATTAGCCAAAGGGGGAGATTGTAAGTTCTTGTAATTGGCTGAAATTTTGTTAAAACAATATTGATGTCAAGGTTGATGTTGCAACATGACCTGCTAACAGTCTGGGTTGTAAAGAGTGTTGAAGTGTTAAAGTGCTGAAGAGTGATGTCACATACGAAGTCTCAACATCACTATACCAGAACATTACAACATCAGGTCTGGGATGATTGATTAGGGCTGCACGTGTTTCTGATGTGAATGAGAAATTCTACTAAAGAGAATCAGAGAATATAAGCGAAGATCAAGGGAGAAATATACTCTGTTACAATCAGTTATGAAGATCAGTTTGTTGCGCATTTAAAGCATAAAGATATGGAGAATATTCAGAGTTAATAATTGAAGATTTAATTGAAGATATGATCTATTCAGAAGCAGATTTGTTACAGAAGATATGATATGATTTGAAGGCCCATATCCAGTTGGATTACATTATAAATAGAATGCTTGTAACCTAGAATAGGTACGGGTCCAAGATGTAGATCTTTAGGGCTTTGTCAAAGTGAACCACTCGGGTTGTGAGATGGTCACTGTGTAACTCAGAAACCTGTAGGTAATGAGTTTGTGTTTGGTATTGTTCTTGGAGGAAGCTTTGAAGCAACTCCAAAGGGTGTCATGGAAGGGTGTCTTCTATGATTGTACAGTTGTTGGTAATCAAGTTGTTGATGCAGTGACGGTGTAGTTGACTGCTAGACATCATAGTAATGATAGGAAGTGAGATGGAGTCTCTTACCTAGGGAGGACTTAGGTAGAAGGGTCATTGGGTAGTGATTAAATTAGGTAGATTGTCAACTGGTTTGTTGAGTCTGTAATTTGATACTACTAATAGTGGACTTCCTTCCTGGCTTGGTATGCCCCCAGATGTAGGTTGTTGAACCGAACTGGGTGAACAATTCAGTGTGTTATTGTTTCTATTATTGCCTTGTTCAGCAGATTGCGATGTTGTGACATTACACTATGACATCACACATCTGTACCAGAATTTCACATTCAAAACACACCAAAACAATCACAACACTTGTTTTCTCATTCTTCCTCTTTCACTTCAAAAATTTAAACTTTCAAAGAGTGAGATTCAAATTTTCAAAACCAGAGCTTAAACCACTCAAACAACCATCCAAACAAATCACAAATCATCCCTTGAAGATGTCCAAACCTTTATCTTCCTCTCCAAACACCAGAATCCAAAATTCAACTATCAAAACCTCATATTTTGACTTTTCTACATTTTCAAAGCCATGTCTTGATTCTGTCCATTTCAAAACTATCAAACGCTTCAAACACACTCTAAATAACATCCTTAAATTGTTCCATAAATAGTTTCCTAATTGTAACACCATCTTGGTGGAGTTTCCATTTTTGGTCATTTTTCAAGAAGGTGGCATTTTTAGTTCTGTTGGTTTCCCTTTGATCCTAAGCATTCAAGAAGCTCCCTAAAGTTCTATTGGAGGTGTCCAAGGCATTGGTTTACTTCTATCACAAGTATCTTGAAAGTTGGAAACTTGAGCTCCAAGAGGTAAGTGCATAAGAACTTGAACTCTGCAAAATATGTATTGTTTTGATGTGCATTAAATTTGAACATGTTCAATATGTCATTTATGTCGTGTTTGAACCATTTTGTAGTGCTATTATTGGTTGTGTATAGATGTAGCATAGAACTTGCAAAAACATGTCATTTTAGGAATCACTATCGGGTTTTAAAATAGAGACATCTTTAGAAAAAAACCACCACCACCACCATTGGATTCCTTAGGAAATTTCAAGCAAGTTCCATCTTTGTTTTATTCAATTTCATGGAGAAATGAGTGAGATATGATCCTTCTTGCAAATGACAAAAACCTGAGTTTTGCCCAGCCAACCATGGACATGACGCCTTTGTGCTCAAGTCACTAGGTCACTTTCAAACTTATCAATTAAAGGGTGTGGTTTGATACACTGATGTATCACCACCTCAGTGGTTAAACCTGTGCGCCCTATGTACTTTGTCACTGCCAGAACTGGGGTTCGAATTCCCCTCGCCCCAGTTCCTTTATTTTTTGGGATTTTTCAATTGAACAACACATATTAGTTCATGCTTTCCCCATATATTCACAATGTGTGCGTGATAGAGATGGCTAGTGTTTTGAGATGCAGGCGAAGTGACATGGGTTCAACACCCATGGGGACCCTTTCCATTATTTTTTATCACTTTATTTTCTTACTTTCTTTTACAAATTCAAATGTCCATAACTTTCTCATTTTTAATCATTTTGAACCCATTCTTTTTGCAAATTGTTCATTATAATGTTTATTTTCAATTTGTAAAAAGAAAATACCAAAAATAATTATTTTTAATACATTTATGAGTGTTCAAAGTGTGTGGTGTTTTTAGGGTTTGTTAAAGGATTTCTTTGATTCTTTTGAATGTTTCCTTTCCTTCCCTTGCTTGTAAAGACTTGTTTGCACCATGTGTAAATTATATGAACTTTGTATGATGTTGTGATGTTGTATATCCTTGTTCCCACTTATTTTTAATACATGTTTCAAAATGTATGTTCATATAAAAGTGTATGTTGAACTTTGTCTATTCCATGAACTTTTGCTTGACTATTTTGCCTTAACATGTGATGTTCCCTCCATGTTTATACCACTTTAATATGTATATACGTCTTTGTGTTGATTGTACCATGTTTATGTGTTCCTAAACACTTGAAATTTATCAAAAAAATGCCTTTGAATACATGCTTGTTTGTATGAACCTTTGTGATGCTCTTACTTGCTTATAACCATGTTTGAACCCTAATATTAATGTTTGGTTGTTACCAACTTGCCTTAACATGTTCAACTTGTATCCATGCTTAAAATATTCAAGTAATACTTTAACTTTTTCACATGATATTCAAACTTTAAACTTAAGTATTCTCACATGTCATCTCTTGTATGTTTACATTCTTCAACCACATGTTATTGTCATAAACATATCCTTTTGTTCAAAGTATGCTTGGTTATTTGCCTTTCCATATTCATTGGATCCTTGATTCATCTTGAGTACACATACTTGCTTGAACTTCTCTATAATTGCTCCCATGGATTAAAACATTGCTTACATATTCAAATATTTCCTTCATAAACTCTCACCATGATAAACACATTTCTTAGTTTGATTCAAATCAAATTTCAACTCTACGGGCCTCTGCTTGAGTGTAAGACCCATCACATTTTCACATCAAATTTCAACTTTATGGGCCTCTGTTAGAGTGTAAGACCCATCACAATTTCAAAACTCTATGGGCCTCTGTCAAGAGTGTAAGACCCATTACAATTTCAAAACTCTATGGGCCTCTGTCAAGAGTGTAAGACCCATCACAATTTCAAAACTCTATGGGACTCTATCAAGAGTGTAAGACACATCACAATTTCAAAACTCTATGGGCCTCTGTCAAGAGTGTAAGACCGATCATGTTTTTCAAATCATTTGTCACATACGTATTTCATATTAAGTTTCTCTTGACATTTATAACACTTCATCCAAAGACCCTTCAGGCTTCTTAAAAGTATCATAGCCTCCATCTTGGGTTGCATACAATATACCATCAATTCAAAACTCACCCCAGTCAAGTCAGCCTCCTCTCAGGAAAATAAAACCTTTTAGCTTCACATCTTGGGCTTTGAACAAGATACAAACAAACTTTTCAACTTCACATCTTGGACTTTGAACAAGATACTCAAATAATTCAACTTTTCCCCATTGATAGGACATTGAATCATCTCTGTAGGAAGATATCTCTTCTATACACCACAATTCAAAAATCAAACATTACAAACTTTTTTTTTCATATAAGTGATGTAAGTGGCACACTTGTTGATTCAAAATCCAAGCTGGAGTCCTTCTCTTATCATGGTTGAAATTATGGTATCAGACGTGTGATGTTAAGGTGCGATGTCACAACAACACACTCTGCAAATGGACAGCAATAACAGTAACAAATAACACACCAAATTGTTCACCCAGTTCGGCCAAACTACCTACGTCTGGGGGCTACCAAGCCAGGGATGAAATTCACTACTTGTAGAATTAATTTACAGACTCAACAACCCAGTTGACAATCTCCTAAACTTAATTCCTACTAGTGACTTTCTACCTAAGAAACCACTTAGATATGAGAACACTACTCAATCCCCAAAATAATACTCAAGGAACAACCTCTTTGAGCAACCTTGATCTTACTTCACAGCTTTGATCAAGTAACAACTCTCTATTGCTTCACAGCTTCTAAGAGAGGACAGAATACGACTCAGCAATTTACCCTAGAATTCTGGATACAAGATTCATACAAAATACTCAAGACACTCAGCCTATGCTCTTGATTCTTTCTCTGTATCTCAGTCCCCTTTTTCCTTTGGTCTTGTGCGCTTTATATAGCTCCTTGAATTGGTCTTGGACCTGCTACAATATCTGACCTGATTTGTTATTTAAAACTGAATATTTAAAACAAATTTTCTCCTAAAATCTTTTCAAATCTTCAACCTTTTAAATCTCCTACAAATCTGCACCAGATCTCCTATGCAGCAGAAAATATCTATCCCAAGATATTCGCATCCAATGAGATAGTTCGCTCTCCATAATTCTAGCTAACACGCAAACCCTAACAATATCACAACCTGATGTTATTAATTTTGCAGATCTAATGTCACAACATCGCCATGTGACATTAGACATCTAACTTCAGCAAATTAACTACTTAGCACAGCCCGGTGTTAAGACTCAATGTTGCAACATCAGCATCTTGACATCAACATTGAACATACTTTGTTTTACCAAAATTCCAGCCAATCCAAGAACTAACAATCTCCCCCTTTGGCTAATTTTGGCTAAAACAATCTCTGCACTCTTTACCTTCAGAGACTTCAGCAGCGGAAAAAACTTCAATCAATGATTTTGAAACTCCAAGCAGCAACATCAGCAGCAGCAGTATCATAAACACTTCAGCATCACAAAAACTTCACTATGGACTTTGCTTCACTGCAGCACCATCCGAACAGCAACAATGTTGCTCCCCCTCAATCATGAACCAGCATAGCAACCAGCACAGCAGCTGTTCAGCAATTACTCCCCCTGCACTTCTGCACTACTGTACTGTATCACAACAATCTCCTTTGACAACATTTGACACTTGTACTTTTGGCTTTCTTTCTTTCTTTGGCTACTTCTCCCCCTTTATAGCCACAATTAGACAAGCTTCAATCAGAAGCCCTATTAACTACAGTTAGTACACCCTAGCTCTCATTGTTAGGCTCACAGTTAGCAACCAGGAAAAACAAATCATAGAAAGAAAAGCATAAACAGGTGCATATTCAGCACAATATTCAAATTACATAACCGGCATAGCAAGTGCAAAAACAAAAAAACTAAACTATTATCTAACAGCAGATGGAATTTAGTCCTCATCCGAGCTGGTACCATCAGTATCTTCATCACCTTCATCTGACCCGGAATCCACAGTATCGCCATTCCCATTATCTTCCCCCTGTTGCAAGTGTTTGATCATTTGCTCAATCTTCATTTTCCTGACAGTGCTGGTACTGATAACCATATCAAGATCCTTGCAGGTTGCCTTTAATTCTTCAATCAGCTCAGATTTTGTACTGACCTTCTTAACCCCAAAACTTGATGTTGTAACAATGTCTGGAACATGGCTCCCAGCAAACAGTTTGGGATGCAAAGATAAAGTTGACTCCCTCTTACATGCTACCTCTGTACTGGTTAAGATTCCAGGATGTTGATCTAAGATCATTCCACAGATAAGGGAATGGAATGATATAGGCATTTTGATAGCATTGGTGGCACCATGCTTCACCACTTGATCTAATATATAGCTTCCATAGTTGAACTTGACCTTTTTCCCCACAACATAGATGAACCTTCCTAATCCCACAGTTATGGTGGTTTTGTGATTAGTAGGTACCCAGTTAGCAGCACCAATTCTGTGTAAAATAGCATACTTGATACTGAGTTTGCTAGCTGTCAATTTATTTTTCAGTGGCCACACCTTAACTTGAGTGGCAGTGATTTCTCTACACACTTCATTATCAGTCACCTCCAGCTCACACTCCTCTTGCTCATCTCTTCCCAGATATTTATTGATAGTACTAGGAGAGAAGTCAATACACTGCCCCCTCACAAACACCTTCATGTAGTTCACACTTCTATTGCCAGATTAACCATACTCTTGTCAACATCAAACTTTTCTACCACAGTTTGAGACGTGGATGACCTAGGTATTGATTTATCACTAAATAGGATACTGGAAACCAGCTTCTTTGTTTCAGTGTTTTTAAAGGTAGTTGCGGCCCTTTTAGAAGCAAGTTTAGACGGTCTAGGTTTACCTGACTCTTGGAGAATTACGGAGATGGGTTGTATATTCAGAGCTTCGTCTTCAGAGTACTCATCTGTAGAAACCCTAGCATTATTCCGCGATGAACTTTTTGAAGGAGAAGATGTCTTCTTTGACATGGTTCCTTTGAGGCAGTATATATTGAGATGATTCTTCTTGTTGAAGGAGACGAACAGACGGGAGATATAAGTTTTGATGAACTGTGATTTTGCTATAATAGGAAATGAGGGTCTGAGGTAAGGCACCAGATTTTGTGTAATTTTTAAAGACCAATCAATGAGTTTCTCCCCCCAAATAAGCTTTCCTTTTACAATTTTGAAGGGATTCAACTTAAGAGTACTTAACTCTAACATCCATTCACACTTGATGTCATAATCTAATGCTAAAACATCAGTCTTAACATCGATAGATGGGCTGACTTCTATAGGTATCCACAGATAACAATTATCTCTGGACCTGACTCCTTCCATGATCACTTCATCCTTTTCGTTTGTCACCAGACACTCATCCTTGGAATAGTTGACTTTGTAACCTTCATCACATAACTGACTTATGCTAATCAGATTAGCCTTCAAACCTTGGACAAGGATCACACTATCAAGGGTAAGACCATCAGGATTCTTCACTCTTCCACTTCCTTCTACTACTCCTTTTTCTCCATTGCCAAACACGACCTTATTTGCATGGCAAGGAATGAACTCCACCAACTGCTCCATTGATCCAATCATGTGCATAGAACATCCACTATCAAAGTACCATGCATCCATGGCAACAAGTCCATCTGAGGTGTGAGCTAAATGACATTTCACCTTCTCCTTAGGAACCCATTGTTTAGAAACTTTAGGTCTGACCTCCTTTGGTTTGCCTTGAGGAGCAGATTGTGGATAACCATGTAATTTAAAATAAGAGTACTGCATATGTCCAAACCTTCCACAATAGAAGCATCTTACTCTGTCATCTCTAAAGTGGTTAAATCTTTTGCCACTTTGATGATAATGTTGTGGCTGCCACCCATAATGTTGTCTTCTTCTTCCATAGTTGGAATGTCTTCTTCTGTACTGAGGATGCTGTCTTCTAGGCTGTCTCCTATGGTGATGAGGCTTCCTTCTTCCATAGTTATGAGGCACAACATTGTTGAATCCATATCCATACCATTTTTCCTGATGTTGAGACATCTGATGAGACATGTTCTATTCGAACCTTGTAGCTTGCATTCTCTTGTGATATTGGGGAGGCATATACTGTCTGGCTCCTTGAGACTGCATCTTCCTCTGATGGGGACCATTCCTTTTCTCAACATTCTGAGGCTGAACAACCCTCTTAGGGGTAGGATCCTGTCTCTTTGTTTGAGACATTGGTTGGGAGACCTCCTCCTTTGCTCCTGAAGTGCTTGCCACATATCCTATACCAGACTTATCACCAGCAACCTTTTCTATTTGAAGTATCTTATCAAGTGTGTCTGTACCACAGCTCAGCATCCTTACAGACTTGGTCATCTGATCAAGGTGAGCTTTAACTAGTACAACTTCATTTTCCAGATCAGCTTTTTCATTCTCAAGCTGAGAAATCTGTTGCTTGTGGCACTTGTTTTCTTGACAAATCTCAGCACTTTTTAAACACAGCTCTTGATAAGTAGATGCCAACTCCTCATACGTTATTTCTCCATCACTAGAATCATCATCAGAAACAACAGTTCCTGTTAAAGCTCTAACATGCTTTGCTGACTCACCTTCACTTTCACTTTCAGAGTCAGACCAGGAAACTATCATGCCCTTCTTCTGCTTTTTCAAGAAGGTGGGACACTCTTTCTTGACATGACCATACCCTTCTCACTCAAAGCACTGAACTCCTTTATCTTGGGCAGTTTTCTCTTCATCCTTCTCTTTTGACTTGCTAGTGTCAGAAGATATGTTCTTGACATTAGGCCTGGAGTTATTATTCATTCTCTTGAACACTTTGTTGAACTGTCTTCCCAACATAACTATGGCCTGAGATAGATCCTCCTGGGATTCAGAACTCTTTCCTTTTTCTTCTTGATCATTTGACACCAAGGCTATACTCTTTGGCTTCTTTTATGGTTCTTCCTCATTCAACCCAAGCTCAAAAGTTTAAAGATGTCCAATGAGCTCATCAACTCTCATCTTGCTGATGTCTTGTGATTCTTCAATGGCAGTTACCTTCATCTTATACTTCTTAGGAAGGGACCTAAGGATCTTCCTTACAAGCTTTTCATCTGACATTTTCTCACCAAGAGCACTGGATGCATTAGCCAGCTCCAGAACATTCATGTGGAAGTCATGACTAGTCTCATCTTCCTTCATCTTTAGGCTTTCAAATTTTGATGTTAAAATCTGAAGTCTTGACATTTTAACTCTAGATGTACCTTCATGAGTGGCCTTCAAAATATCCCACGCTTCCTTAGCAACCTCACAGGTATTGATTAACCTGAAAATATTCTTATCCACTCCATTGAAGATTGCATTTAGAGCTTTGGAATTTCCAAGGGCAAGCTCATCTTCTTCCTTGGTCCATTCTTCTTCAGGCTTTGGCTTTGAGGCGCCTTCTTTATCTTTGCCAGTATCATCTTTCTCACACACAACAGGTACTTTCCACTCTTTAATAATGGCCTTCCATGCCCTGCTGTCCAAGGATTTTAAGAAAGTAGTCATCCTTGGCTTCCAATAGTCATAATTGGATCCATCCAAAATAGGGGGTCTGTTGACGAATCCTCCAACTTCTTTGTCCATCTTTACAGCAGAAAGTAACTTCCCTAGATTTCACCCAGAGACAGACAGGATGCCTGCTCTGATACCAATTGAAATTTTGGTATCAAACGTGTGATGTTAAGGTGCGATGTCACAACAACACACTCTGCAAATGGACAGCAATAACAGTAACAAATAACACACCAAATTGTTCACCCAGTTCGGCCTAACTACCTATGTCTGGGGGCTACCAAGCCAGGAATGAAATTCACTACTTGTAGAATCAATTTACAGACTCAACAACCCAGTTGACAATCTTCTAAACTTAATTCCTACTAGTGACTTTCTACCTAAGAAACCACTTAGATATGAGAACACTACTCAATCCCCAAAACAATACTCAAGGAACAACCTCTTTGAGCAACCTTGATCTTACTTCACAGCTTTGATCAAGTAACAACTCTCTATTGCTTCACAGCTTCTAAGAGAGGACAGAATACGACTCAGCAATTCACCCTAGAATTCTGGATACAAGACTCGTACAAAATACTCAAGACACTCAGCCTATGCTCTTGATTCTTTCTCTGTATCTCTGTCCCCTTTTTCCTTTGGTCTTGTGCGCTTTATATAGCTCCTTGAATTGGTCTTGGACCTGCTACAATATCTTACCTGATTTGTTATTTAAAACTGAATATTTAAAACAGATTTTCTCCTAAAATCTTTTCAAATCTTCAACCTTTTAAATCTCCTACAAATCTGCACCAGATCTCCTATGCAGCAGAAAATATCTATCCCAAGATATTCGCATCCAATGAGACAGCTTGCTCTCCATAATTCCAGCTAACACGCAAACCTTAACAACATCACAACCTGATGTTATTAATTCTGCAGATCTAATGTCACAACATCGCCATGTGACATCAGACATCCAACTTCAGCAAATTAACTACTTAACACACCCTAGTGTTAAGACTCAATGTTGCAACATCAGCACCTTGACATCAACATTGAACATACTTTGTTTTACCAAAATTCCAGCCAATCCAAGAACTAACAATGGTCCAAAACTTTTCTTTCATCTAATTGTTGTAAGTGGCACACTTGTTGATACTATATCCAAGTTAAGGTCCTTCTCTTAGCATGCAAAGACTCGTAAAGGAATATACGACATTGCTTAGGATTCTTTAACATCCAAGTTTAAAGCTTCTTCCCTTATGATATCATTCTCAAATGTCTGTGATGAATAGGCGAGATATCTCTCTTAAGAATGAGAATTTGTCTTTTCTTTCAAACCAATAAAATTTTTTTAGCTTCATCATCTTGGGTTTTGAACAAGATAAAAATTCCATCCATAGTTAAGTGGAACTACAAACACTCTGATTTCCTAATGTCTCTTTTTTTTGGGGGGGAATACGTAGGTATAAGATTGTGAAACCTTAGCGAGAACACCTTTAAATAAAACCCCTTAGGTCCCCGTACCCTTTCACAAAAACTCCCAAAAACATCTCACATTCTTATTCTCACCCATAGGTTAAAACTTTCCCAATTAATAGTAAACGATTTAAATAGATAAGTTAATAGTAAAAAAAATGTAAAAAAGGTTCCTATAGAGTACTATAGATACTTAGTGTGTTGATAGCTTCCCTTAGTATAACCGACCCCCGATTCCAGATCTCTTTGCATTTGTAGGGAAAACATTTGCATGCTGTGTTAGTTTAGATTCCTTCCCCTTCCTTTTAAGCATCATAGGATAAATATTAGAAATTCGAAAGTGGCACAAGCACCGTTCACGAGAGTCTCACAATCTGAGGATGGGTGGGGTCACAGAAATCGGTCCACGGCTGGTCGAAAATATTGATGTTGCAGATTTATTTTCTTAAAGGTTGGGTGGTGGTGAAACAATGATATTTTGGTTGGCTGAGTGGTTGATAAATTCCCCTCTTTGCTGCTAGTTCCTTGGCCTGTGGAGATTGGCAAACAATAAAACTGCCACTGTGTCGGATATGCGGTTCTGGATTGAAAACCTTTGGGTTTGGAAACTAGCAATTTCTGTGGACGTAGAGGAAAAATTATTTCGGCAAGAACTGCAACGCTGCAGAATATTCTGGTAGACATTCAGCCTTGCAAAGATGCTGCAGACTGCATATTGTGGCCGTTCTGCGTGTCGAAATCATACATTATCAAGTCATTCTATGATCGAATGTTGTTTCTGTCTTTTAATGATAGTGAGAATGTCCTCAATAAGGATTTGCTGATGCAGGTTTGGAAAGGGGTGATTCCGGCGAAGGTACAAGTCTTTGCGTAGAGATGGTTTCTTGACAAGCTGCCTACACGATTGAATCTTGTTCAACGAGGTTTGACTCTCAACGCGGACGAATATGTGTGTATATTTTGTTTTGTTGATACGGAAGATTGTAACCATCTTTTCTTTAATTGTTTCAAAACTAAGTATTTGGTGGAAAGTAAAGGGGAAGGTTTCGTCACCGTTTGTGGAAAGTTTGTGGTTCATTGTGTGTTGGTGTATTTGGTGGTCCAGGAACCAAATCCTTTTTAACGATGAGATTGGAGATTCAGAGCGTGTTTTACAGAGAATTTTGCTCTTATCTTAGTGGTGGATTATCAATAACGTTAAGCTTAATATTTCGTGCAGCTAATATGATAGCTACTATGATTGGTGCAGAAAACCATGTCTTTGCCTTTAATATTTTGTTCTTGATGTAAATTTTGTTCGAAGTTGTTTGTAAATGGTTTGAGGAACTTCTTAGTACCACTGTTGGAATATATTGTTTGCTTATAAAAAAAATGAGGCTTTTAAAATTTTGCATTTCTCATATTTACAGAAAAGGGAACTAGTGTGCGAATCTATTAGTCTCTTTGGCTTTCAATTTCTCTTTGTCGATGATTTGGGACACGCCACTAAGAGCCCTTATCCCATTGCTTGTGCACAACAAGTTAGGGCATCCACATTATCATTTTGTTAATTTCTAAGAGGGTTTTGATCTAGTCCCCACTCTTTTGTTTTTTTTCTCCTTTTATAATATATTAGTTTCCCTTTAAAAAAACATTTTTTTTTAAATTTATTATTTGCTTTAATTTATGATTGCTAAAAAAACCCATTACATTTTACCAACATAAATATACAATTTAATTGTATAATTTCATAAAACATATTTACATTAAAACTTATTTTAATTTTTAAATACATGTTATTTTTAATTTTGAGTATCATATTTTTTTCCGTGATATATATGTCATTTAACTACAACTTAATAGATATTTATCAATTGTTTCTCTTTTAAAAAAAATAGAAAAAGGAATGATGTAATACATTTTTACATAGCCAACCAATAAAAGAATAATCAACCAATAAAAGATATGTATTCTACCGTATCACATTTTATTTTTAAATTAATGTAATGATTTGACTGTATAAAATATTTTAATTGAGTATTCGTGTAAAATACACCAACAATGCCATTACCTTTAAACTCTTAAAAAATATCATAAATAATAATAGTGATTAAGTACCGCATTTATTCCATAACCTTTCATCTTTCACCTTATTGGACATAAATATGATATCCCATGCTTCTAAAGTCTTGGAAATTTTTTACCTTATCTTACTCCTACTCAGAATCATCATCACCTAAATTGTATGGATAGGGTGACCAACCACGTGTCCTAGAGTGAGAAGGCTGCCTTCTCTCTAGAACTTATCGTGTTTTCCCCCAAAACGCATCAGGTGTTTTTGGCTTTTCGTTTTCCCTTTCCCTTCCACTCTAGTGCGGCGCCGTTAGGGTTTTTCTTCCCCAGTTCACTCTAGTTTTCCCTCCACGCTTGTGGTGGCCCTAGATCTTTCCCCGGTTTTTTCACTTATTCCATTTCTTTTCAATCCTAGTGGGGTTTCTCCCTCCTTTATTCCTTCGATTTCTTTTTCAGTTTGGATCTGAGACTCCTCTATTGATCTTCATGGAGAAATGGAGGGAGATCTCGCTTTCCAAGGAAGAAGAAGAAGGGGTGACGGTGGACGTGGAGGAGATCGGGGGAAAGGAGATATTTCAACGTACGCTGGTGACGAAGATCTGGACCGAAAGCCATTTCAACGCAAGGGCTTTTACAACCACGATGGTTAATGCCTGGAAGCTCAAGAATCCTGTGGAGACGCAGGAACTCTCCAAAAATTTATTCATTTTCAGATTCAGCACTAAGAGAGACCTTGAGAATGTTCTGAAAAATGGCCCCTGGAGCTTCGATAGGAACCTCGTCGTCCTCGCGAGGGTTACTGGTGAGGAACAACCGTCGGAGATCAAAATGCACTTTGGAACCTTCTGGGTCAGAGTTTATGAACTCCCATGATGTTAAGAACTAAGGCAATGGCAAAGAAGCTAGGTGGAATTCTAGGAAAGTATGAAGAAGTTGACCAGAAAGATGCCCATATGAATGGAAGATTTATGAGGCTAAAAGTAACATTGGATTTAAAACAACCTCTGAAAAGAGCCACTGTGGTTAGGTTCAAGGAGAAAAATCTCAAAGTCTATTTCAAATACGAACGCCTTTCGACGCTGTGTTTTATTTGTGGAAGGATCGGCCATCAATTAAAGGACTGTGAGGAAGTTGGTGAGCTCTCTGAAGAAGGGTTTGATGATTTGGAAGAAAAGGAGTTATCCTACGGGCCATGGCTACGCGCATCCCCGTTGCCAAAGAATCATGTGGAACATAGGAAGGAGTCTACTTCAAGCTCCTGCGGCAAAAGTCTGTTTAATATTTCCTCTGATGGCAGCAAATGCCAGACAATAGATAGGAACAAAGATAGGGAAGACGAGGTTGACCAACGGGATTGGGCTTTGAATAAGAAACCACAAAACAGGGAGAAGTCGATCCAGGCAACCATTTCAAATGTTGATAATCTTGTGGTGGAGGCGGTTGCGGAATCCCTCGGAGCTGTTGAACTTTCAAACCCAGAACATCCAGAGCATACAAAAGAAGTGGGACAACAGACTGGTCCATCTACACCTAAAAAGAAAAAGTGGACAAGGAAACCTAACCCAACGAGAACCTGCCAGTGCCTGCAAAATCGAGTGGAAGCAGAGGGGGGAAAAAGACAATTAGTGGAGGCCATGGTAGTGGAAGGAGTTCTAGATGGACAGGGCAGTGGAGAGAACAAAAGGAAAGGAGAGGGGGAAGATGTGAAAAATCAAAAATTACCAGAGGTGGTGTTGGAAGACCAACACCGCCTATCCCAATGAGGATCCTCAGTTGGAACTGCAGGGGTTTAGGGAGTCCCCGTGCAGTTCTACCCTTGCTAAGGCTCATCCGGATAGAAAACTCCGACGTGGTTTTTCTAATGGAGACGAAAATGAAAAGTGATGAGGAAGGACTATCAAAAACAGATGTGGCTTTGAAGAGTGTTTCGTGGTCGACTGTATGGGGGATGGGAGATCAAGGGCAGGAGGCCTGATCCTCTTATGGAGAGACTCAATCAATCTGACTATCAGCTCTTTCTCTTAAAACCATGTAAAAGGGATTGTGGCTGTGTGTCATACCCCAAATTTTGACCACTAAGATTTCCCATCATTGTGCAAATCATCATCACAATATGGGGGAACCATCATACTTCATCAGTCTCCCCAAAGATGGGTGAGCATCCACTACAATCAAAATTAGGGTTTCAAGCCCTCTCAGAGCCTTAGACAAAGGATCAATCAAGAAACAACATGATCTTCGACTTGTCTAACCTCTCAAACATCCACAATGGACCAAAAGGACTCCCACTTCAAGGATCAAGCACAAGGATGCTCCCTTCTAGGTGGATCAAGTCTCAAGATCGACAGTGTCACCAAATTAGGGTTTTGGTCGACCAGGGCCTCCAGATGGAAATTTTTCATCTGGGCACAAGCCAATGATCCAAAACACAACCTAATATACTCCATGGAATCTCATGGACCCAACCATCAAGTCAATATCACCTCAGGGGATGCAGACATCAAAAATCAGGAATTAGGGTTTCTTGACCTAATTCACCCCTAAGTTGACTTTTGGGACAAATCATGAGCCAAGACCTCAAGAGAGGGTTTGAGGGTCTCTAATGAACTATATTGATCCATTTGGAACAATGGATTAATCCAAGAAGCTTGAGCAACAAGTCTCAATTTCATCTGCACCACAGTTAGGGTTTTAAGGAAAAAGTCAACTGTAACTTTGACTTTTGACCAGGACATGCTCCCAAGCCCTAAGACATGATTCAATATACCCGATGACACTCATGGAACATGTCCATCAAGTTTGATTTAGGTCAAGGACATGATTTCCTAAAGAATTGCACAGTTTGGAATTCATCTGATAAAAAGTCAACTGTGCACAAAAGTCAACTTTGACTTTTTGAGATTTTTCACCAAAATGGATTTTTAACCCTAAAATGATGTTAATGTATGATTTGAATCATCATTCATCAAGAAAAATCAAGAAAAGTTGGATAACTTGTAAAAGGGGTAACCATAAAAACTTAGAAAATTTTCTAAGTTAAAAATAAAGTGACAAGGGTACCAACTTTGGAGGATCATAACTCCTAAACCACAAAGCCATTTTTCCTCATCCAAAGATGGATTTGTAGCCCTCATTACCCTCTACAAAAACTTCAACTAGACCTAAGTCCAATTCATTAAGGATTTTGAGTTATGGAGTGATCAAAATGGCTGAAAAATGAAAATGTCACTTTTTCCAACACTTAGTGAAATTTTCACTAAGTCCAAATCTGTCTTCATTTTTTTCCAAATGTAGGGGGATTTTTCACTTGGATTCAAAAGAGATCAAAACCAAACATGTTCAAACAGTTGTTGTATCATGTAAGGGCTTTCCAAAATGGCCAAGAACATTGCCAAATTCCATTTGAGCTATGAGTTATGACATTGTCAAATTGCCTTGTTGAATTCTGTCAAGGCTAGGCAGAATTTGCAATTTTGCTCGATTTACCAAAATTGTGCAAATCCAAACACTCCTATCCACTTGGACACATCTGAGGATTGAATCTCAAGGGGACAATCACTGAGCCAAGCCTCCAAAGTCTTTGGAACAAGAAATAGCATGTTGAACCTAGAATTGTCAAAATAGGGACAAGACTCCAAATTTGGATTGGAGCATTCAATGGAAGCATCAAGGTGGCATGGACTGAGCCATTTTCATTTGAATTCAGTCAAGACTTATCCAAGACCAAGGGAACCAGCAGCCTGTGCCCTAACCTCTAGTCAATGGCTAGAGGAGACTTGAACTTCCATTGGCAAACATTGAACAAACCTACTCAGCAGTTGCCATTCACTATTCCTTGTAAAACAAACTTGCTCTACTATAAATAGAGCTCAATTGTGATCAGTTTAAGTACACCAAAGGCCTACAAAACTTGCCTTTCTCAAAATCACTTTCTCTTGGCAAAAATGTCTTTCTTAGCAAGGTAGCTATCGGGTTTTGAGCTAGACGCTAATTCCACTCAAACAAATCACTCACACACCTCACATACATCACATATGAGCTGATCAAACACTTAAATAACAATTGGAACACTGATTTCTCAGAATCACCAGTCAATTGCTCAAGGTTTTAACCAAAGTGCAGTTGAGATGCCATGAAATGATCCAACCAATTTTAATCAAGTCCAAGCATTCAAACACACTCCATAGGGTGTAGGGAAGCTGTTCAGATCATCACCACTCATCTGTAACACCTCCAAATCAAAAATCACATTGCACTTGCTGTCACGGCCTAGAGGTAAGCATATACTTGGTCATCTCTCAATCTATGCATATTTCCTCGCACAATAATTTGGCCATATGTTCATAATCATGCATAGAATGTTTCCCCTCAATTAATTGCATTGTTTGAATCGTGTATCAAAAATCCCAGCCTTCATGCAGAAATTAGGGTTCTTGAGGATTTTTTGTGATTTCTTGTTATATGTTTAATTTAAATGAAATTAAATGCCATAGACATGATCGTGAGGTTGAAACGAGTTGATTGGTATGTGGATTGCATGATATAATCAAGTATTCAGTGAGATTGGATAGAAAATGCAAATCTGGCCAAACGCAAAACATGCACGTGTTCTTTGTGTGTTCTTGGCGCCATTTCTTTCAAATTCAAATATTTGAATTTTGTGATTTTATTTAATTGATTCAAAAATTAATTTCTCTCTGAGTTTTAATGATTTTGAGTTGATTCTTTTTTTAATAATTCACAAAAATGTTAAAATATTTTATTTTATCAAAAAATCCCAAAAATATTATTTATTTCATATAATTGATATTTTTGCAAAGAATTAATGTTTTAATTGTTTTTAACATTTAAAATATTTTTTCCACCTTGATTTTGCAACTTTTAATGCTTTCTAATTATTTTGTAGGTCAATACTTAATTTTTGAAGCATTAATCCAAGATCACAATTTGTTTTTCCTATGTTAAACAATTTTGATCATCTTAATTGAATTTTTATTCAATTAAATACATTTTTGAAAACAAATTAGGGTTTTTGGATTAATTCAACCCTCATAAATCATTTTCAAAACCCTTTGGGCCTCTAATAGAGTGTAAGACCCAGTCCTTTTTTGACCAAATCATTTTTGGGCCTCAGTGTATTGTATAAGTCCCGATACCGTCAAAAACAAACGACACGATCGTCGCCCTTTTAAAAATAACCATGGGCCTCTCCTCGAGCTATAAGACCCATTCAACACACTTTGGGCCTCTATTAGAGTGTAAGACCCAATCCCCTTTTAACCAAAACATTTTGGGCCTCAGATATTGTATAAGCCCCTTCGCGTTAAAAGAAAATAAACAGCGCGATTGTCGCCTTTTCAAAATAACCCTGGGCCTACTCTCTAGTAGTAAGACCCATTTCTTTTTTTCAAAACTTTTGGCCCTCTAATAGAGTGTAAGACCCAACCCCCATATATAGAAAACATTTTGGGGCCTCAGTCACTTGTATAAGTCCCTCTGTACAAATTAAAACAGTGCAATCACTGATAAAACCCTGGGCCTCTCCTTGAGCTGTAAGCCCCAAATCTTTCTTTTTCAAAGCACTTTCTCCTTTGATTTTGAATATACTGTTGTTTTCAATCTTTCTTTGTTGAACAACTAACCAAACAGCAAGGAAGCTCTACAACCAAGTAAGTGGTTATTGCTTTCATTTACCGCTTTCATATACATATAACTGTATTGTGGGGCTATTTCACTGTAAGTCTTCTTTCATAAACTCATATCAACTGTGTAATAATAGTATAGATATTTAGAGTTTCCCCGGCAACTACGTCTAGCATTAAGCCCATTGATCACTCTTAGAAATAGTCTAAACTAGATCCCCATAGGATTACCAGACACAGTCTTCCCTCCTCTTGGGGTTAAACAATCTAGAGACATGAAAGGCAGCATTCTCTGTGAACCCTTTCATAGACTGTCACTCATAGAAGTTGTCAAAAAACTCCATTCCCCAGAGATGATATTTTCTCCGTGAATGGCATCTCTTGGGTTTCTTCCAAATTCTCGGACTTTCCTGGCTTGATCTATTCTCGGTGAATGGCATGTCTTGAATTTTTGGGGTTTGGGGACCCACAGGCTTCTTAAAAGCACTTGTTAAAGAAACTCTACTCCCCAGAGAAGATCTTTTCTCCGTGAATGGCATCTCTTGAGTTTCTTCCAAATTCTCGAGCTTTCCTGACTTGATATATTCCTTGTGAATAGCTTGCCTTGAATTTCTCGAGATTTGGGGACCCATCGGCTTCTCAAAAGCATCGGCCTCCTCTTGGGCATTATACAAGGACCCACAGGCTTCCTAAAAGCAACCTCGCCTCCTCTTGGGCTTAGTACAAGGACCCATCAGCTTCTTAGAAGTATTCACAGCCTCCTCTTAGGCTTCGTATAATGATTTCTTCCTCCGGGAAATGATAGCCTCCTCTTGGGCTTCACACAAGGACCCGTCGGCTTCTTAAAAGTTTCCAGCCTCCTCTTGGGCTTCGTACAAATTGTCCCGACGACCTCCTAAAGGTATAGGAACAGAACTTAATCATCTGTATAAAATAGTCCTTTCAAAGAGTCTACTACTGTTTCTCAAAGCACAGTACAAGAGATGACACTCTAGACTTGGACAGTCTGATTTCCTTGAGTCTCAAAGACATTCTCAAGTGACCCCCTTTCCCCAAAATAGGAAGAAAACCCGTAGACTCGGACAGTCTCAATACCCTTCGGATTTCCCACTTCCTTAAAGAACAGGAATAACCCGGGTCCTCGAATCAAAAATCCCTGAGTACAGCATTGCTCATATAAGAACTGATTTTCTCTTTCAAAATCAGCATATTGGACATGTCACTCAGCTGAAACAGTCACCATAGCCTCCCTCTTGGGCTTTGTACAATGATTCTCCCCAGTGGAGTCAAACAACGTTTAGCCTCTCTCTCGGGCTTCGTACGAGACACATAAGAGACTCCTTCGTTGAGTCCATCATCCCTTTGGCCTCCATCTCGGGCTTTATACGAGATACAAAAAGGTTCTTATTGAGCCAAACAAATTTTAGCCTCCATCTCTGGCTTCGTATGAGATACAAAACACTCTCTTGTTGAGTATAAATCACTCTCCTGTAGAGTTAAACTTTTTAGCCTCTCTCTCGGGCTTTGTACGAGACACATATTAGCCTCCTCTTAGGCTTTGTATAAGAAAACCACTGGTTGATCCGATCAATCTTTTAGCATCAAAAACTGTGCCTCGTTCACAGTACACAAACATCAACAACTCCCTTCATCTAATTGCTGTAAGCGGCAAGCCTCTGGATTATTTACATCCATGCCACTATCCCTCTTTTAGCATGAGAAATTCCTAAGGAAAGATAGCATTGCTCAACACTGAGTTAAAGTCTTCTCCTTCAGGTTAAACATCCCCTCTAAAGGAAATTATGGCATTGCTGGATTCACATATCCCGGTTAAAGTAATTCTCCTTTATAAACAGTTGTGACATGCAAACCCCTCTTTAGAGATGACAAATTCTCTCTAAAGACAACACCTTTCAGCTTCACATCTTGGGCTTTGAACAAGATACAAATATACTTTTTTCAGCTTCACATCTTGGGCTTTGAACAAGATACAAATATACTTTTTTCAGCTTCACATCTTGGGCTTTAAACAAGATATATATCACCTTTCGCTTCACGTCTTGGGCTTTGAACAAGACAACAAGATATATATCACCTTTCGCTTCACGTCTTGGGCTCTGATTTCCCTGTTTCGGTAAACGGGAATACGTAGGCATAAGATTGAAAGAAAAATCTTAGCGAGCACACTAAACAAAAACCCAAAATCCCATACTCTCATGTATCTACCAAAAAGAATCAGTCCTAACATCCTAATCCTTGTTCCCCGCCAGAAAGTCCTAGAAAGAGAGAAAACAGTATTGACGAAAATACAAATAACCAGTACAAAGGCCCCCCCACATTGATAACATTCGTAACCTAACAGACCGCTGTTTAAACTTAGTATGCAAAGCAGGGTTAATTGGAGACATCTATTTCCCTTCCTTCATCAGCTTTAATAGGATAAAAAATGAATCAACCTGTAGTAAGCTCAACCGCAGAGAGCGACCAGCGCTTAAGAACAGCGTCCAAAATCGCTCGCTACAGAAAAATGGCGCCCACCGTGGGGCCCGTCTCTCTTTTTCTCCTTTTCATCTCTTGTGTGAATACCACAGATTGGGGCTTCCGCCGGGGAACCCATTTTCTGTCAGGAACTTAGGATTCATAGCTTTAAAGGTCTAGGATGTTTAGGACAAATATATATACTTCTTTTCCTAATTGCTATACGTGTTTATTTTTCTGCTAATAGGAATGCGTGTGATGCCGCATGTGGAAAGATTGAGTATACACTTAAGATAAGTGATGGTGACGGGGTCGACCATCAACCTCAGTGGAGGCTGACCAATGCAACCCATTCTCTCACTTAGATAATGGGCCGATTATGATGTCTGAGAAGCTGAGGAGCCAAACCCTTTTGTAGTGCGGAAACCATTGGGAATAGTTGTTATGCGATACTACTCTCATTTGAGGCTGGTGATCTATTCTCGATGAATGGAACTTACTCTAAGATTGCTCTACAACTCGCTGGCGATCCGCTTGTTGTTTTGCTTTCCTGGGAGGAGCTGATGATAATGAGTACAGGTACAAAAATCACCCTAGTATAAACCTTTGGGGATGGGTAGAGCCTTGACTTCATGACAACGACCCTTTGACCCCATGTTTTTTTTATGTTTTTGTGTGCTGCATTCATGCATTCATTTAAAAAACATTAAAACAAAAAAAAAATTCTCTTCTAGTCTCTCTGTTTTTCAAATTAAACTGAGACTGTGATTGCAAATATCAGAGAAAAGGATTGCACTAATGGATTTCGGTAGAAGGAGAACTCTTAGTTATACCTTCAAGGTTCCAAAGCTAGAGGATTTGAGAAGGTTAGCAAGGATGATCACTAACCCTGAGGCCTTCAGAGCCAAGCACGGAGGTTTGCTACCACTGTTAAGAGTCCATGTGATTGAGGGAATCATGGACGCACTCATTCAATTCTACGATCCAGTTTATCACTGTTTCACATTCCCGGATTACCAGCTCGCACCAACGCTGGAGGATTATTCTCATCTAATTGATCTACACATTACTGATCAAGCTCCATTTTCTGGACTGGAAGAAATTCCAAAGAATCAGACCATTGCAAGAGCAATTCATTTGGACGAGTCTGAGGTCAGGACTCACCTAACCACTAAGGGTGGCATCCAAGGTTTGCCAGCCCAGTTCTTAACTAAGAAAGCCCTGTATTTTTCCAGTATAGGAAACGTGACTGCTTTTGAAAGCGTCTTTGTCTTGCTCACCTACGGGTTATTTTTGTTTCCCAACATCAATAACTTCATCGATATTAACGCCATTAAGGTTTTTCTCATTGGAAACCCTGTGCCAACTTTGCTCGCAGATGCGTATCATTCTGTACACTTAGGAAATTTGTACAGCGGAGGGGAGATCACATGTTGTGTACCTCTGCTTTATAAATGGTTTATCTCCCACTTGCCCAAGTCTGCTGCTTTTTAGGATTGCAAGAGTGCCTTACGTTGGTCGCAGAAGATCATGTCTCTTACCAACTCTGATATAGATTGGTGTAATAGGATCTATGATGGAATCAGAATCATTGATCGTTGTGGAAACTTCCCCAACGTACCCCTTATAGGAACTAAGGGAGGAATCAACTATCATCCGGTGTTAGTTCGCCGTCAGTTTGGATACCCGATGAGACACGTCCCACGGGGTGTTCATCTGGAAGGTCTTTTCTTCAAGGAAGGAGAAAACTACAGAGCACTAAAGATGGAAATAGTGCATGCTTGGAAGCACGTTCATAAGAAAGGACGAGAGTCTCTAGGAAAACCAGACTGTGTCTCGGTGGAGCCTTATCTCCATTGGGTACAAACTAGAGCTTTCAAGCTGAAAATGCCTTATCCTCGTTACGGAATTCTTCCGCCAAGGGAATCTGTCATGTACTTCATGACGGAAACTGAAAAGCTTCAGGTTACTCTCAACAAAGTTCAAAAGGAGAGAAGGTCTTGGAAGAACAAGTACCGCACCCTCGACATAGAGTGTATCAAAATACAGCAATTACTGAAAGAAAAAGATGCTCTAATTGAAATTTTGGAGCAACATGCTATAGAGAATCAAGATGACCAAAGAAATTTGCTCACTCCTTTCACCTGGCAAAGGAATGACAACCCGACAATGGCCCAAGAGCCCCGGTCAAAGAAGAGGAAAGTACCAGAATCAGCACCCGATTTCTCTTCAGAGAGGACTCGGGACCCATTAGCTTAGGTTTCTGTTTCTGCACCTTGTAATCTACTGTATTTCCATTTCTGTAATCCTTTGAATTTCAATAAAAAGGGGTTTCCCCACTGTCTGATATTTGCAATCTAATTGTCAAAGTTTATTTTGATTAAACCTTAAACAATTAATATAATCATTGCATTCATCATTCTCACATCACGTATTCTTCTTCCCTACGAATCTCACGTTTGTGTCTTGATTCTAGAGTCAAACTGTCTCATTTGTATAATACTCGGGCCAATCGTCAGAAAAAGATGGATGATCTTGAGGAAGAAAACAGAGAGTTGAAAGAAGAGATTGACGCTCTAAGAGAGGATATGAAAAAGCTTCGTAACGACATGCAAGCCATGGCAGAAGCTCAGTTACAAAGAACTGTGATCTCAGAGATCACCTCAACGCCCATAGTGGAGAAGTATGATCCTAGGTATCAAATACCGAAAGATCGTCCCTGGGGTATGCCTGTTAACTATATCCCGGAAGGATATGTTCCGCCGATCGCTGAGGATCAGGGAATCACAACAGAAGCCGCTGGGCCTGAAGGTTACAAACTTCGGGAAAGCGAAGATGCCAGGGGCATACTGAAGACTCTTGAAGGTTACAAACTTTGGGAAACGCCAAGATTTACTACCGTAGTCACGGTACCACCCCCTGTGGTGCACACTGTCCCGGAAGGACAGATTCCACAGATACCTTCTGGTACGAAGGAAACTAAGTTTGACCGAATGGATGAATTCCAGGAGCAGTTCTTGGAAATGCAGAAGGAGCTGCAAGCCATTCGCAGTCAGGATCTATTTGGAAAGGACGCCGCAGACCTCTGCTTGGTCCCCAATGTGTAAGTCCCGCACAAGTTCGAAGTGCCCGACTTTGAAAAATACAAGGGTAACTCTTGCCCTCAAAGCCATCTGGTGATGTACGCTCGGCGGATGTCAGCTCAGACGGAGAATCAGGACCTACTGATTCACTACTTCCAAGATAGTTTAACCGGTGCCGCATTAAAATGGTACATGGGTTTAAACCGTGCCATGATCAGCACATTCAGAGATCTTGGCACTGCCTTCGTCCAACAATACAAATACAATTTGGACATGGCACCGGACAGAGATCAACTCAGATCAATGTCACAAAAGGACAAGGAAACCTTTAAGGAGTATGCTCAAAGGTGGCGTGAAATTGTCGCTCAAATTTGTCCACCTCTGGAGGAAAAAGAGATGACAAAGATCTTCTTAAAGACCTTAAGCTCATTTTACTATGACCGAATGGTTGCCAGTGCACCCAGTGATTTCACCGAGATGGTGGGCATAGGCGTACGTCTTGAGGAAGCCGTCCGAGAAGGACATTTGCTAAAAGACGCTGGATCGACGAGCGGTACTAAAAAATACGGTAGTGCTCTCCCTAAGAAAAAAGAGCAAGATATTGGGAATATCTCTCTCAGAAAGCAAAGGCGACGTTATCAACCGGTAGCAGCTGTGACTCCTGCTATCAACCTTGCGTCTATTCCTACGTATCAACCTCAGGTTGCATAGAGCCAACCTGATCAGCAAAGGACACAACAACCTCTTTAGCAGGCTCGTCCTCCATACAACAACAACCGTACAACACGGCCACCAGGATTTGATCCTATACCCGTATCGTACGCAGAGCTGTTTCCATTACTACTGGCCAAGGGGCACATTCAGACTAAGTCCCCTCTTACAGTACCAGAAAATCTGCCTTTTTGGTTTAAGGTGGATCAGACGTGCCCTTATCATCAAGGAGGACTCGGGCATAACATTGAGACTTGTCTCAATTTCAAATCCGACGCGCAAAAACTTGTTAGGAGCGGGGTCTTATCTTTCAAAGATACAAATCCTAATGTTCTTACGAACCCGCTGCCTCAACATGAGAAGGCTGCAGTCAATTTGATAGAAGGAGAGACTAACGATGTCTATCAAATTCACGATGTACTCTTGTTGAAAACCAATCTGGTCAAGATGCATTGTAGACAGAGTGGATATGGCCATGTGCCACCTCATAATTATCACCAGTGTGATATCTGCTCTAAAAATAATCAGGGATGTTCTGTGGTGCAAGCAGCTCTACAGGAACAGATGGATCTCGGATGGATCCAAGAGCACCGAGTTCGTGGAGTTAACATGGTCTACACGAATTCTAACGTCATTCAAAACCATGACATCTGTGCGATGAATGTCAACTTGGTGGCAATGCACTCAAGGCAAAGCCAGTATCATAATCTGCCGCGACACGATTACAGTTCCTGTCTGACTTGCTTGGTAAACAAACAGGGATGCTCTTTCATACAGGAGGCCCTCCAGTGTCAGATGGATCTTGGATGGATCCAAGACTACCATGATAGGAACTCCTATCAAATCAACATGGTTCAGATCTTCGATATTCGCGTGATGAATACCAACCTGGTAGGGTTACATGCTGAACAGGTCCGACTCGGATTCCTAATATCACATGACTATCAAGTTGTAAAGCAGGTTGCGAAAACAATCGAGGTTGTACCCTTGTCCAGGAGGCACTTCAGCACTTGTTAAATCACTGGTGGATGCCAATTTATATGGATGAAGATACTCAGCAAATTAGTATCAGCAACAGGAATCCTACTCGGCGTCAAAGTCAGGATGTCCGATATGTGGAAACTAACCTAGTGAGGTTACATTGTATTCAAAGTGGGCGCGGCCAGGTGCCACCACACAACTATGAACGTTGCGGCGTCTGTTCGGAAAGTAACCAAGGGTGTTACTTTGTGAGAGCAGCTCTTCAGGGTCAGGTGGACCGTGGAGAAATTCGTCGATATCCGGGTTCTGGACCCATCAACTGGACGCCGAACTACCTTGCTGACCAAGTCAAGGACGTTGTCACAATCTCTGGTCATCATAGGACTAGGGATGTTTTTGCCATTATCCCTCTACTTGACGAATCTAAAATTCCCAACCGTGAACGGATCGAGATCACTTATGATGGTCAGAAAAATCAGAAGGTTCCCATAGTCATCTATCTACCGGGACCAACACCGTATGAATTAGCTAAGGCTATCCCTTACAAATACGGTGCAATGATAATTTAAAATGGAAAAGAAATTCCATTACCCTCCGTTGTGAATATTGCAGACATCAGTCGTGTAACACGGAGCGGTCAAATCTTCAACCGAGGGGTTGGGGAACCTAACAAAGAAAAGGAACATCAGACGGAAACTCCCAATCCACCAGTCGGTCAATCCAGTAGTCCCGACCTTTCGAAAAATAATGACGAGATACTGAAGCTCATCCAAAGGAGTGAATACAACATTGTCGATCAACTGTTACAAACTTCTTCAAAGATCTCGGTATTATCATTATTACTCAGTTTAGAAGCCCACAGGGAGGCTCTACAGAAAGTCTTGGAGCAAGCCTTTGTGGAACAGGATGTAACAATCAGACAGTTTAATAGCATTGTCTCTAACATCACTTCCTGCAATAATTTGGGATTTAGTGATGAGGAATTACCCGAAGAGGGTCGCCGTCATAACATGGCGCTCAATATCATAGTTAACTGCCACGACGATACTTTGGCCTGCGTACTGGTAGACACAGGGTCAGCCCTGAATGTTATGCCGAAGTCCACTTTGATGCAATTATCATTCAAAGGCCCTCCGATGAGAATCAGCGAGGTCGTCGTCAAAGCGTTCGACGGATCCAGAAAAACAGTTATCGGCGAAGTTGATCTTCCCATAACTATTGGTCCTCACACTTTCCAAGTCACCTTCCAGGTCATGGACATCCGGGCAACATACAGTTGTTTATTAGGAAGACCTTGGATACACCAGGCTGGAGCGGTTACTTCAACCCTCCACCAAAAGCTAAAGTTCGTCAAAAACGATCAACTTGTAACAGTTTGTGGGGAACAAGCCTTGCTTGTGAGTAGCTTATCATCGTCTACTGGTATAGAACCCGAGGAGGTTATCGGAACTCAGTTACAAGCACTGTCGGTAAGCAAGAACAATCAGTTCAAAGGAGGAACCTCGATTTCCTCATACAAAGATGCTATCAAAGCGGTCGAGAGTACTGATACAACCGGATGGGGACAACTTGTCATTCCTATTGACAATAAAACAAAGAAGGGTCTTGGTTTTTCTGCAACCTGTACCTAGACAACTGCCAACGAAGAAAGTCTTCATCCCCTTCAAAACTTCTTCCACAGTGGAGGTTTCCTTCACCCAGTGTCTCAGACAGTTTATCCTATTAATGAGGAAGATCCCTCTGACACAGATGAAGAATGGAAGTTCTATCTTAACAAGGACGGTTATATGTCTCAGGAAGAGGTGCCTACGCCATTTTACTATCCCGCACAGAGTCCGAGATTTATACCAAGGTTAGACGTCGAAATGATATATGGAGATTGTGATCCGGAAGGATGCCGTGCTCCGCCAAATTCATTAGAGGAGGACACTCTGATGAAAGACAACTTTGACCACAACTACTATGGCCCAATGGATGGTCTGCCAATGTGGCAACCTTACCCAGGAAACTTGGGGCCGGAAAGTCAGCCGAGTAATGAAACTCAGTTGAGCATCATTGAACAGAATACCTGTGTCCCCACCATGTCATGGGATCAACACTCAGATTATTCAGAAACTACTCAACATAAAGATGAATTCACAATGTTTGCAGGACTTGAATTCATCAACTATGCTTTTCCCGAGGTCAATGTCATCGAGAGGGATGACTCCTCCAGTTCCAAAGAAGTTTGGGATACCTTGGGACAACCGAGTAGAAAATACGACTTTATGGTCAAGTACACTGCTCCCGAAAGCTCTCGTATCAGGTTCGAAGACATCCAACCTACTGGATGGGGAGATACAGCTGAGAGCACAACTGCTCTGCAAAATGCAACAGAGGAATTCTCCTACGGTAACTCTGCCTGGGAGACAGATTCCAATGATCCTGCTTCACCAGAAATCAGTGTCATTTCTGAAGACAAATCAAGGAAGGTACCGGACTTTGTGATTCACCAAGGAGTTCGCCGCCAATAGGTTGTTATCGATGTTCCGAAGGTCGTTCATCAGTCAAAGTAATTGCCATCTTTAACCTTTTACCCTGCCCAGGTGAAACGGATGTTTTGATAGGGCTCGCTTTCTGTAAATTTCCCTCTTCGCTTTGCCTGAAGCGACAGAGTTTTGTTTTATAGGGCTGTAGTTTCAAGAGTCGAGTTGTTCATTAATAAAATAACGTCGTTATGTAATTTCTGCATTTATTGTTGTTTTCTCTTTTTTCTTTTCTCAGAAAATGGTAATCCTAAAAAACAAAATTAAAATAAAAACAAGCAGTAAAATAAAACACTGCACACACTTGCATTTTCTCTATCATTTCTAAACACGAATCATCACGTCATGCAGATTGCTTGTTTTAAACCCCGTTGAAACATACGATCCAATGCCTTCTCCCAACTTTGAGTTCCCGGTATTCGAGGCTGAAGAAGAAAATTACGACAAAATTCCAGAAGAGATCTCCCGACTACTCAGACAAGAGGAAAGGTCCATTGAACGTCACAAAGAACCGTTGGAAACGGTAAACTTGGGTTCAGAAAAAGAGAGAAAAGAATTCAGGATTGGGGCACTGCTCGGTCCAACTGCCAGAGAGGGTTTGATAAAGCTTCTCAAAGAATTTCCCGATGTATTCGCGTGGTCCTATCAGGATATGCCAGGGTTGGATACTAGCATCGTGGAACATCACTTACCGTTAAGATCGGAATGTCCGCTAGTAAAGCAGAGGTTGAGACGGACTCACCCGGACATGGCCATCAAAATCAAAGAGGAGGTACAAAAACAGATTGACGCGAGTTTCCTCGCCACATCAGAATATTCTCAATGGTTAGCCAACATCGTACTCGTTCCCAAAAAGGACGGAAAGGTCAGAATATGTGTCGATTACAGGGATCTGAACAAGGCTAGTCCAAAGGACGACTTTCCTTTACCACACATTGACATGCTGGTAGACAGTACAGCAAAGTTCAAACTTTTCTCCTTCATGGATGGATTCTCGGGCTATAACCAGATCAAAATGGCGCCAAAAGACATGGAGAAAACTTCGTTCATTACCCCATGGGGCACCTTTTGTTACAAGGTAATGCCGTTCGGTTTGAAGAACGCCGGGGCAACCTATCAAAGGGCCAGGACTACTCTGTTTCATGACATGATACATAAGGAAATCGAGGTATATGTCAATGATATGATTGCAAAATCAAAAATAGAGAGTGAGCACGTTGAACATCTATCAAAATTGTTCGAACGTTTAAGAAAGTTCAAGCTCCGCTTGAATCCCAACAAGTGCACCTTCGGTGTCCGTTTAGGGAAACTACTAAGGTTCATCGTCAGCCAGAAAGGGATTGAGGTCGATCCTGACAAGGTCAAGGCCATTCAAGAAATGCCTTCTCCGAAAACTGAAAAATAAGTCAGGGTATTCCTGGGACGTTTGAACTACATCTCCAGATTCATATTCCTCATGACTGCCACTTGTGCACCGATCTTCAAATTACTCAAAAAGAACCAGGATTGCGTTTGGTCAGAGGACTGCCAAACTGCCTTCAACAGTATCAAGGAATATCTGTTGAATCCTCTGATTCAATCACCTCCAGTGGAAGGAAGACCACTGATCATTTACCTCACAGTTCTAGAGGACTCAATGGGATGTGTACTTGGCCAACAAGACGAAACTAAACGGAAAGAGTCTGTCATTTACTATCTAAGTAAGAAATTCACCGACTGTGAAACTCGGTACAAGATGCTTGAGAAAACTTGTTGTGCTTTGGCTTGGGCAGCCAAACGTCTTCGCCAATACATGATTCGTCATACTACTTGGTTGGTCTCCTAAATGGATCCAATCAAGTACGTTTTCGAAAAACCAGCTCTTACGGGAAGGATTGCCCGTTGGCAGATGCTGTTATCAGAATATGACATAGAGTACCACGCTCAGAAAGCCGTTAAGGGAAGTATTTTAGCTGATCATTTGGCTCATCAACCGATTAACGATCAAGAATCAATCGGGTTTGACTTCCCAGACGAAGATGTCATGTATCTAAAGATGAAAGACTACGATGAACCGCTACCCAGTGAAGGGCCAGAACCAAGTTTCCAATGGGGACTTATCTTTGACGGAGCAGTTAATCATTATGGAAACTGAATTGGGGCAATAATTGTTACCCCTCAGGGTACCCACATTCCTTTCACCGCTCGACTTACGTTTAAATGTACAAACAACGAGGCCAAATACGAAGCTTGTATCATGGGTCTTGAAGAAGCGATTGATTTAAGGAGAAAAAACTTGGATGTATACGGCGACTCAGCCCTGGTTATCAATCAGATAAAAGGAGATTGGAACACATACCAATCAGGATTGATCCCTTACAAAGACTACGCAAGAAGGTTGCTACCTTTCTTCAACAGAGTCGAGTTTCATCACATCCCTCGTGAGGAGAATCACATGGCTGATGCTTTAGCCACCCTCTCTTCCATGATTAGTGTAGGTCAATGGAACGACTTACCTAAGATCGACATAATACGCCTTGAACGGCCCGCTTACATCTTCACGATCAAAGCAGTCATAGACGATAAACCTTGGTATCACGATATCAAATGCTTCCTTCAGAAACAAGAGTACCCATCTGGGGCACTCAGAAAAGACAGAAAAACCCTCAGAAGATTGGCTGGAAACTTCTTCCTGAGCGGGGACACTCTCTATAAGAGAAATTTTGACATGGTCTTGCTCCGATGCGTAGACAGACCAGAAGTAGAAATGCTGATGAAAGAAATTCATGAAGGATCCTTTGGCAATCATGCCAACGGACACACAATGGCGAGAAAAATTCTAAGAGTAGGGTACTACTTGTTGACCATGGAATCCGACTGCTACAAGTACATGAGGAGGTGTCACAAGTGTCAGATATACTCCGACAAAATTCATGTACCGCCATCACATCTCAAAGTTCTTTCTTCCGCGTGGCCTTTTTCCATATGGGGAATCGACATGATTGGCTTGATTGAACCTAAGGCTTCAAATGGACATCGGTTCATCCTGGTTGCCATTGACTATTTCACCAAGTGGGTCGAAGCAGCGTCGTACGCTAATGTAACCCGGCAAGTGGTGGTCCGATTTATCAAAAACAATATCATCTGCCGTTATGGTGTTCCGAGCCAGATCATTACTGATAATGGATCTAACTTGAACAACAAGATGATGAAAGAGTTGTGTGCAGAGTTCAAGATTAAACACCATAACTCATCTCCCTACCGACCAAAGATGAACGGAGCGGTAGAAGCGGATAACAAGAACATCAAGAGGATTTTTCAAAAGATGGTTGTAACCTACAAAGACTGGCACGAGATGCTACCCTTTGCTCTTCACGGTTATCGCACATCTGTCCGCACTTCAACAAGGGCAACCCCTTTCTCTCTAGTGTATGGCATGGAAGCAGTGCACCCCATAGAAGTAGAGATCCCGTCAATCCGAGTATTGATGGAAGCTAAGCTCACCGAAGCTGAATGGTGTCAAAGTCGACACGACGAACTGAATCTGATCGAAGAGAAGCGAATCACGGCACTGTGCAACGGTCAGTTGTATCAACAAAGAATGAAGAAGGCGTTCGACAAAAAGGTTCGACCCCGTATCTTCAGGAAAGGAGACCTCGTGCTCAAGAAGATACAATCATTTCTCACTGATTCCCGGGGCAAGTGGACTCCGAATTATGATGGCCCCTATGTGGTCACGAAAGCTTTCTCAGGCGGCGCCTTGAGACTTGCAACCATGGACGGAGAGGAATTTTCCTACCCCACAAATGTTGATGTAGTCAAAAAATACTTCGCCTAAAAAAAACGTCTCGGTGGACTGAAAACCCGAAAGGGCAGTCCAGGAAAAAATTAGAGACAAAATAAAAAAAATCATCCCGGTGGATTGGAAACATCACAGTACAATCCAGGAAAAAATTAGGGATAATGGCAAGTAACTATGTTCAACAGAGGTGAATCCCTCAGCGGCAGCAGTTACATCATATGTCAGAAAACTCCAGTCAAGGTCATCTTCGACAGAAGCTCAGGATGCCCAGAAGTCAAAGTTGGTAGAAGGATAGTGGTCGTTATGCTTCAACGTAGCCCTTTTCCCTGTAAACTACCATTTTCAAACTTTGTATATGCTCTTTGGAATCACTCGTTTGGCTGATCCCCATCTTATCAATAAAATTTGAGCCTTTGTGCTTTTGTTTGTAATTCTTATTTGTTTTAGCTTTACATAACGATTTGTTAACATGATTAACGATTCTTGAAATAAAACAAAAATGAATTTACTTGTTAAAACTTTTTCTGCTTTTAAAATAAAGACGGCAATTTCTTTTGACTGTTGAACATCAAAGGAACATCAACCGCTTCTCCAGAAGTAAGTGAACTTCAAAGTGCAGAATCAAAGTACTCCTTCTAACCCAGTATGCCTGAATGAAGGATCAACTGTGTCAAAGACCTTGTTTCGTCTGATACGCACGACATAGTTCTCATCTCCTAAGCCCGACCAACGGTAGCTCCCAACAGGGACTATCTTTCCTAAGCAAGGTGGAATTGCTATCTTGAACCAGCGATATTTCTACACGCCCCACGATGGCCGAGTATCCAGTCATGTTCTTCTTTTAGTTTGTGTGTCACGTTAGTTTTGTCAGCATATACATACATACATCATGCATTATTTGATTTGCATTCACATAATCACATTGCATCACTATCACTCTAGTCGGTCTTGTCCCTTAGTGATAAGAGTTCTCTCAATCGAGTTGTTAGTTCTTGCCTCGTCAGGAAACGCTGCGTTTGAACAACCTCGCCTCCAGTTTATTTCTGGAAGGAAGTTGGCCCTTGACCACTTTGATAACTTGAACCTCTGAAAAACCAGAGGAACCCTCAGTCAACATCACTCTTCACCATTGAAGATGATATCCTTGCTTTCTCGGAATAAGGAAAATCCACAGAGAAAACCTCGTAATCAGATATTGGGCAGCACGCCAGTTTCGCTCCGAAAAGATCGCTGATGAAAAGCTCATCGGTACCTCAAAATTGGACCCCATCATATGGCATTTCTCCGAGAAAATCCCGAGAAAAGTATGATGTAAGATCCCAAGCGACAGCAGTCTCTCAAGAGACCTGCTTTCCCCCCAGTAGAAACAAATGACGTCTCCAACAGAGAAGTTTGTGCAATTCTACAACTCAGACGACTGGGTTCCCCCAGCAACTCTGACATCAAAATTTTTTTTATCAAATGGCATCTCCCCAGGAAAATTCGGCGAGAAGTTTGAGGAAAATCGCTACGCATAGCGTCCCTTGTCAATTAAGTTTATTGACTAAAGAAACTAAGACCAGTTCCTCGGTAGGAAACCAGGATCGAGGGGAAGTTTAAATCAGAAACTAAGACCAGTTCCTTGGTAGGTAACCAGGATCGAGGGGAAGTTTGTTTCAGCAACTGAGACTAGTTCCTTGGTAGGAAACCAAGAAGGAGGGGAAGTTGACAAAAGAAAACTGAGACCAGTTCCTTGGCTGAAGACCAGGATCGAGGGGAAGTTTACCTTTTCTAAGCATCATTGCTCAGCAAAAGAAGATGAATGCGATCCGCCATTCATAACCACCATCAAAATTTCGGGTATTCCGATATTTAATCCTCTTGTGCCCCGAATGCCCGAATACCTTCGTCATTCACACCTTCGGGTTCAAGAAGATTAAATAGGGGCATCTGTCATACCCCAAATTTTGACCACTAAGATTTCCCATCATTGTGCAAATCATCATCACAATATGGGGGAACCATCATACTTCATCAGTCTCCCCAAAGATGGGTGAGCATCCACTACAATCAAAATTAGGGTTTCAAGCCCTCTCAGAGCCTTAGACAAAGGATCAATCAAGAAACAACATGATCTTCGACTTGTCTAACCTCTCAAACATCCACAATGGACCAAAAGGACTCCCACTTCAAGGATCAAGCACAAGGATGCTCCCTTCTAGGTGGATCAAGTCTCAAGATCGACAGTGTCACCAAATTAGGGTTTTGGTCGACCAGGGCCTCCAGATGGAAATTTTTCATCTGGGCACAAGCCAATGATCCAAAACACAACCTAATATACTCCATGGAATCTCATGGACCCAACCATCAAGTCAATATCACCTCAGGGGATGCAGACATCAAAAATCAGGAATTAGGGTTTCTTGACCTAATTCACCCCTAAGTTGACTTTTGGGACAAATCATGAGCCAAGACCTCAAGAGAGGGTTTGAGGGTCTCTAATGAACTATATTGATCCATTTGAAACAATGGATTAATCCAAGAAGCTTGAGCAACAAGTCTCAATTTCATCTGCACCACAGTTAGGGTTTTAAGGGAAAAGTCAACTGTAACTTTGACTTTTGACCAGGACATGCTCCAAAGCCCTAAGACATGATTCAATATACCCTATGACACACATGGAACATGTACATCAAGTTTGATTTAGGTCAAGGACATGATTTCTTGAAGAATTGCACAGTTTGGAATTCATCTAATAAAAAGTCAACTGTGCACAAAAGTCAACTTTGACTTTTTGTGATTTTTCACCAAACTGGATTTTTAACCCTAAAATGATGTTAATGTATGATTTGAATCATCATTCATCAAGAAAAATCAAGAAAAGTTGGATAACTTGTAAAAGGGGTAACCATAAAAACTTAGAAAATTTTCTAAGTTAAAAATAAAGTGACAAGGGTACCAACTTTGGAGGATCATAACTCCTAAACCACAAAGCCATTTTTCCTCATCCAAAGATGGATTTATAGCTCTCATTACCCTCTACAAAAACTTCAACTAGACCTAAGTCCAATTCATTAAGGATTTTGAGTTATGGAGTGATCAAAATGGTTGAAAAATGAAAATGTCACTTTTTCCAACACTTAGTGAAATTTTCACTAAGTCCAAATCTGTCTTCATTTTTCCAAATGTAGGGGGATTTTTTACTTGGATTCAAAAGAGATCAAAACCAAACATGTTCAAACAGTTGGTGTATCATGTAAGGGCTTTCCAAAATGGCCAAGAACATTGCCAAATTCCATTGAGCTATGAGTTATGACATTGTCAAATTGCCTTGTTGAATTCTGTCAAGGCTAGGCAGAATTTGCAATTTTGCTCGATTTTCCAAAATTGTGCAAATCCAAACACTCCTATCCACTTGGACACATCTTAGGATTGAATCTCAAGGGGACAATCACTGAGCCAAGCCTCCAAAGTCTTTGGAACAAGAAATAGCATGTTGAACCTAGAATTGCCAAAATAGGGACAAGACTCCAAATTTGGATTGGAGCATTCAATGGAAGCATCAAGGTGGCATGGACTGAGCCATTTTCATTTGAATTCAGTCAAGACTTATCCAAGACCAAGGGAACCAGCAGCCTGTGCCCTAACCTCTAGTCAATGGCTAGAGGAGACTTGAACTTCCATTGGCCAACATTGAACAAACCTACTCAGCAGTTGCCATTCACTATTCCTTGCAAAACAAACTTGCTCTACTATAAATAGAGCTCAATTGTGATCAGTTTAAGTACACCAAAGGCCTACAAAACTTGCCTTTCTCAAAATCACTTTCTCTTGGCAAAAATGTCTTTCTTAGCAAGGTAGCTATCGGGTTTTGAGCTAGAGGGCAATTCCACTCAAACAAATCACTCACACACCTCACATACATCACATATGAGCGGATCAAACACTTAAACAACAACTGGAACACTGATTCTTCATAATCACCAGTCAATTGCTCAAGGTTTTAACCAAAGTGCAGTTGAGATGCCATGAAATGATGCAGCCAATTTTAATCAAGTCCAAGCATTCAAACACACTCCATAGGGTGTAGGGAAGCTGTTCAGATCATCACCACTCATCTGTAACACCTCCAAATCAAAAATCACATTGCACTTGCTGTCACGGCCTAAAGGTAAGCATATACTTGGTCATCTCTCAATCTATGCATATTTCCTCGCACAATAATTTGGCCATATGTTCATAATCATGCATAGAATGTTTCCCCTCAATTAATTGCATTGTTTGAATCGTGTATCAAAAATCCCAGCCTTCATGCAGAAATTAGGGTTCTTGAGGATTTTTCGTGATTTCTTGTTATATGTTTAATTTAAATGAAATTAAATGTCATAGACATGATCGTTAGGTTGAAACGAGTTGATTGGTATGTGAATTGCATGATATAATCAAGTATTCAGTGAGATTGGATAGAAAATGCAAATCTGGCCAAACCCAGAACACGCGCGTGTTCTTGCTGTGTTCTTGGCGCCATTTCTTTCAAATTCAAATATTTGAATTTTGTGATTTTATTTAATTGATTCAAAAATTAATTTCTCTCTGAGTTTTAATGATTTTGAGTTGATTCTTTTTTTAATAATTCACAAAAATGTTAAAATATTTTATTTTATCAAAAAATCCCAAAAATATTATTTATTTCATATAATTGATATTTTTGCAAAGAATTAATGTTTTAATTGTTTTTAACATTTAAAATAGTTTTTTCCACCTTGATTTTGCAACTTTTAATGCTTTCTAATTATTTTGTAGGTCAATACTTAATTTTTGAAGCATTAATACAAGATCACAATTTTGATTTTCCTATGTTAAACAATTTTGATCATCTTAATTGAATTTTTATTCAATTAAATACATTTTTGAAAACATATTAGGGTTTTTGGATTAATTCAACCCTCATAAATCATTTTCAAAACCCTTTGGGCCTCTAATAGAGTGTAAGACCCAATCCTTTTTTGACCAAATCATTTTTGGGCCTCAGTGTATTGTATAAGTCCCGATACCTTAAAAAACAAACGGCGCGATCGTCGCCCTTTTAAAAATAACCATGGGCCCCTCCTCGAGCTATAAGACCCATCCAAAACACTTTGGGCCTTTATTAGAGTGTAAGACTCAATCCCCTTTTAACCAAAACATTTTGGGCCTCAGATATTGTATAAGCCCCTTCGCGTTAAAAGAAAATAAACGGCGCGATCGTCGCCTTTTCAAAATAACCCTAGGCCTACCCTCGAGTAGTAAGACCCATTTCTTTTTTTCAAAACTTTTGGGCCTCTAATAGAGTGTAAGACCCAACCCCCTTGTACAGAAAACATTTTGGGGCCTCAGTCACTTGTATAAGTCCCTCTGTACAAATTAAAACAGTGCAATCACTGATAAAACCCTGGGCCTCTCCTTGAGCTGTAAGCCCCAAATCTTTCTTTTTCAAAGCACTTTCTCCTTTGATTTTGAATATACTGTTGTTTTCAATCTTTCTTTGTTGAACAACTAACCAAACAGCAAGGAAGCTCTACAACCGAGTAAGTGGTTATTGCTTTCATTTACCGTTTTCATATACATTTAATTGTATTGTGGGGTTGTTTCACTGTAAGTCTTCTTTCATAAACTCATATCAACTGTGTAATAATAGTATAGATATTTAGAGTTTCCCCGACAACTACATCTAGCATTAAGCCCGTTGATCACTCTTAGAAATAGTATAAACTAGACCCCAATAGGATAACCAGACACAGTTTTCCCTCCTCTTGGGGTTAAACAATATGGAGACATGAAAGGCAGCATTCTCTGTGAACCCTTTCATAGACTGTCACTCATAGAAGTTGTCAAGAAACTCTATTCCCCAGAGATGATCTTTTCTCCGTGAATGGCATCTCTTGAGTTTCATCCAAATTCTTGGACTTTCCTGGCTTGATCTATTCTCGGTGAATGGCATGTCTTGAACTTCTCGGGGTTTGGGGACCCACAGGCTTCTTAAAAGCACTTGTCAAAGAAACTCTACTCCCCAGAGATGATCTTTTCCCCATGAATGGCATCTATTGAGTTTCTTCCAAATTCTCGAACTTTCCTGACTTGATCTATTCCTTGTGAATAGCTTGCCTTGAATTTCTCGGGATTTGGGGACCCATCGGCTTCTTAAAAGCATCAGCCTCCTCTTGGGCATTATACAAGGACCCATAGGCTTCCTAAAAGCAACCTCGCCTCCTCTTGGGCTTAGTACAAGGACCCATCGGCTTCTTAGAAGTATTCACAACCTCCTCTTAGGCTTCGTATAATGATCTCTTCCTCCGGGAATGATAGCCTCCTCTTGGGCTTCGTACAAGGACCCGTCGGCTTCTTAAAAGTTTCCAGCCTCCTCTTGGGCTTCGTACAAATTGTCCTGACGACCTCCTAAAGGTATAGGAACAGAACTTAATCATCTGTATAGAACAGTCCTTTCTAAGAGTCTACTACTGTTTCTCAAAGCACAGTACAAGTGATGACACTCTAGACTTGGACAGTCTAATTTCCTTGAGTCTCAAAGACATTCTCAAGTGACCCCTTTTCCCCAAAATAGGAAGAAAACCCGTAGACTCGGACAGTCTTAATACCCTTCGGATTTCCCACTTCCTTAAAGAACAGGAATAACCCGGGTCCTCGAATCAAAAATCCCTGAGTACAGCATTGCTCATATAAGAACTGATTTTTTCTTTCAAAATCAGCATATTGGACCTGTCACTCAGCTGAAACAGTCACCATAGCCTCCCTCTTGGGCTTTGTACAATGATTCTCCCCAGCGGAGTCAAACAACGTTTAGCCTCTCTCTCGGGCTTCGTACGAGACACATAAGAGACTCCCTCGTTGAGTCCATCATCCCTTTGGCCTCCATCTCGGGCTTTATACGAGATACAAAAAGGTTCTTATTGAGCCAAACAAATTTTAGCCTCCATCTCGGGCTTCGTACGAGATACAAAACACTCTCTTGTTGAGTATAAATCACTCTCCTGTAGAGTCAAACTTTTTATCCTCTCTCTCGGGCTTTATACGAGACACATATTAGCCTCCTCTTAGGCTTTGTATAAGAAAACCACTGGTTGATCCGCTCAATCTTTTAGCATCAAAAACTATGCCTCGTTCACAGTACACAAACATCAACAACTCCCTTCATCTAATTGCTGTAAGCGTCAAGCCTCTGGATTATTTACATCCATGCCACTGTCCCTCTTTTAGCATGAGAAATTCCTAAGGAAAGATAGCATTGCTCAACACCGAGTTAAAGTCTTCTCCTTCAGGTTAAAAATCCCCTCTAAAGGAAATTATGGCATTGTCGGATTCACATATCCCGGTTAAAGTAATTCTCCTTTATAAACAGTTGTGACATACAAACCCCTCTTTAGAGATGACAAATTCTCTCTAAAGACAACATCTTTCAGCTTCACATCTTGGGCTTTGAACAAGATACAAATATACTTTTTTCAACTTCACATATTGGGCTTTGAATAAGATATATATCACCTTTCGCTTCACGTCTTGGGCTTTGAACAAGACACCAAAACAACCATTTCCTCCGATAGAATAGGAGGAACTACGAACGCTCTGATTTCCCTGTTTCGGTAAATGGGAATACGTAGGCATAAGATTGAAAGAAAAATCTTAGCGAGCACACTAAACAAAAACCCAAAATCCCATACTCTCATGTATCTACCAAAAAGCATCAGTCCTAACATCCTAATCCTTGTTCCCCGCCAGAAAGTCCTAGAAAGAGAGAAAACAGTATTGGCGAAAATACAAATAACCAGTACAAAGGCCCCCCCACATTGATAGCATTCGTAACCTAACAGATCGCTGTTTAAACTCAGTATGCAAAGCAGGGTTAATTGGAGACATCTATTTTAATTCCTTCATCAACTTTAATAGGATAAAAAATGAATCGACCTGTAGTAAGCTCAACCGCAGAGAGCGACCAGCGCTTAAGAACCGCGTCCAAAATCGCTCGCTACACTATGGTTTTCCTGAGGAACAGAACAAAAGGAAAACGTGGAGTTTGATAAAAGATCTCGCCTCCAATGCTTGTGGCGGCTTTCTTTGTTTTGGTGATCTTAATGACGTTATTTTTGACCATGAGAATATGGGGGGAAATAGCAGATCAAGTAGCCAACTTTCCATTGGGAGGCAAACCATTAATTTATGTAAACTAACTGATTTGGGTTTTGCAGGGTACAAGTATACTTGGAAAAATGGCAGAGACGGAGAGAACAATATCCAGTGTAGGCTGGACCGTGGTCTGGCTAATGAGGTGTTCATCAATAGTTTTTCTCCAATAAGTGTCAACCATTTGTCCAGGTTCGGGTCTGACCATGCTGCAATCAGAATTGATATAGAGGCGGATTCTTTTGGTACAAGGAAGAAGAGGAGGCACGTGTTCAGGTTTGAAGAGATATGGAGCAAAGAAGAGAGATGCGGAAGTGAAGTGGCGAAACTGTGGAGCGGGACCAGAGGTGGAATTGGGCATAAAATAGAAGCGATGAAATCCCTTGATGTCATCTTCAAGGATCTAAGGAGCAACGCAATCAGTAAAGAATTGGGAAGAATTGAGGAGAGTTTGAAGAAGGCTGATAGGTGGAAGTCTTCTCAAGAGTCCATCCGGGAAACAAAGGCCCTGGAGAGTCAGAAAAATAAACTTCTCCAGGCGGAGGAGATCATTTGGCGTCAAAAAAGTATGGCTTTGTGCTTGAATCATGGAGATAAAAGTAATAAGTTCTTTCATGGGAAAGCCAGCCAGAGGAGGAAGACGAATGCGGTTTATAAAATTAAAGATGACAGAGGGTGTTGGTGGAGAGGTAAGGAGCACTGCCAGAGGATTCTTTTATACTATTTTGCAGATTTGTTCGCTTCGTCCAGGCCCTCATTAGCGAAGGAGGTTTGCTCTGTTGTCAAAAATAAACTCCAACCGAATCACGTGGATTGGTGTGCAGGTGCTTTCACTGCGGACGAAATCAAGAGTGCTCTCTTCCAGATGCACCCTTTGAAGGCTCCGGGACCTGACGGATTACCAGCTCTTTTTTTCCAAAAGTATTGGAGTATTGTGGGGCTTGACGTAACAAGAGTGGCTTTAGATATCCTTAACAACGGGGCTGATCCTAGAGCCTTTAATGCAACCCACATTGCTCTAATCCCTAAATGCAAAAAACCATCTTGTGCAAAAGATTTTAGGCCCATCAGTCTGTGCAACGTCGTAATGAAGATTGTCACAAAAGCTATTTCAAATAGGATTAAAAGGATCCTCCCTGAGGTGGTTGATGAAGAACAAAGTGCCTTTGTGCAAGGACGGCTTATTACGGACAATTCCCTAATAGCTATGGAGTGCTTTCATTGGTTGAAAAAGAAGACGAAGGGAAAAAAAAGGTATGATGGTTCTAAAGCTGGACATGTCTAAGGCCTATGATAGGTTGGAGTGGGTCTTTATCACTGAAGTTCTATCCTCAATAGGGTTCCCTCATAAACTCGTGGAGGTTATAGGCAGATGCATCTCCACCGTCTCCTATAGGATTCTGGTTAATGGCCAACCGGGGGCCAGTTTCTCGCCTGAAAGAGGAATACGCCAGGGAGATCCTCTCTCCCCTTACTTATTTATACTATGTGCTGATGTTTTTTCAGGTCTAATTAAAAGAGAAATTACAAACAAAAGACTCCATGGCTTGAAGGTGGCTCGTCAGGCTCCAACAATCTCCCATCTATTCTTTGCTGATGATAGCTTATTGTTCGCAAGGGCTAATTAGTCTGAAGCCGTCGCTATTCTTTCTATCCTGGATTCGTATCAAAAAGCTTCTGGCCAAATTGTGAACTTGGAGAAATCAGAAGTCTCCTTCAGTAGGAACGTGGAGCACGAGCAACAGAGTGCAATCAAGGAGACGATGGGGGTCCGAATTGTTCAGCACCATGTGAAATATTTAGGAATCCCAGTGGTGTTCGGAAGATCGAAGAAGGTTGTTTTTAAGTTGGTGGTTGAAAGGGTTTGGAAGAAAGTTAAGGGGTGGAAAGAAAAGTTCTTGTCAAGAGCTGGAAAAGAAACTTTGATCAAGGAAGCGGTCCACGTAACACCTACCTACGTGATGAGCTGTTACAAATTTCCTTTGTCGGTCTGCCAGGAGATTGAATCAATTGTTGCAAATTTTTTGTGGGGGTCGAAAGAGGGAAGAAACAAATTGCATTGGATGAGCTGGGAGAAATTGGCAATTGGAAAAGGTGAGGGGGGCAAGGTTTTAAATGCTTTAGTGATTTTAATAAAAGCCTTCTGGGGAAACATTATTGGAGATTGCTAACTAAGGAGAACTCCCTGTTTGCTAGAGTCTTTAAAGATAGATATTTTCCTAGGAGTTTCATTGCTGACAGTTCTCCTGGGTATGCCCCCAGCTATGCTTGGCGAAGCATTCTCAGCTCTAGAGAGATTGTTCAAAGTGGGACAAGGTGGAGGGTTGGAAATGGTAGAAAAATCAGAGTTAGTGTGGATAGATGGATACCAGATAGTCCTGGTTTCAAACTTATTGGTCCAACCAAGGATGTAAATGAGGAGATGAAAGTTAGTGAGTTAATTGATGAAGATTTAAAAGTTTGGAAGGAATCCATATTGAAAGATAGAGTGGACTAGTTGGATATCAAGCAAATAATGAGTATTCCACTGCCTTGGAACGAGTGTGATGACAAGATGATTTGGCATTGGGAGAGGAATGAAGAATACTTTGTACGATCAGGCTACAAAGTTTGTCAGAATTTAAAGGTTACCTTGAAGCCTAGCCCTTCTGGTGTGTCTTCCCATCCCCTGTGGAGGGCTATTTGGAAAGGGAACATCAATAATCGAACGCGCAATTTCATCCGGAGACTGGCTAAAGACATTCTGCCAACCAAGGCAAACCTGTGGAAAAAGGGTGTCTTGCTGGATACCCTATGCCCCTTTTGCAGTTTAAGCCTAGAATCTAGCCATCACTTGTTTTTGCAATGCCACTTCGCAAGACAAGTATTCTTTGCTTCAGTCCTTTGCTATAAAGCCCCGGTGGATGTTTCTATTCAAGATTGGCTGCTGCAGATTCTCACCTGTGACAATGTTTTTTGTTACCAGCTGTTGTGTTCCATGCTGCAGAAGATTTGGAAGGCGCGTTGTGTTTTGGTTTTTGAGCAAAAAGTGTCTTCCCCTCAAAACGTGGCATTGGAAGCTTTGGCCTTTGTGGATGACTTCATTAGAGCTAACGCCATTTTGAAAACCAGGAGGACACCTAGGCCTGAACCTGATTTAACTAGAACTGCTGGTGTTTGTTTTCTGATGCAGGTGGACGCAGGTATAATTGTGGATGAGGCAACCTCCTTTGGTTGCATTATTCGCAATCCTGATGGTGGGATTTTTCTGGCAGCTAGCAAGAAAGAGGCAATTTCCGTCAGCCCTGTGATGGCGGAAGTGCTTGGATTAGGTTGGACACTTGGATTGGCGCGAAGATTAAAGATAGAGAAAATTGTAATTCAGTCTGATGCCCTCCTTGTCGTTGACTATGTTAACAATTGTGTTGCTAATGCTGAAATTGAGGTCATAGCGAAGGATTGCAGAGTTCTTCTGAGTAGTTTCCCTTTTAGATCTTTAATGTTCATTAGTAGAAAGGACAATGTGGATGCTCACAATCTTGTAAACTTAGGGAAGTCTTTTGGGTCTAATACTTGGATTGGAGGTTTTCCTGTTGTAACTAGGGAGGTTTTAAATCCTTCCCGTCTTGTTCTTTAATGAAATGAAGTTCCAGTAAAAAAAAAAAGAGCCATCATCACCTACATTTTAACTCAAGAGAAGAAAAATATGCTAAGGTTTGACAGAGTAGAATGATGAATGCATATAGTTTAATAGCAATGAAAATAACACACTGAAAAAACAAATGCTGATTACAGTTCAAGCAACACACTGTAACATGTTTTAAAAGTTGTATTGCAACTAATTCCAAAATAACAGATCTGTAAAGTACTTATTTTCTGAAATACTAGATTTTAACTACATAATTAATCATGAGGAATTAACGATTCAAAACGGAATTGATCCTGAAGTAAATCAAGCATCTTCAGCATCTTCTACAGGAGGCATGTATTCGGATCCATCAGGCCCCAACACCATATACCTATGTAATATAAACCACATGCAATCAAAATTCAAGATAACGAATTTGTTACATGGCAGCTATAACATAGTTGATTAATATTGATTACCTTTCAAGGATAAATTTTCCTTCTTTGTACTTCTGAGAATTCTCCTTAGCAACCTCCTAAAACAAAATAAGATATAAAACTAACGCCAAACAAATAATTAAAAAATCATGAGATTCAAGAATTAACCGTTCTTACATATTTCCATCCAACAATGGACCCACATGTAACACAGAATATGTCAACGACAGTATGCATTCCTGTGATCATAATCCGGTCTTCTTTCTCTCCGACCGTGACATTCACACTGTCATAATATGGATTAGCAACATGTCATAAGCTGTTTTATTCAGTTTCTTAGGAAGTTAGAAGTTTTTTAAGAAACAATAGCAGTGGCAACTAATAATGGTTATGTTAATTTGAAATTGAGAGAGTGAAAGAAAACTTACACTTTATCAAAAAGATAAGCCTTCCCATGCCTGCATTGGAAAGACTAAGAAAAAACGAGGATTAGATCATCAACAGTTTCTGATTTTGCAGAGAACATACACTTTTTAAGAAAACAGTTTCTTATCGGGAGATCATGTTTCAAGACACACAAATACAACTCATTAACCAGTAATTGATACCATCACAATATATCAAATTAAAGTTAGAGGGAAAGAAAATAGAAAACCTTGGAAATGATATCATCAACAAGGGCCAAAGCTGTCTTGCAGTGCTTGCAGCTATAGAAGTCTCCTTCCAGATCGATCAGGAAAAGTCTTCCCATGTCTCTACAGAAAGCCACCCAACAATATAAGTAAGTAGTGAAAATGAATAATAATGATTGATAGGAGAAAGGGTTTGATTGATTACCGAGAGAATGCGGAGAAGATGAGAGTTTGTTGATTGCAAATACTAAGGTGCCCTAAGACTCGCACTACACAATACTATATTATATTTTGGGAGTTTTATTTTTACTTAATCAGGAAATTTAATTTAATTGGTACATATTATGAGTATTTATGCTGAGTTATTAGACATAAATATTTTAGTGTTTTAATGGTAAACAATAAATATTTGGTTAATTACTTATAACCCAAAAACTATTACAAAATATTGACATATTTTTACAAACACTCGGTCCCTTTGGAATTAATGGGGTACGGATATTTTTAATCAATCAAATACTATATTAATACCACATAACTTTATTATTATATTTTATTTTAAAATAATTTAAATTAAATACCCAACTTTAAATTAATGAATTTTTTACCCAAATACCTCATATTTTCGAAAAAATTCCCCAAATATCCTACGTTTCAAAAAAATTTTCAAACTGCCCCAGTTAGGGCAAGACTTTGTACATTATCGCCAAATAAAATCGCGACACCCCCTTTAAGGCTACAACTCTGTCACCAATTGTATTGGCGACTCCCTTGCTTATCAAGTTGTCAGTGCAATTGGCGACCCTATACAAAGGCAAAAGGGAGTCGCCAATACAATTGGCGACAGAGTTATAGCCTTAAAGGGGTGTCGCCATTTCATTTGGCGACAATGTACAAAGCCTTGCCCTAACTAGAGCAGTTTGGAAAATTTTATGAAACGTAGGGTATTTGAGTAATTTTTTCGAAAATGTGAGGTATTTGAGTAACTTTACCTAAATTAATGGATACCAAAAAATTTATATATTTTTCTCTCAATTTTTGTTGACTTTGTTTTATTTTTACAATAATGTTCATTTATAGCTAAACTTAAGATTTTTTTTAGTATAACATATTTATTCAAAAAAAACCAAAAAAAAATAACATTTCAAATAAATTACGAAAATAGCGTGGTTTAAAAAAACATCAACCAAGTAGCGCCATAGGGTACGGCGCTTATGAATAAAGGGATAAATCCTAAAAATCATACCATATTGTTTTCTAAAATGATATTCCCATTTGATTAAATAGAAAAACCGATATTACCATTTTTTTTCCGGAACACTTATGTAGGCGATCTCCTCTTTTTATTTATTTATATATTTATTTTTAAATTAGGCTATCTCCATTTTAATTTGGCCAGAATTCGTTCGCCCTTCTTTAAATAAGTGATATGTTAATTATATATAAAAAAAGTATTTTATAAATTAACGATTCTTAGAAATAATAAAAAATAGTAATAATAATTATATGTTGTATAATTTATTCTATTTTAAATAGTAAATTCTCAAATTTAAGCATAAAATGTTTTTTTTATAAGATTACATTTTTTAGTAGTAATACTAATGTAATTATTATTAAGAGTGTAATAATTGTGAAATTATTTTATACTCAATTTCTTAATTCTTATAACAAATATTTTATTTTAATTTTTTTATTAATTATAAATCGATAATTGCCTTATTGAAAATTATTATATAATATTTTTTGGTCAAGACAATTTTATTAATTATTAATACTAATATAATTTTTTAAAGTAATTTTAATCTATTGGACTCTTAGTCGAGTCCTTTAGGCGAGTCGCTTAGATGTGCCTATCGGATGAGGCTTTTAGTCAAGTCCCTCAAGTGATACACTTAGATGAGCCAATTTGATGAGACTCTTAATCGAGTCTCTCATACGAGGTGCTTAGATGAGCATATCTAATGAGACTCTCAGTCAAGTCTCTTAAATGAGGCACTTAGATGATAACAAAGTATTGAAAGAACAATGATGTTATCTAATGTGTGTTCTAAGTGTGCAGGTTCTAGGGCTTAAAGAAGAATATACTCAGAATCTGATATAAGGACGCACTTTAGAAAAGCTAAGTTAATTGGCTTATGGTGGTTTAGAATCTGAAAGAACGTTCTTTAAATGAAGTCTGATAATATAGGTTTGCATGGACTCTGAAGCTGAAGATCTCAGAATCAGAAGAGCAATATATTGTCTCTAAACTTATTGAATGTATCAGCTTCTAGCGATCATTCAAAACTAGTGACAAAGCTAAGTTATCTGTATTGCAGAAAGCAAGCTACAATGTCAAATTAGTTTGTCAGGTAGAGTCTATGTTCACAAGGCTCATGAAGAGTCGACATGCTTTACGAATATACACTCTCAACGGATCTATAGTACAAGATCACAAGAAAGACGCAATGGTTAAAAAGTTACACAATGGATCAAGATCTTTTGGTGTATCTATCTTCAACTTCTCTTGTACTATGGAGTAACAAAGACACTTGTACAAGTTATCTCTGAAGGTGTGAGAAAGACACAAGAAATAGGGGGTTTGAATTATGTTTTAACTCTTAAAAACTTTTTACCTCTTATCGTTAATGTGCTAAGAGAATATCAGAGTCGCGTTGAGAGACTCTGACTTGCAATGCGTCATTCAGATTGTGCGATGCATGAAGCATAAGCAACAAGGAGAATCTGAATTAGCGATGCATGAATCAGACTTGCAATGCGGAAGCTTATCAGAGTTGAGTTGCAAGGTTCTGACTTGCTATGTAAGGTTCTGATAACTGATACATAAACATAAATAATAAATCAAAGCATAAGCAAAAGTAAAGAACACACGATATATCTTGGTTCCCTTGAGTGATTCTCAAGTTAGTTCAGTCCACCCTTCCAAGGTGATTTCTCCTTGATCACAAGGACTTAATCCACTATAATCAGAACCGATTACAGATGTACGGACTAACACCGATGACTAACAACCTGCACAACCGCAGCTGTGACTAACCCACAATGAACCATTAAGCGATCCAAGTTAATGGATATAATGAACATTGCCCTAATAGAATCCAATCTCGCAAGATCTCTTATCAGGATTTTCACAGCTAAACATTCAGTGATCCGAGTTAACGGATATAACATTTACTGACCATTCTTCCAGGATTTTCAATGACTTCCATCAGTGATCTCACAAGAGTCTGACTCACAATTGGTCCTCTTTGAGATATGACTATCATTGACCATCTTTCAGGATTTCCACAATGACACCTATCCATTGTCATCTCAAGTCTCCGATCACACTGATCACTTGAGGAATCCTAATTCACATAGAATTAGTTGTTCTGGAGATTACATTGATTGCTTCTAAATAAGCTGATAAACTCCTAAGTTTAAGTACATATGAACACAGAGTGTTCTAGCAAGCTATGAGCAACAACTCCTTGCTATCTTTAGATTCTACAAAGATGTATGTTGATTTGACAGTTGATGACATCTTGTAGATCTTCTTCATCTTCTTCGTTGAGCAAGCTTCAAGCAACAACCCCTTGCTTCTGATCTTTAATATAGCTCAGATGATGAAGTGGTTGATGACTTGATTGTTTTCAACAATGTCTTGGATCATCAACTTCTGTACTTTCTGATTGTTGTTGTGTTGATAGATGATTCTTTATGTTTCAACAACAATGGTCGTGTTTCCATTTTAACAGCATCAACTGTGTTTGACGATGGTCGACACACATGATCCACTACTTCTCAGAAGCACTTTCTTCTTTCCTTTATATAGCCAAGTAAAAAATTGAGCCGTTAAAGAGCTGTTGGCTATTTGAATAGATTCGTTATGCAATGATGAAAGTTGTACTTCCATATCTTCTTTTTACTGTAGAAGTGATGGGATAGATCTTTTTAGTACGGTGTACAGTCATTGCTAAAGGTAACATTTGTCTTCAAATCTTTAGAGGCTTCTGATGGTATTTAGTTGAAGCATGAGTAGAGACTTTAGTTAGGTCTTCAGAATCTTAAGTCTTCAGTCTTCAGTACTTGCTCATTCCGAGTTTTGTCTTCAGAACTTCAGCACTTGTCTTGAAACCCTTTGTCTTCATAGCTTCAAGTCTTCAGAGTATTCAGAACCTTGTTCACTCAGAATGTGTCTTCAGAATCTTCAGCACTTGATAATTTGAATTTTAATCTTCAGAACACTTCAGTCTTCAGAGTCTTTCTGCACTTGGTCTTCAGATCCTTCAGCCTTCAGAACTTCAAGTCATTAGAGTCTTCAGCACTTGGTTCTTCAGAAGATTATTTCTCCAGAAGCTTTGCTTAACTTCAGAATCTGAAACACCTTCAGAACAGAATCCACAAGAGCATTGCAACAGCAATATCGACATCCTTGGATCTTTCTGCTTATTTCCAGATACAGAAGCAAACTTGCTTTTTGCGACTTGTGTTACACATAGTAACTCGCATGTAAACTTTTACGCATATCTTTGCACATCTTTGCTTGATCTAATATCTTTAATAATTATGATCTGCACAGAAACAAACATTAGAACATAAAATAGTTCTTTCACAAATACTCATTGTTATCATCAAAACATAGAGATGACTTGTAGAGACAACTCTTGTTCTTACAATCTCCCCCTTTTTGATGATGACAAAACCATGTATTTTGATAGAACATTTTATACAAGGTAATCAACAAACTAAACATATTCAAAGTCTGGAACAGAAGCTCCCCCTGAATGTGTTAACTCCAAAATTTTATTTGTGTCATCTAGAATCTTATCTGATCCAAATACTCACAGAATAGCAATTTTGAGTTGTCAGAACATAGAATAGAGAAGGAATACTTCCCTATCATATAGAAGGACATACGTCTTCAGCATATGGACTTGTTCGTCAAAACTTCTTGTCTTCAGATCTTTAGAACTTGTTTCCTTTAGACGTCGTATCAGAGACTCATAACTCCAGAGTCTTCTGAAGCAATTTCTACTTTTCAGCAGAATCATTGTAGCACAGAGATAGGACAATTCTCTTCTAAAAACTTAGCCACACTATTTATTAGAAACATAAACTGTCTTGTAAGAAACTCCCCCTGAGTTTCAGACTATGGTGAAGATTATAGAATTTAACATGTGAATCTTCTAGGTAGTCTCTCCTTGATTGCTATAAGTCAGACATTGGGATCTTTAGAATCATGATTCAGATATACCAATTTTGATCACCAATTAAGATCATGACTTTTTAGAATTTGAGTAGACAACAGGCCTTCATCTCAGAACCATGTTTCTATCAGAACTCGATGGAGGATCACAACTTGATTCTGGATCTGATAGAAGCATATTTTTGTGATCAATTAAAGCTTGATTCTGAATCTCATACCATCGTAATCTTGATTCTTAGTCTGATACCAAGTATGCTTGTTTGATACCAATGGAGGTATTTGAGAACAATTCACAGCTTGATTCTGATTGATATCATTGTAGACTGAGTCTGATACCAATTCTTGGTTTATCAGAACTTCTTCTTCTTGGATCTTCTATCCAGTTCTTCAGACAGTCTTCAACTTCTGATTTGCTCAGTTCTTCTGAAAAGCATCTCTGAATGTAGGCTTTGTCTTGACTGCTTTCAGTAGGACTTCTGCTTCAGATTCTTATGTTCTGAATATCACATTTTCAGACAGCTTACAACTTCTGAACAATATGAAACAAGAATCGCGATAACTTTGACTTTCAGAAAGTTCTCAACTTCAGAACAATACTGGGTCAATCTGATTCTGAACATATGTTCACGAAGTGTACAACTTCGATTAAACGTCAAACAATCGTTGGTGGTAAATGAATTTTATATCAGAGTTAATGTTTAGCATTCTTTTAACATATATCAAAATCATATTCTATTTCTCCCCCTTTTTGAAATCATCAAAAAGTTAAAGCATGTTAAGCATTTTAAATCATGACAAATATGATAATGAAACTCTAATTGTATAAATAAAGCATTCAATGCATATTTCATTCATGCCAACAGATAGATTATCCTTAATCCTACTGAGATTAGATCATTCAAAACATAGTCTTTAAGAACAGTATCCTGAGGGATAACCTAGAATGTGCCTAAAGATTGGGAGGATGTGGAAGATGAACCACTAGACTCATCGGTTCTCAAAGCAGGTGTCTGGTTATCTTTAGCTTGTTTAATTGTTAACTGCTTGTTCTTCACAATTTTTTCAGACATCCATCCATGAAATGCAGTCCAGACATTTCCCATAGTTGTGGGATCCATACTGGAGCTTGAAGCATCTTGTAAATTTTGGATTTTGTTGAGAGCATTATCCTTGAATATTTCCAAAGTTTCATATGCATTTTTTGGTCTTTTTGCAGATGGTCCTTCGTCATCAGCACATCTCTTCTTCTTTCCCTGTTTCCTCCAATCTAAGATCTCTTGAAGCTGATATGTAAGGCTCTCCAAATCAATCCATACATCAATGGCGTCATCTTTGAATTTTCTTAGATAGTTTATAGCTTCTACTTGATCATGTGATTGGTTGAAGTTAGGAAACCCTTCAACAGGAACTCTTATAGCCAAAGTCACTTCCCTTAGTGACGTAACATCAAGATCAACGTCTTCTTCCTTTTTCTTTAGATCCTTGAATCTGAGAACTCATCCTGCACTCTTGAGAAGTTTGCTTGACTCTCCTTCGTTGACCAGAATGTCATCAACTATTCCTGATTCCACAAGAATGTCAGAGATGAGTCTCCCATATGGAATACAACGAATTTCTGTGCTAGAACCGATTCTGGATTACTTAATGGACTCTATCAGAAGTTTGAATAAGATTGCTGGAAGATGAATCTTTATTCCTTTTAGAAGAAAGTATAGGACACACTTCTGAGTCTCATTGAGTTGATCTGAAGGAAGATGATGAAACACATTTCCTTGCAGGATTCTGAACCATACTTGTAAAGGATCCTTTAGACTTGAGAATATTTGATCCCCATCATCAACCACAGTTCCTTGTTTAAAAATAGAAGCCCTAACTTTTGCTTCTCTTTCCTTGTTTAGTTTAGCCTTGATGATTCTTACTCCGGTATCATCATGCATTAGTAAATCTGAGAGGGTCTTTTCAGATATTACTATTTTTCTCCTGAACACAGAAGATACTATAACAGTTGTGCTGGTTGTAGCATGGATCCAAAATTCTTTGACCAGACAAGCATAGGTTGGTCCTTCTAACCTTTTAAGGTAGTTACTTCACCCCTGAACTTCCATGGAGTGAGTCACATCACATTCATTTACTTTCAGACTGTCAAAAGTCACCATTGTCTCAGATTTAACAATGAGTTTCTCAATTGGTGTCTTGGTCGTGATGGGACATACACTTTGACAGAAGGAGGCCATTATTGATGATGAAGAAAGTAAATCTTGCTAACAGAGCTTGCTTAAGGTTTTTAGAGAGAAGGAGAGTGTGGAGTGTGAAAATGTGGACGAAGGGTGATCCAATTTATAGATTAAGGCAAGTAAAGGTTCAAGGAATTGATATGAATGACGATTGATATTTCCTAGGAAGTAATGAGTGCCTAGAGACACTAAGAGTCATAGGTAACTGGGAAAGGCACGATTAAACTCTTATATGAGGGAATATCAACCAATTGTGAATGATTAGAAGGTAATTATTACACAGTAAAGGCATAAAGAGTGATGCTTTGTTTAAAAAAACATACATATTCATCATTACTAATGCATGTATTCGAATGTAGTGAATAAATATTATTATCTTTTAATGAATATATAAACTCTAAGTCAAGCAATGCATAACGATCAGATGAACCTAAGATTAAGCATAAGCAGTTCATAGACAAGGATATTTCATTCATTGATTAAGGAGATACACGTCATAATCAAAGAAGACAGACAAACCAAGACATTTAAAAAAACTCTATGTTAAGAAATCTTACTTTTCAACTTAGTGTAAGAATGTCATAGGTTGACAGAACTCAGGAAGAGTCTTTTTAGTCATTCCACTTCTTCTGCAATGACTAATCACTACTTGAAGATCAGGAATGTGGGAAATGACTCTGCAGTAGGGAACTTGATAGAATGTGTCTTTCCTAGACAAGATAACTTCATCCTTCAGATGATTATACATGGATTGGGGCAAGTTTATTTAGATCCTAGAAACTAAGAAGAAAATAAATAATCTCTCCTTGTAAGATAACTATCCTTCTCCTCTTTCTCTTGGCCTTAAATTAGTTACCATTAATTTGTACCAATCTTTATCTACAAGAGTGAGGGTACATGGTTGAGTGGGATGACCTTCAGTCTCAAAAATGACATGTAAGTGCTTGTCAAAACAAGCGTTGTTGATGTGGCTTTCAACTATCCAACCATCTTCATTACACTCAATGGCTTTGGCAATGATGGTAGGGCTGATCATGACTGGACAGCTAGCAACCACATACAAAATAGCATTCTTGCCATAATCATACTCTAGTACTCGAGCATTTGCCCAGAACTCAGTAACAAGCTCAGGAAAGACAGGTTCAACAAGCATGTTGAAATAGTTTTCCCAGTTCTGAAATTCAATTCCAGAAAGGATACTTGTTTGGTTGAGTTGAGGCAGATGACTTAATTCCAGAGTGTATTCCTTCAAGAGTTCAGGATCGGAAATTTCGCCTCTGATGTTGTGGGAAGACATCTTGAACATGAGTGATTTTATTTGAGAGAAAGAGTTTATAGAAGAAGGAATTTTAAATATGAGATAGTTAAAGAATGACTCTTCTTTGAATAGAGGAAATGATATGAGAATGACTTAGGATCAATAGCTCTTTAATGAGTTGGAACAAGCAAGGTTCATCATTTTCAAGACTAGCTATGAGTATCGATGGCAGTGTATAGATATGGTCAACTTCAAAATGAAAGACATGTGACAGACTCTATAGAATGGTTGTCAGAACAGATCACAAATAAGAATACAAATCGATGTATACTTATGAGCCGTAAGGGAGTGGCTGACACAAAGTAATCATAAACACTTATTTTCAAGAATAGTTAACTCCCAATATTCATCTAATCATACATGAATGCTCAATGAAGGAATTGCGTGAGACTTTTACTCTATTTTCAATAATTCTTACGAGACCTAATGTGTCAGTGAATGATCAGTGATTATGACAAGATTTATAATAAATATTGCGACTGTTCAATATTCAGAGAATAAAGATGGTCATGGATAAAGAAAATCATACCTTAGAGATTCTGAAATATTTTTACAGCGATTCTATATCTGAGTGCTTTCCATTCTGATTCCGTCTTGAGTTTAGGCTACTGACTTTCCTCAGATTCTCTTCATTCTGGTTTCTCGTGTGTCTGATAGGAGCATCCTTAATAAAGCTTCTGATCATCCTTGTTCTGCATCTGCTTTCCTCAGATTAATCTTCCCGAGGTTCTGAACAAGAATGTCTATTGATTTATTCATTCTGAAAAACATCAGTGACTTAAATCCTTTTTGGCTTCGAGTAGGTGACTTCTGCCTTTGCATCTAGTCAATCATCTTTTGATTCTAGGATTTATGCATCATGAACTTCTGAGGGAAATATCAGATAACATTCTAACCAATTACAGTTGGTTCAACTGAGATAGAGTCTCAAGTTAACAGGACTCAATCGTCTATGTTATTTCAATCAATACTCAGAATTCATCCTGAATCAGATTCCTGATGAATCACTAGATTTCCTCTTTCTGAATATTCTTCAGTTTTCTACAAAGCTTCTCAAGGAAACAGTATTGAATTTTTCCTTGAATCTTTTAACTGCTTGATTAGTTAAGCTTCAGATATTGAATCACTTCTAAGAATTTGAATTTTTCAGTTTTCTGGCTTCTTCTGCAGACTTCATTATGATATTAAAAATCATAGAACAACAATCTCTCTTCTTTACATGAAGAATTTCTTAATGAGCTCTAAATTGAGAAAGTCAAGGGTGGACTAATCCATTTCTTGAAAACATCTCATAACTCATAAAGAAATAATCTTCAGCAAACAAGATTTCTTGTTTTCTGATGATTTAATCTTGAGTAAATATGTTGTTTATCCAATCGTATCTTCTAATATAAGCATTCAATAGATACTACTTCTTATCTGATGAATCTATCTTGTCAGTTGATTCTTCAATCTTTTTCTAAGCTTCAGTGTAGAAGATTTGGTTGTTGACAACTACAAAACTTCAAGAATCAGTGACTTGCTCAGGTAATCCGTTTGATTACAATTTAGTACTCAGTCATCTTCTGAACTGATACTGAAATTGTAAGTGGATTAAAATCTCACCCAGAGAATTTCTACACACCATATCTGGATCTTTTTCTGACACTGTTAATTATTTGATATTCATCAATAACAGAACCAGAGTTCTGATACCAATTGAAGGTGTGAGAAAGACACAAGAAATGGGGGTTTTGAATTGTGTTTTAACTCTTAAAAACTTTTTGCCTCTTATCGTTAATGCGCTAAGAGAATATCAGAGTTACGTTGAGAGACTCTGACTTGTGATGCGTCATTCAGATTGTGTGATGCATGAAGCATAAACAACAAGGAGAATCTGAATTAGCGATGCATGAATCATACTTGCAATGCGGAAGCTTATCAGAGTTGAGTTGCAAGGTTCTGACTTGCAATGCAAGGTTCTTATAACCGATACAGAAACATAAACAATAAATCAAACCATAAGCAAGAGTAAAAAACACACGATATATCCTGGTTCCCTTGAGTAATTCTCAAGTTAGTCCAATCCACCGTTCCAAGGTGATTTCACCTTGATCACAAGGACTTAATCCACTATAATCAGAACCGATTACAGATGCACGGGCTAACGCCGGTGACTAACAACCTGCATAACCGCAGCTGTGACTAACCTGTCATACCCCAAATTTTGACCACTAAGATTTCCCATCATTGTGCAAATCATCATCACAATATGGACGTACCAACATGCCTAAATCAATCTCCTCATAGATGTTTGGGCATTCACTACTATCTAATATTAGAGTTTCTCGTCGTCTCAGAGCCTTAGGCAAAGGATCAATCAAGGAATGACATGATCTTCAACTTGTCTAACCTCTCAAACATTCATAAAGGATCAAGAGGACTCCCACATCAGGAATCAAGCACAAAGTTGCCGCATTCCAAGTGGATCAAGCCTCAAGATCGCCAGTGTCACCAAATTAGGGTTTGGTCGACCAGAGCCTCCAGATGGAAATTTTCATCTGGGCATGAGCCAATGATTCAAAGCACAACCTAAGATACTCTAAGGGACCTCATGGACCCAATCATCAAGTCAATTTAGCCTCAGGGGATGCATTTATCAAAAATCAGGAATTAGGGTTTCTTGACCTAATTCACCCCTAAGTTGACTTTTGGGACAAAACATGAGCCAAGACCTCAAGACATGATTTGAGGGTCTCTAATAAACCACATTTATCCATTTGCAACAATGGATTAATCCAGGAAGCTTGATCTACAAGTTTCAATTTCTTCGGGACCACCATTGGATTCCTTGTGGAATTCTAGGCAGGATAGACCTAAATTTTGTCCCAATCCATGGAGAAATGAGAAAGTTACAAGCTTCACGTTTTTGGCCAAAATCTTGCCTTACCTTGCCTTGGCCAAGCCAAAAACAAGGCATGTCTCATATATCCATGGGGTGGTTTTGATACACGGATGTATCACCACCCCAGTGGTAGGAGGCGCGCACTGCACACAAGAGGTATGGGGTTCGAATCCCCCTCGCCTCAGATCCTCTTTTTTACCATTTTCCAACTTTTTTATCATTTTTCATATTATTTTTAAATGATTTGAAAAATTAATAACTCTCTCAATTTTAATCATTTTTGGTTGATTCTTTTTCTGAAAAATCACAAAAATAGTAAAATATTTTATTCTACAAAAAAGTCAAATTGATATTAGTTATTTCATATAATTGGTATTTTTGTAAATAAATTCATCTTAATTGTTTTTAAACATTTTAAAAATGAATATTCATCTTGAAAATCAAAACCAAATGAGTTTTAAATCATCTTGTGATTAAAACCTCATTTGTCAAACCTTAACCAAAAATCATAAGTGGTTTATTTAAACCTATTTGGTATTTTTATCAATTTTTATTAATTTTCCTTGAAAAATTACTTTTAAAAAGTGAAAATTAGGGTTTCTTTGATTCTTAATCATACTCAAATATTTCAAAGCACTTTTGGGCCTCTTGGTAAAGTGTAAGTCTCATCCCTTTGTAAATAAACAATTTTGGGCCTCAATTTATTGTATAAGTCCCGATACCGTCAGAAACCTCGGCGCGATCGCCATATTCAAACAAACAACTGGGCCTGTCTGTTGCGGTGAAAATCAGATAACAAATTATTAATTAATTTGCATCATTTTCTTTTATAACCGACTTTGATTTATCCAAAGGAAAGGTTCAAGATCGTTAGAAAAACCTAAAGAGGGAAGATCTAAGGTTCGGGGGTTGGTTACGCCTAGGGAAGGTATTAGCACCCCAAACGTCCGTAGTACTCTACGAGAACCTCTTGTTAAATGTTATGTTATGTTTGCTAAAGGTTCTATGCTAAAGGTTGAAAACCCTAGGGGTTAGTATCTAAGTATACTCGATAAATCATCGCACTTTACGCCTACGTATCCTCGGGAATAGAATCAGAGTATGCGTAGTTCTACTTCTACTGAATGATTAACTATGGTCAATATTCAGGGGGGAAATGAGTACAAGCTCATTGTAGAGTTTAGGAACTCTCTAGATCTAGTTGTAATGGACCTATGTTGAGGTTTAGTCAGTAGGGGAAGTGATAAATTCATTAGGATGAATATCACTAAGAGTTGAGGAACTCTCCCTAAAGCTAGTTATGATTTCCATGGCTTTGATGAGGCCAAGAAACAAGTTTTCTTCCTAAGAGGTTACTTAGGTTAAGATGGGGGGCTATGACTTTAAGAGTCAATACATTTCACCTTCCTTTGGAATGGGGGAGAAAAGTTGATAGAATATTAGAGGATGACAAGTTATAGTTCAAATAAAAAGATATGAATAAATTTATGAGATAAAATCATGATATCAATGCAAAGTGGAATCATACATGTATTAAATAATGATTAATCATGACATGTGGACATAACATAGTATGATGAATAAGAAAGTGCAATAAGAAAGCATTTATGAGCTAATCATGTGTAAAAGTCTAAGAAAATTAATATTTTTGTCAATTTATTTTATATATAGAAAATAGGTTTAATAAAGGAAATGAAGCAAAAAGAAGGGAGGAAAAATGATAAGAAATGAACAAGTTATGATATTTAGAAATTGAAGCATTAATTTAAAAGAAAAGGTAAAATTAACAAGTGATAAAAAAGATGAGAAATGGCAATCTTAAGGTTTGAACCCATGTCATCACACATACATCCTAAAATCAAAGCCAACAAGCCAGACACGCAATTCAAACACATAGTGAAAACGTAAATATATCTTGTGAAGCGAGCGAGAATCAGGAAAATAAAAAAAAGGTTGGGCGAGGGGATCGAACCCCCGTCCTCAGCATAAACAACTCTTATAACTCTCCTCCTGGACCAGCGGTGCTACGCCCTCATCCAGTTATTATACGATTCAAAAAATATATAAAGCAAAACGCTTCCTAAGTTCCCAAATAACCAAAACATGCGCATGCCCTACAGCTGATCCTGGTACGCTTTTCACCAACAACAAGTACAGCAGCCATACCGTATACCCTCTTATCCATACAAATTATTAAAACATCAGGGAAGTTTAATTATTCAAGAAATTTAATCTAACATGCTAGTGAATCAAAGCAAAGAGGGGCAAACAATTACAGCATGACAACCTCAAGTGAGTGATAAAAACAAGCAAAGAGGGGCAAACAATTACAGCATGATAACCTCAAGTGAGTGATAAAAAAAAGCAAGTTATTCACTAGTACTGGATAGGCAGTTACATATCAAAAGAACCAAGCATTGGCATAGTAAACATAGAATCATATTGGCAGCATGGTTTATAAATCAATCTTGTCATAAATCAGCAGGCAGTAGCAAGGCAATATGAGTAAATAAAAGGCAAAACCAAGGCAATAGCAGGCAGCATGTAAGATTCCCTCAAGTATAACATACGAGACAGTGTAAGACATAATAACAGCTCATACAACTTAAACACACATCAATGCAGGTTTTTAGAGTAATCATCCAGTCATGGTTAAGTGATAATTCATGTGTCAAGATAAAGCAGGGCAGACTAAATCGAATGTAATGGCAATGCGAATTCGTTTAGGCTCATGGTAATGTAAAGCAACAATTCAAATATGATGGTATCATCCAAATCAAATGGCAGTTAGGTATGAACATCAAACAAAATAACTATACATCATGCTGACACAAGGAGGATTAGTCAAGTTACAATGATAAGCATATGCACCTCATGATGAACAAAAGCTCTCAAGAATCACACATATATATTCAAGACAGAATGTGTTATAAGACAACATAACAAACCAAACTCATCAAGTGATATCATTTGAATCAAGCATATGACATGGTAACAAACAGTTAGAGCAGCAATCATGTGAAGGCACATGTAAGACATACATGGATTAGGTTTAGGGCATAAGACATAACAACAATAAATCAACTCAAGCATAGGCATGACAACTGTAGATTTCTAATTGTTACATTTCTATGATTTTGAAAAAATATGACAGTATCAGTGAACAAATGGACAGCAGCATATTTTGACATTACCAAAACAAATGAACCAACAATGTATTCAAGGGAGATTATAATTGATACATCACACATCATGGGATCATCTTAACATGAACATCAAGGTTAATGCAACAACAAGGTGATTTGACAGTCAATGAGACAGAGACCAAAGAACTACTGACAGTTGGTACATACATCCACAACAAAGCATGTCACAATTATGAAGTCAACAAAAATGGTCTAAACATAGTCATATCATCTGAATCAAGAAGCTTAACATCAGCATAAAATGTTCACAGTGACAAATACACAAGCATCATGATGGTGGAAAGCAAGCACATAGAAGGTCAAGACAGTATGACAGACAAACTTATTTGAATGGTAACATTTAGAGGTAGACAGGCATATTATGTAAGCTTAATGATTCACACCAATGGTCAAACATGAACAAGATTTATTTCCAAATACATTGACAGAAGTTGGCACACATGTTTTGAGATGACATTAAAGATTTAAAGTAAATAAGAGGCAACAAGGTATAAAAGGACAAGCACTTAACAGATCCATTCATATTATCATGGCATATCAAAATTCATTCAAGTGCTATCATTTGACAGTCAACAGCTTAGGAATCCACATTAAAGCATATCAAGCTAAACATACACTTTATGAACACAGTGTTTATGCAAACATACATTCAAGTAGAAGTATAACATGTAGGTAAACATGTATACAACAGTTGTGAAACAGACAAACAAACCTCAATCCTCCATAAGCAATGTATACAATCATGCTCCAACATTAATATAAAACATGCCAAGAATCAATTACTAACCTCATCCATCATTACAACAGCAAACAAACAAATTCAAATGTTCTAGCATTTCAAGAGGGTGCAAAGGTTCATATGTTGGTCACATTACATTCAAGTACACACATCACTAAAATATGTCAATAGAAACAAGTATTAACCTTGACAGTTATATCATACAGAGAGTGTCATCATCCATGAACAGAAATCAAGGACATTAAGACTTAATCAGGCAAACAACAGCAAAGGTAACATATCAATGGTTAACGTCATGAAATCAAACCAACAAACATATGAACATCATATTGAGACTCATACATTTAGGACAAAAACAGGGCATGATCAGTAGAAACATACATAGGGCAGAGATGGAATAATAATTTCAAACAAGATGCAAAAATCATTTAAACAACTAGTACCATCATCAAAAACATCTAAAGACATTCATGCATCAATATTCATTAACAAACTATGTAAAACAACACAACAAAGCTTCATATTTCAAAATAACATGGTGAAATCTTAAACAAACTCGAGAGGGTCCAAGTATATCAAATAGAGGCAAAGATCAAACACATCACCAAAAGTGAAGCATAGCAAAGGACATAATCAATTTAAGATCAAGTAGAAATTACTCATAGTTGGTTTCATATATAGCAAAAAGGCACGGTTATATTAAAAAGTTCAAATATCATTAACATGTCAAACAAACTAGACTTGCAATGGCAAATAGTCAGCATAACGATTAGTCATTTCATTTTCACTGGCAGTTGATACGATCAAAGGGATACCTTTAACAACAAACAAAACCAAGGGAAGCATGTCTATGAATTCAACACAACTAACGGTACCAAACTCAAACATTTCAAAAGGGGCAAAACTCACATATCATCACATATGCTCAAATGAAAACAAGAACTTATGTCAACATCAAAGTGGAATGCGCAACATCATTTTAAGGAGGTTAATAACATGGACAAATTTAGATGACAATAAACTCTGTACATAACATACCAAGACACATGTAACAGTCATTTATCAACAAAGTTTAAACTATCATGCTATGAACAAGTGAAGAGATTAGAGTTGAAGGGAAAAGAATGTTAGCAACTGAGCTTGTTTCTCCTTGAATTGGCCACAAATCCTTGATGCTAATCCTTACTCCCTTCTCTTTGGATACTCCAATGTTTTAGTGTGTTTTTGTAGAAAAATGTTGGTGTCTTCAGAGCTGAAATAAGCTTCTTTAAATAGACAAGGTGTTGGATTGATGAGGGGCGTCATGGGCCGGGTTAAATGCTCAAGCATCTGGTAGGCATAAGCTGAACGATTAGGGTTTTTGTTTGAATTTTAAACTTAGTCCAATTCGGGGAGAGAAATATGCTGCGACATTTCAGACGTGCAGGGACGTATTCATCACTTGGTGAATGAATTCAGAGCTCTCCCATTGATGCTATTGAGAGGGATACCAAATAGGGCAAAGGTGGGAGATAGCGTGGATAGGTTTGCAGACAGAGCAGTCGTATGCTGGAAATGGTATGCCTTCTCTGAACCACTTTCTGCGCAATACAAAACTGAGCTTGAAGAGGAATGGATTTAGAGATTTCAAAAATGAAGAATCCGCACCAACGGCCTTACGATTTGAATGGCTGTGATGAATTGGATTGATACAAAATACATTGAATTTTCTTCCTCATCCACAATTCCTCAGCAAGAACGAAAGAGGAGGAAGGATTTGGTCCCCTTTGGTCATCTTGGCTACCACGTGTCACGCTCTCAATGGTTGGGAGAATGGTTGAAAAGTCAAACCCCACAAACTCAATCCTCATTGGTCCAAAATAATAGAATGGGAAACCAAAAAGAAAAAATGCAACTTGGAATAGCAAAGTTATGAAAATAAAATAGAATATTAACATTTAAATTAAGGACTAATTTAAAAGGAGCAAAATGGATAATTAGCCTAGTTAACTAAAATTTGACTTAAATATGATTGATTTAAATTAAATGAAACTAAAACAACTCAAATAAAATAAAATGGTGCCAAATTGAAATTGACCTAGTCACAGAGCAAATAAGATCTAAGATAATTATCAAATTAGAATAATGAGAAAGGTAATAAATAATAAAAAAACAAATAGCAGGAAAATGAGGGTAAAATTTGGGGTACAATAGTTGCCCCTATTTAAATATCTTCACCTGATGACATGAGAGATGAAGATCCTCATGTAATCAATAGTGAAAGATATTTAAATACAGATAACCGAAAATTTTGCCCTCAGATGCACACACATGCAATGCAACAGACATGATGCCTAAAAGATGCAAGAACAATGCAGACACAACAAGACACCAAGGGGAAAACAGGAGGCAAAAGACCAGAGAGCTTCCCTGGGGAAGGACGAATGTTAGTACCCATGAGAAACAACTCACTAGGGATACAAGCTAACCAACAAAAGAGACCCACTGGGGAGACTCCAAAGAACAACTGGGAAAAAAGCCACAGACAATCTCCACTGGGAAAAGATCCGGGGAGATAGACTACTGGGACACAACAAACCCACATTCCTCCTGGGCATGACACCAGGAAGAAAAACCTGCTCACTAGGGATCAGCCCAAAAGAGACAAAACCAGGCGAGGACTTCCTGGGGATCTTAAACTGAAGAGTTCAAAATGGGATCTTCAGAAAAGGCCAGGAAAGCAGAGACTAACCCTGCGCACTAGATAGGGGTCTTATAAGGTTGAATAAAAATTGTTCCAAGAAATTAAGCATAAAGCAATTTTAGAAAAGAAACAAGATAAGGAGGTGTTCAATGTCCGACACGATTCGAACAAGAACAGTTTTAAAACTAAAGCCAGTGCTTGACACGATTCAAGCAAAGTCACAATTCAAGTTAGACACGATTCAAACAAGAACGGTTTTAAAACAAAGGGGGTAAGTGTCTGACACGATTCGAACAAAGACTCTGTTCAGGTTTGACACGATTCAAACAAGAACAGAAGAGACAGTGCTTGACACGATTCAAACAAAGTCCAAGTTCAAGTTTGACACGATTCAAACAAGAACAGAAGAGACAGTGCTTGACACGATTCAAACAAAGTCCAAGTTCAAGTTTGACACGATTCAAACAAGAACAGAAGAGACAGTGCTTGACACGATTCAAAGAAAGTCCAAGTTCAAGTTTGACACGATCCAAACGAGGACACAAAAGACAATGCTTGACACGATTCAAACAAAGTCCAAGTTCAAGTTTGACACGATTCAAACGAGAACACAGAAGACAATGCTTGACGCGATTCAAACAAAGTCCAAGTTCAAGTTTGACACGATTCAAACGAGAACACAGAAGACAATGCTTGACACGATTCAAACAAAGTCCAAGTTCAAGTTTGACACGATTCAAACGAGAACACAGAAGACAATGCTTGACACGATTCAAACAAAGTCCAAGTTCAAGTTTGACACGATTCAAACGAGAACCCAGAAGACAATGCTTGACACGATTCAAACAAAGTCCAAGTTCAAGTTTGACACGATTCAAACGAGAACCCAGAAGACAATGCTTGACACGATTCAAACAAAGTCCAAGTTCAAGTTTGACACGATTCAAACGAGAACCCAGAAGACAATGCTTGACACGATTCAAACAAACTCCAAGTTCAAGTTTGACACGATTCAAACGAGAACACAGAAGACAATGCTTGACACGATTCAAACAAACTCCAAGTTTAAGTTTGACACGATTCAAACGAGAACACAGAAGACAATGCTTGAAACGATTCAAACAAAGTCCAAGTTCAAGTTTGACACGATTCAAACGAGAACAACTCTAAAATCTTTTAAAGTTAATCTTCTTGGGGAACAGAAAAAGATTTTAAAGATTCAAATCTGGCTCGCAGAGGTTAAGACCGAACAAGCACGACACAAGGCAAACCGGGAATGTCTTTACCTCACTGGGGAAAAAAAGACCGCAAGCCAAAACTGAGCACAAGGAAATGCAAAGATGCTAGGGTATGATACACATGTTTAGCTATATGCTAGAAACGACGCGAACGACGCAAAACAGAGAAAGAAGAAAAGAAAGCACAGGCCGACACTCTGAAATCCAAACATCAAGGGTAACCAGGACAATCCTCTTTCTAATAGAGATGGCAGATCCAATGCCAAAAATAGTACTACTAAACTCTTCTTGCACAAATTAATTCCGAAACGTCTTAATTCCAGAGTAAGACTTAATTTATCTCTGTGTTTTCTCAGAAACCTCCGTTTTCAAAAATCAAGTGAAAATGACAAAATTTTGCAGAAATAAAGAAAATGATAGCGTATTAAACAAAAGATGATTCAATAGCTGACATTCATTGAAAAATGGTGACTTGCCAAATAGCAGAGTCCCAAGAAGTATTACAAATGCAACAAAATGGCAATTTATCAAATGTTACATTGTATTTAATGACCAATAACCCTAATGACTAAGGACTCTAGCCGTAGCTAACTTGATCTTCTCTGGGGATTCCTGGATATCACAGAGGTGTCCTTGTCTTAAGCATAATACTTCCGTACCGAATCAGCATTCACAGGATGCGCAAGCTGTTCACCATCCATAGTCGTGAGGAAAAGAGATCCTCCTGAAAACACTGTCTTAACTATATATGGACCTTCATAATTAGGCGCCCACTTTCCACGGGCGTCTCTTTGCGACGACAAGATCTTCTTAAGTACCAACTCGCCTACTCGGAATTCCCGAGTGCGGACCTTTTTATCAAATACTCTCTTCATCTTCTTCTGATACAGCTGACCATGACACATAACCGTCAGGCTCTTCTCATCAATTAAATTCAACTGGTCATATCTCTCTTGAATCCACTCAGCTTCATGAAGCTTTGTTTCCATCAATATCCTCAGCGAAGGTATTTCCACTTCTATAGGGAGGACAACATCCATTCCATATACCAACGAAAAAGGGGTTGCCCCTATTGATGTTCTGACGGACGTTCTATATCCATGTAGTGCGTATGGCAACATCTCATGCCTATCCTTGTATGTTTTGACCATTTTCAGAAGGATTTTCTTGATATTCTTGTTCGCAGCTTCGACCGCTCCATTCATCTTCGGACGATACGGTGAAGAGTTATGGTGCTCAATCTTGAAGTTATCACACAACTCCTTCATGGTTCTGTTATTCAAATTGGTTCCATTGTCAGTTATGATTTTGCTCGGAATCCCATAGCGACAAATGATATTGTTCTTAATGAAACGAGCAACTACTTGCTTAGTTACGTTTGCATAAGAGGCGGCTTAGTAATCTATAGCCACCAGAATGAAGCGATGCCCATTAGACGCTTTAGGCTCAATTGCCCCAATCATATCAATGCCCCACATAGAGAACGGCCAGGGCGATGATAGCACATTCAACAGAGTAGGAGGAACATGCATTTTGTCTGCATAAATCTGACATTTATGGCATTTCCTAGCATACTGGATGCAATCAGTCTCCATAGTCAACCAATAGTATCCAGCCCTCAAGATCTTGTTAACCATGGAATGCTTATTGGCATGGGTGCCAAAAGCTCCTTCATGAATATCATGGATCAACAAGTCTGCTTCTCTCTTATCGACACATCTTAACAAAACCATATCATGATTCCTTTTGTACAGTACACCGTTGCTGATGAAGAACTTGGCTGACAATCTTCGCAGAGTCTTCTTATCAAGAGCGGAGGCGTTGGCCGGATATTCTTGATTCTTTAAGAAGTTCAAAATGTCACGAAACCAAGGTTTGTCGTCTGATTCTTCTTCAATGACCTGGCAGTAGGCCGGCTCAGTCCTTCTTCCAATACTGATTACTGGATCTTCATTGATAAATCTAACTTGCCACATTGAAGCTAGTGTTGCTAAAGCATCAGCCACATGATTCTCAGTACGTGGCACATGGCAAAAAGTTATCTCATCAAAACACTTAATCAACTCCAGAGCATATGACTGATAAGGGATAAGCTTCTCATCTTTTATCTCCCACTCGCCTCTGATTTGATAAATGACCAGAGCGGAGTCACCCATAACTTCAAGAAAACAGATTCCAAGATCGATTGCAGCTTCCAAACCCAGAATGCACGCTTCATACCCAACAATATTATTCGTACATCCAAAATCCAACCTAGCTGTAAAAGGGGTGTAGCCACCTTCAGGATTAATTATAACAACACCTACTCCATGCCCCTTGTAGTTGGACGAACCGTCGAACATCATCTTCCATCTATATTCAGCCCTGGGATCTTCTTCAGAACTTGATTCTTCATCATCTTTCACTGCCATAATGTCCTCGTCAGGGAAATCAAATTTGAGTGGTTCATAGTCTTCAACTGGTTGATCGACCAGATATTCTGAAAGAACACTTCCTTTAATGGCTTTTTGAGTGACGTATTGAATGTCGTATTCAGATAATAACATGTGCCAACGGGAAAGTCTGCCTGATTGAGCAGGTTTCTCAAAAATGTACTTTATCGGATCCATCTTGGAAATCAAAAGGGTAGTATGACAAATCAGGTACTGCCTCAGGCGTTTGGCGGCCCAAGCCAAAGCGCAACAAGTCTTTTCCAGTAGTGAGTAACAGCATTCACTGTCTGCAAACTTCCTACTTAGATAATAAATTGCATGTTCTTTCCGGCCAGTCTCATCATGCTATCCCAAAACACAGCCCATAGATTCTTCCAACACGGTCAGATACATAAAGAGAGGTCTTCCAGGAACCGGGGGTACCAGAATAGGAGGTTCTTGGAGATAACTTTTGAGCTTCTCAAAAGCTTGTTGACATTCAGCATTCCATTCTACTGGCTGATTTTTACGGAGTAACTTGAAAATTGGTGCACATATCAGAGTCATATTGGAGATGAACCGGGAAATTTAATTCAAACGGCCCAAAAATCCTCTGACTTGAGACTCAGTTCGCGGAGCTGGCATTTCTTGAATTGCTCACACTTTATCTGGATCCACTTCAATACCCTTCTGGCTGACAATGAAACCTAATAACTTCCCAGATCTGACCCCAAAGGTACACTTTGCAGGGTTCTGCCTCAACTGATACTTCCGAAGTCTCTTGAACAATTTCAGCAAGTGATCTACATGTTCCTCTTCATTCTGTGATTTGGCTATCATATCGTCCACGTACACCTATATCTCTTTGTGGATCATATCGTGAAACAAAGTCACCATAGCATTTTGGTATATTGCCCCGGCGTTCTTCAATCCAAAAGGCATAACCTTGTAACAATAAGTGCCCCACGGGGTAATGAAAGTGGTCTTATCCATATTAGCTGGATCCATTTTAATTTGATTGTAGCCTGAAAAACCATCCATAAATGAGAACATGGCGAAACGAGCAGTGTTGTCTACCAGTGTGTCGATATGTGGTAGAGGGAAATCATCCTTGGGACTAGCTTTGTTAAGATCCCTGTAGTCCACACACATTCGTACCTTTCCATTCTTCTTCATAACAGGGACAATATTAGCTACCCACTCTGGGTACTTGGAGACTGCTAAAAATCCGGCATCCAATTGTCTCTTAACTTCATCTCGAATTTTGAGGGCCATGTCAGGATGACTTCTGCGAAGCTTTTGTTTTACCGACGGGCACTTGGGCTTGAATGGTAATTTATGAACCACAATATTTGTATCTAAACCGGGCATATCTTGGTAAGACCAAGCAAACACATCCACATACTCTTCAAGTAGTGAAATCAACCGCTGCCTAATTTCTGGCTTCAGGGATGCCCCAATCTTAACTTCTTTCTTCTCTTCCTCAGAACCAAGATTGATGACATCCACCTGCTCTTCATGTGGCTGGAGATCTGTATACTGGTAATCACACATATCTGCTAGCTCTTTAGGTACCTCATAATCCTCCTCCTCCTCAGCTTGATAGACAGGAGAGTCAAAGTCAATGGTAATAGCAAGGTCATTGAATACAATGGGTTTATGATTCATTCTGCATAATAGAATGACTTGTATTATTAAAGTGCACAATAGTTCATAAACATGCAAGATGAAGATGCTTTGTTTGAAAAGATTGCCATTTTTTAGAAACAAAATGCAGTAAAGCAAAGACAACAAGAATTGCAAAAAAAGTCATTTCATTGATTAATATTGAAAACGGAGGCCCGTACAAAATAATCCACTAGCTTTGGGCAAGACTAGGGAAATGAAAACAACAAATCAAGACAAGTTACTCTGGTTTCGGGTACACAGTTGGGATCTCTATAGCCTCCCAATTGTTCTAAGCATCCTCTTGGCGAAAAACCAGATGATCAATATCTTCTTCTTCTTCAGCGCTTCCAATGATTGCGTGGACTTGATGTCCACCTCTGACAAATATCTCCTGCACAGTCTTCGTCTTCGTCCTTCTTCTCATTCTTGAAGTAGCCTCATCTTCTGGAGTTGGTCTGTAACCCAACCCCTGGTGTCGGTCCCTCTTCTCAATCTCAATGACTTCGCCCCATCCTGCGGGCACGCCTTCCTGAAGGGCAGACTAGATACTCTTATACAAAGCAAACGATGGATACCCTGGTACTACTGGCTTCTCATTGTCGATCATAACTGCATTAGCTATTTCCAACGGTTGGAAAGAAGTTTCTAACGCATCTTCGTCAGCCTCAATGTAGCGAAATGAGGACAGGTTACTGACCATCAAATCCTCCTCACCATGTATGATAACTAACTTTTCATCAGCCACGAACTTCATCTTCTGATGTAATGTAGAGGTTACAGCACCTGCTTTGTGGATCCAAGGTCTTCCGAGCAAACAGCTATAAGCAAGATTGATGTCCAGAATTTGAAACAGAATATTAAATTCCTGAGGTCCTATCAAAACTGGGAGCTCAACCTCTCCCATAACAGATCTTCGTGAACCATCAAAAGCTTTGACAATCAACGATGTGGGTCTCATGATTCCTCCTTTGTATGCCAGTTTATCAAGAGTTCTCTTCGGTAAAACATTCAGAGAAGATCCTGTATCTACAAGGACTCTAGCCAATGTGTCTTCTTGACATGTCATGGATATGTGCAGAGCAAGATTGTGCTTCCGACCTGCTTGGGTTAACTCTTCATCACTGAAACTGAGTGTATTGCAAGCGGTAATGTTAGCAACAATTTGATCAAACTGCCCAGTGGTGATATCTTGAGCTACATGAGCCTGAGCCAAAACCTTCTGCAGTGCTGATCGGTGGGCTGGTGAATTAATCAACAGGGATAAAACAGAAACCCTTGACGGGGTTTGATGGAGCTGATCCACAATCCTGTAGTCACTTCTTTTTATTATTCTAAGGAATTCTTCGTCATCTTCTTTGGAGATTACTTCTTTTCCTTTATCGTTGGCAGGTACATGACTAACACCTTCTTTTCTGGACGTTTCCGTGTTCACAGGGGGACAAATCCTCCCACTCCTCATCAATCTCCCTGTTCCTACTTTACTGGACACGTTCCTCTCATCAACCCCCACCTCTTTCCTTGGGACTGGCTTCTCTATAACGACCCCCACCTCTTTCCTTGGGATCATTTCTTCTTTCTTCCTTTCACCTGTAATGTCTTCATAAGTCCACGGCACTGCTTTGGTTCCTCTGAACCTGAATGAGACTGGTTTTGGGAAGTTATTTTGCCTAGCACGATTAACAGGAGCAGCAGCTTCAGGCCTGTTAAATCTTGGAACTGATTGTCTAAAAACAGGACTCACAGTATTTGCCCCTGGATTGTTGAACACAGGAACTACTGATATGTACTTTTCCTCATCAAACAACGACACTTGTTTTGGCAAGTTGAACACTGGCTCAATTACTGCTATTCTGTTTTCTTTTCTGAAAACCTGTAAGAAACCTTCATTAATCAAATGCTGAATATCATCCTGGACCAAATGACATCCTTCACTACCACCATCACACTCTTCACAAACATCATGGCAAACTTCGACCAAACTGGCGCTGAACAACTTGGCGTGAAACATTCTCAAGGGAGTTTTAATCTTTGCTGCATCTGAGATTAATACTTCGTCATTCTCATCTTCAATAGCATTAGCTGACCCGTGGATTGGCAAAGGGTTGCTTTTCACATTTGGTTGGCTATTAACGAAAGACAGAATGTTTTTCTCTATCAGACCCTTCACTAGATTCTTCAATGCCAAACATCCTTATAAGTCATGACCTACCCCTCCTTGATGGAAAGCACAGGTTGCATTAGGGTTATAGAACATCATAGACTTATCAGAGGGTGGCCCCAACGGCCTAGTAACAACTAACCCTTGTTCTACCAGAGAAGGATACAATACTGTATATGTCATCGTTATGGGTGGAAAATTTGGTGTTACTGCCTGTCTTCTTTGAGGGGTATTTTGCTGTGGCGCTGGCCACCGCTGCTGCTGGTAATTCTGGTTTTGATTCTTTGGCCACTGGTGTTGATTTTGTGGCTGGGAAACAGGAGCCTGTTGCATTACCGGATGATTAAAGGTGGGCATAATAGATCCCACGTATGGTTGTTGTGGGAATTGCATAGCATAAACTGGCTGTTGGGGAAAACTGGGACCTGGCTGTGGTTGGAAAAGAGCTCGCTTCCAACTAGGACTCTGCTTCTTCCCTGTCATGACGGCATTAGTCTCGGCTTCCTTTTTCTTATGAAAATTGCCTGGAGACCTCTTGACACCGGCACTAGTGGCACTGTTAGGTGAACTGGCCACCTTTCCACTTTTCAGACCTGCCTCTACTTTCATACCAATTGCAATGATGTCAGAGAAATTGGCCCCAGTATTGCTAATCATTTTCTCATAGAATTCAGGTTTCACAGTGTCTACAAACCAATCAGCTAGTTCCTTCTCAGTTAATGGCGGTTCAACCTGTGATGCAGTCTCTCTCCACCTTTGAGCATATTCTTTGAATGATTCGGTGTTCTTCTGAGTCATGGTCAAAAGTTGCCTACGATCAGGTGCCAGATCCAAGTTATACTTATAATGCTTTATGAAGATATCCATAACATCTTGGAAACATTTAATCTGAGATTGGTCTAAGCTTAAATACCACTTTGTGGCAGCGCCCTTCAGGCTGTCCTGGAAATAATGGATCATCAACTTATCATTATCCATATATGCCGCCATTCTTCGGAGATACATGACCAAGTGTGCCTTAGGACACGTAGCGCCAGAGTACAATTCGAAGCTTGGTAATTTGAACTTTGGTGGAATTACTAAGTCAGTGACCAAACACATATCCTTTAGGTCAGAACTGAAGACATTATCTCCCTCCATGGCGTTCAGCTTTCTCTGCATAATCTCCATACTGGCCCTTAATTTCTCATTGTTGTCATCTCCTTCCATGGATACGTTATCATTAATAAAATGATGCTGATTCTGAAAGACGGGCTGAAACTGGGTCTGAATCACAGGTGGAGTATAAGTTGGGATAGCTTGTTGGTTTTCACCAAACAAAGGTGCAGCTTGTTGTGTGGACTGAGGAGCTGTGGTCCGTAAAAACTCAAACGACATCCCTAAAGTAGTGTCCACAACAGGTATGACTGGCGGCTCAATAGTTGTAGTGATGACTTCTGAGACTACAGTAGCCTGTGTATCCATTTTTGCTCGTATAACATGCAAAACCTCCATAATCTGCCTCATGCCTACCCTCAACTCATTGAGCTCGTCGTTGACTTGGTCCAAATTCTCACAATTATCAGACATCTTTCCTCTTCAAGCCTGGTCCGGATGTTGCAACAAATGTAGAGAGATCAGGGTGATGGTTCTGAAGAAGACAAAACGACAATGAGACACCGGAGAATGCATATGCGCATGCAAAGATGCAAATGAGATGCAAATGCAAATGCAAGCTAAACTATCAAGAAACCAAAGATATTTTGCAAATAATATAGAAAATAGATTCTTGATAAAACAACTTCTTCATTTAAGAGTTTGACAAACATTACATCTGGAGCAGGGTATTCTCATACTCCAAGTACATAAGTAGAGATACATCAAAATGAAAAGATATAACAACAGCACAAATGTCAACAACAACACTAGAAATTGAATCCACCAGTTGACGATCCTTCTCGTCCATTGATTACCCTCATCAGCTTGATGATGCGCTCCTTTGTTTCTTCCTTTGTGAGAAACAGTTCTCCTAATTCCTCCATCATCTTCTGCTTTGTTTTAGTAGGGGACTCGTGGCGAGGACGTGGTTTCATCATTACTCGGGCTATGTCACGAGACCATTGCAAATGAGCCTCCGTGACCGGGCATTCAGATCTCCACAATTATCTGTTGATATGGCGCCAAGTGCGACTCAAGTGCATCTTCATCTCGAAACCTTCCCTTTCATCGTAAAACATCATCTGCATATCCTCGTTACTTGGAATTCCTTCTTTCAAATAACCCAGCTGACGGCGAGCGAGGACAGGGTTGTAATTGATACAACCATTCCTTCCGGTGAGAGGTACGTTAGGGCAATCCCCACAGCTGTGGATTATGGTGATTCCCTCGTCCGTTGAATCATACCATTCAATGTCGGTATGCTTCAGTTCCATCAACTTCCTAGGCCATACCTTACAGTCCTCAACCTCCCAGAAAGTTGGGGTCTTCGGTAAATAAGAAATAAACCACTTGTAGAAGAGGGCCATGCAGCAAACAATTGGCCCACTGCCTCTCATATATCTGGTCTGTATGGAATGGTAAACATCAGCCAACAGTGTCAGGAATGGATTGTTGACTGTAAACAGCTGAATGGCCTGGGTGTCTACAAAATCCTTGGCATTCGGGAACAGGAACAAACCATATATCATCAATGCTAAAGTTGATTCAAACAAAACTTCATTTCCCCTATTCTTGAAGTACAGAGCTTTCTCCATCAAGAACTGCGCTGGCAACCCACGCTTTCCTCCCTTATTGGTCAAGTTGGCTTGGACATCAGATAGCCTGATTCTGGTTAGTCTGGCTATGCTCTGGCAGAAGGTGCTTCTTCGATTCCGGAAAAGACAGGAGCTTCCCTGATTGGAATCCCTATCATGGCTGAAAACTCTTCCAAGGTTGGCACTAACTAGAATTCAGGGAACAAGAAACAACGGTATGCTGGGTGATACAGCTGGACCAGAACTTCGAGAGGTCCCACAGTTACTGGTGTCTTCATCAGGGGTATGACACACCCATATCTTTCAGCGAAGGCTGACTGGTCTTCGATTATTTCTCCTAACCACAACAGATGATCCACCTCTGGCAACTCAAAGAAGTAAGGCCAAAATATTTTTCCTGCGGCATCCATTTCTACAAAATCTGCAAAACAAGATTAGTAACTTGATAGTTTAGCAGGAATGCAGAATGCAACGCAAAATGATGGTTGTGATTCAAGAGAACTCAGTATTGTATCCTTGCAAATTTTAAGGAACATTTTGCTTAGAGGAAAACTCATTTCATTAATAACAAGGTTTTGAATTACAACATGAGGCAAATACATCTTAAAAAAAAAACCAAAATATAATATAAAATAAAGAAAACTAGGTCCTAAGCCATCAATCAATCTTCTCCCCTTAATCTCATGGCGAGTTTATGGTTCTCCCTTTTTAGCCTTTCGTTCTCGTCAATAAGCTCAACCAACCGTGACTTCCATGGTTCGGGCGGAGATGATGTGCTAGAAAATAAGTCCTCTTGCATCTTCCTTCTTTTGACAGATTCTTCTTCCTTCCTCCTGAGACTCTTCTGCAATTCATTCATCTGAAAGTTAAGGATCTGATACTTGTTCATCCAAGCATTCCTTTCTCGCTCTGCTTGAGCCAAACGAATCTTTAATTCATCTTCATTGCTAGTGAAATAAAGAACAGGATCTCTGGGAGCTAATGGGATGGGATCATGACGATCATATGGTATCTTCAACTCAATAGCCCTCTTTTGCACCCATTGAGTGTAAGATTCTGAAGCCAAACATTCGGGTAAACCCAAAGCAGATATACCTCTGGTGTGAACATGTCGCCAAGCGTGAGCCATCTTTTCCTTAAGTACAGGGTCCTTACCCTCTTCAAAGAACAAACCCTCCAAGTAAATGTTATTAGGTTTAGCCCCCATAGAATAACAAAGTTGACGACAAGCCAAAGCAGGATTGTAGCTTATGCCTCCTTTTGTGCTAAGAAGCGGTACATTAGCAAATCCTCTACAGCTAACAATCATATCCTTGCCTTTGAGCGATGGGTGGTACCACTCGATATTAGTGTTGGTGAGAGACATGATCTTTTCTGACCAAAGAAGTCCATCCTGAAGATCCCAAAAGGTCTTAGAACGGGGTAAATGGGAGATATACCATCTATACAACAACGTGGCACAACATGTTACCATCCCTCCCCTATGAGAAGTCCTCAAGTGCACTGAGTGGTAGGCGTCTGCAAGTAGGGTTGGAACTGGATTTCCAATATGAAGATCTTGATTTCATTCATATCAACAAAGTTCTCGATATTGGGGAATAAGAACAACCCATAAATAAGTAGGGCCATAACAGCTTCAAAGTCCACCATATTCTTCATGCTAGCATACTGACGGGCCTTCTCCATTAAAAACTTGGCAGGTAACCCAAAAAGTCCTCCCTTGACGACCAAGTTAGCCTTAACTTCTGACAATTTGAGATGAGCCGCTTCTGTAATTTCCTTTTCTTTAGGCGTCCTTTCCAGACCAGAGTAAGGTAGGTTTGGAGTGACGAGAATTCTAACTAGAATGGCGTACTCCTCGAGCGTAGGCATTAACTGATAATCCGGAAAAGTGAAACAATGATACACGGGGTCATAAAACTGTACGAGAGTAGGGAGCAATCCGTCTACCATCTTGGTCTTCATCAAAGAGAAAATCTTCCCATATTTGTCTTGGAATGTTGTTGATTCATTGATTGGCTTACCCAGATTCTTTAGATCTTCTAATTTTGGACTAATGAAGGTGTACTTCTTCATTTTCCTTTTTTCGAAATCCATCCTATAAAGTTTGCAAAACAACACTGAGTTTCTTGAATACACAATGCATATGATGCATGGATGAATGCAACAAACACACATAGACAGGTAAGCACAAAGAACACAGAACAACCTAGGTTAAAAGTCACGAGCATGAAGTCAAAGATCTACCCATCCCAAAGGTATGTACTATGGTTTTCACCTGCAAGACAAGGTTCTAAAAGAGTTCCTAGAGTCGACAACCCATCTTTTGGATTTTATCGACTTTCCAATTGCTTGGTGATCAATAAAATTCTCAAGAGAGTCTCATCTGAGTGTAGCATCGCATAGCAACCATTTGGGATTGCTCCCTCACAGTCCTCGCACTACATCCTAAACAGGCTAAGTGGGGTAAAGGGTAACTAAAAGTCATCAGTATCTCTGGCTCCTAGGTCGCAAGTAGTAACGCATTCATGATTGCTCGTTCAACATATACCACTTTTGAGAGGGCCTCAACTGAGTGTGAACTTCAAGTTCCCTCCTTGGGGATTTCTCCCTCGAAGTTCCCTTGACTATGTTCACGGTTCCTAAACATATGTGTTCACTCAAGTCTGGGTTAGGACTTATCTCACTCATTGATATCATGTCAACCCAAACCAAACAAGATAATATCACACATAGAACATATATACAAGCATACAAGCAGATATGACATACAGGCAATCATACAAGTAGATAAGCAAACATGAATAACATAAAACAAAGATAGGCTTAACCCTCTTAGGAAAGGACCAGCAATAGGTCTAACTTTCCCCAGTGAAGTCGCCATTTCTGTTGCGGTGAAAATCAGATAACAAATTATTAATTAATTTGCATCATTTTCTTTTACAACCGACTTTGATTTATCCAAAGGAAAGGTTCAAGATCGTTAGAAAAACCTAAAGGGGGAAGATCTAAGGTTCGGGGGTTGGTTACGCCTTGGGAAGGTATTAGCACCCTAAACGTCCATAGTACTCTACGGGAACCTCTTGTTAAATGTTATGTTATGTTTGCTAAAGGTTCTATGCTAAAGGTTGAAAACCCTAGGGGTTAGTATCTAAGTATACTCGATAAAGCATCGCACTTTACGCCTACGTATCCTCGGGAATAGAATCAGAGTATGCGTAGTTCTACTTCTACTGAATGATTGACTGTGGTCAATATTCAGGGGGGAAATGAGTACAAGCTCATTGTAGAGTTTAGGAACTCTCTAGATCTAGTTGTAATGGACCTATGTTGAGGTTTAGTCAATAGGGGAAGTGATAAATTCATTAGGATGAATATCACTAAGAGTTGAGGAACTCTCCCTAAAGCTAGTTATGATTTATATGGCTTTGATGAGGCCAAGAAACAAGTTTTCTTCCTAAGAGGTTACTTAGGTTAAGATGGGGGGCTATGACTTTAAGAGTCAATACATTTCACCTTCCTTTGGAATGGGGGAGAAAAGTTGATAGAATATTAGAGGATGACAAGTTATAGTTCAAATAAAAAGATATGAATAAATTTATGAGATAAAATCATGATATCAATGCAAAGTGGAATCATACATGTATTAAATAAGGATTAATCATGACATGTGGACATAACATAGTATGATGAATAAGAAAGTGCAATAAGAAAGCATTTATGAGCTAATCATGTGTAAAAGTCTAAGAAAATTAATATTTTTGTCAATTTCTTTTATATATAGAAAATAGGTTTAATAAAGGAAATGAAGCAAAAAGAAGGGAGGAAAAATGATAAGAAATGAACAAGTTATGATATTTAGAAATTGAAGCATTAATTTAAAAAAAAGGTAAAAATAACAAGTGATAAAAAAGATGAGAAATGGCAATCTTAAGGTTTGAACCCATGTCATCACACATACAGCCTAAAATCAAAGCTAACAAGCCAGACGCGCAATTCAAACACATAGTGAAAACTTAAACATATATTGTGAAGCGAGCAAGAATCAGGAAAATAAAAAAAAAAGGTTGGGCGAGGGGATCGAACCCCCGTCCTCAGCATAAACAACTCTTATAACTCTCCTCCTGGACCAGCGGTGCTACGCCCTCATCCAGTTATTATACGATTAAAAAAATATATAAAGCAAAACGCTTCCTAAGTTCCCAAATAACCAAAACATGCGCATGCCCTACAGCTGATCCTGATACGCTTTTCACCAACAACAAGTACAGCAGCTATACCGTATACCATCTTATCCATACAAATTGTTATAACATCAGGGAAGTTTAATTATTCAAGAAATTTAATCTAACATGCTAGTGAATCAAAGCAAAGAGGGGCAAACAATTACAGCATGACAACCTCAAGTGAGTGATAAAAAAAAGCAAGTTATTCACTAGTACTGGACAGGCAGTTACATATCAAAAGAACCAAGCATTGGCATAGTAAACATAGAATCATATTGGCAGCATGGTTTATAAATCAATCTTGTCATAAATCAGCAGGCAATAGCAAGGCAATATGAGTAAATAAAAGGCAAAACCAAGGCAATAGCAGGCAGCATGCAAGATTCCCTCAAGTATAACATACGAGACAGTGTAAGATATAATAACAGCTCATACAACTTAAACACACATCAATGCAGGTTTTTACAGTAATCATCCAGTCATGGTTAAGTGATAATTCATGTGTTAAGATAAAGCAGGGCAGACTAAATCGAATGTAATGGCAATGCGAATTCGCTTAGGCTCATGGTAATGTAAAGCAATAATCCAAATATGATGGTATCATCCAAATCAAATGGCAGTTAGGTATGGACATCAAACAAAATAACTATACATCATGCTGACACAAGGAGGATTAGTCAAGTTACAATGATAAGCATATGCACCTCATGATGAACAAAAGCTCTCAAGAATCACACATATATATTTAAGACAAAATGTGTTATAAGACAGTATAAAAAACCAAACTCATCAAGTGATATCATTTGAATCAAGCATATGACATGGTAACAAACAGTTAGAGCAACAATCATGTGAAGGCACATGTAAGACATACATGGATTAGGTTTAGGGCATAAGATATAACAACAATAAATCAACTCAAGCATAGGCATGACAACTGTAGATTTCTAATTGTTACATTTCTATGATTTTGAAAAAATATGACAGTATTAGTGAACAAATGGACAGCAGCATATTTTGACATTACCAAAACAAATGAACCAACAATGTTTTCAAGGGAGATTATAATTGATACAACACACATCATGGGATCATCTTAACATGAACAGCAAGGTTAATACAACAGCAAGGTGATTTAACAGTCAATGAGACAGAGACCAAAGAAATACTGACAGTTGGTACATACATCCACAACAAAGCATGTCACAATTATGAAGTCAACAACATTGGTCTAAACATAGTCATATCATCTGAATCAAGAAGCTTAACATCAGCATAAAATGTTCACAGCGACAAACACAGAAGCATCATGATGGTGGAAAGCAAGCACATAGAAGGTCAAGACAGTATGACAGACAAACTTATTTGAATGGTAAGATTTAGAGGTAGACAGGCATATTATGTAAGCTTAATGATTCACACCAATGGTCAAACATGAACAAGATTTATTTCCAAATACCTTGACAGAAGTTGGCACACATGTTTTGAGATGACATTAAAGATTTAAAGCAAATAAGAGGCAACAAGGTATAAAAGGACAAGCACTTAACAGGTCCATTCATATTATCATGGCATATCAAAATTCATTCAAGTGCTATCATTTGATAGTCAGCAGCTTAGGAATCCACATTAAAGCATATCAAGCTAAACATACACTTTATGAACACAGTGTTTATGCAAACATACATTCAAGTAGAAGTATAACATGTAGGTAAACATGTATACAACAGTTGTGAAACAGACAAACAAACCTCAATCCTCCATAAGCAATGTATACAATCATGCTCCAACATTAATATAAAACATGCCAAGAATCAATTACTAACCTCATCCATCATTACAACAGCAAACAAACAAATTCAAATGTTCTAGCATTTCAAGAGGGTGCAAAGGTTCATATGTTGGTCACATTACATTCAAGTACACACATCGCTAAAATATGTCAATAGAAACAAGTATTAACCTTGACAATTATATCATACAGAGAGTGTCATCATCCGTGAACAGAAATCAAGGACATTAAGACTTAATCAGGAAAAGAACAGCAAAGGTAACATATCAATGGTTAACATCATGAAATCAAACCAACAAACATATGAACATCATATTAAGACTCATACATTTAGGACAAAAATAGGGCATGATCAGTAGAAACATACATAGGGCAGAGATGGAATAATAATTTCAAACAAGATGCAAAAATCATTTAAACAACTAGTACGATCATCAAAAACATCTAAAGACATTCATGCATCAATATTCATTAACAAACTATGTAAAATAACACAGCAAAGCTTCATATTTCAAAATAACATGGTGAAATCTTAAACAAACTCGAGAGGGTCCAAGTATATCAAATAGAGGCAAAGATCAAACACATCACCAAAAGTGAAGCATAGCATAGGACATAATCAATTTAAGATCAAGTAGAAATTACTCATAGTTGGTTTCATATATAGAAAAAAGGCACGGTTATATGAAAAAGTTCAAATATCATTAACATGTCAAACAAACTAGACTTGCAATGGCAAATAGTCAGCATAACGATTAGTCATTTCATTTTCACTGGCAGTTGATACGATCAAAGGGATACCTTTAACAACAAACAAAACCAAGGGAAGCATGTCTATGAATTCAACACAACTAACGGTACCAAACTCAAACATTTCAAAAGGGGCAAAACTCACATATCATCACATATGCTCAAATGAAAACAAGAACTTATGTCAACATCAAAGTTGAATGCGCAACATCATTTTAAGGAGGTTAATAACATGGACAAATTTAGATGACAATAAACTCTGTACATAACATACCAAGACACATGTAACAGTCATTTATCAACAAAGTTTAAACTATCATGCTATGAACAAGTGAAGAGATTAGAGTTGAAGGGAAAAGAATGTTACCAACTGAGCTTGTTTCTCCTTGAATTGGCCACAAATCCTTGATGCTAATCCTTACTCCCTTCTCTTTGGATACTCCAATGTTTTAGTGTGTTTTTGTAGAAAAATGTTGGTGTCTTCAGAACTGAAATGAGCTTCTTTAAATAGACAAGGTGTTGGATTGATGAGGGGCGTCATGGGCCGGGTCAAATTCTCAAGCATCTAGTGGGCATAAGCTGAACGATTAGGGTTTTTGTTTGAATTTCAAACTTAGTCCAATTCTGGGAGAGAAATACGTTGCGACATTTCAGACGTGCAGGGGCGTATTCATCACTTGGTGAATGAATTCAGAGCTCTCCCATTGATGCTATTGAGAGGGATACCAAATGGGGCAAAGATGGGAGATAGCGTGGACAGGTTTGCAGACGGAGCAGTCGTATGCTGGAAATGGTATGCCTTCTCTGAACCACTTTCTGCGCAATACAAAACTGAGCTTGAAGAGGAATGGATTTAGAGATTTCAAAAATGAAGAATCCGCACCAACGGCCTTACGATTTGAATGGCTGTGATGAATTGGATTGATACAAAATACATTGAATTTTCTTCCTCATCCATAATTCCTCAGCAAGAACAAAAGAGGAGGAAGGATTTGGTCCCCTTTGGTCATCTTGGCTACCACGTGTCACACTCTCAATGGTTGGGAGAATGGTTGAAAAGTCAAACCCCACAAACTCAATCCTCATTGGTCCAAAATAATAGAATGGGAAACCAAAAAAAAAAATGCAACGTGGAATAGCAAAGTTATGAAAATAAAATAGAATATTAACATTTAAATTAAGGACTAATTTAAAAGGAGCTAAATGGGTAATTAGCCTAGTTAACTAAAATTTGACTTAAATATGATTGATTTAAATTAAATGAAACTAAAACAACTCAAATAAAATAAAATGGTGCCAAATTGAAATTAACCTAGTCACAGAGCAAATAAGATCTAAGATAATTATCAAATTAGAATAATGAGAAAGGTAATAAATAATAAAAAAACAAATAGCAGGAAAATGAGGGTAAAATTTGGGGTACAACACTGTCCTCGTGTTGTAAGTCCCATTTCTTTTCTTTAAAGAACTTTTGGGCCTCTTGGTAGAGTGTAAGACCCATCCCTTTGTACAGAAAACCTTTTTGGGCCTCAGTCACTTGTATAAGTCCTTGTACAAATTCAAAACAACAGTACAATCACTGTTAAAATTTGGGCCTCTCCCTGAGCTGTAAGCCCCGATCTCTGTTCAAAAATACTTTATCCTTTGATTTTGAATCCAAATGTATAGTTGCTATCAAAACTTTCTTTTATTTCTTTGAACCACTAACAAAACAGCATGTGAGCTCTACAACGGGTAAGTGTTTATCCGCTTTCTTTTATCCGCTTTCATATAAATAATTGTATTGTGGGGCTGCTTCACTGTAAGTTTTCTTTCATATCCTTTTAAATACTCGTCATATATCAACTGTATATATACTAGTATAGTTATTTAGAGTTTTCCCCAGCAACTACGTATAGAACTAGGTAAAGCCCGTTGGTCACTCTTGAATACAAACAAAACTAGATCCCCATAGGATTCCAGATACAGTCTTCCCTTCTCTCGGGGTTAAACAATATGGAACAAAGAGAAAGGCAGTATTCTCAGTGAACCTTTTTCTCAGATTGTCACCCTTAGAAATTGTCAAAGAAACTCTACTCCCCAGAGATGATCTTTTCTCCGTGAATGGCATCTCTTGAGTTCCTTCCAAACCCTCGAACTTTCCTGGAATGATCTATTCTCTGTGAATTGCATTTCTTGAACTTCTTTTGGTTTGGGGACCCACAGGCTTCCTAAAAGCATCCCCGCCTCCTCTTAGGCATTGTACAAGGACCCTTCGGCTTCCTAGAAGTTCTCATGCCTTCTCTTGGGCTTAATACAAGGGCTCTAACAAACTCTTAAAGGTATAAGACAGAACTTAGTCATCCTTTGCTAGAGCAGTCTTTCCAATGTCAAACCTCAGGCCACTTTAAGGTTGTTTCTCATCCCTTAAGGCCCTTGCCCTCTTTTGGGCATCCTACAAAAGATAAAACTTTTCACCACCAGTAGACTTGGACAATGTAAACCCCCCTTGAGTCTCAAAGACATTCTCAAGTTCCTTTCAAACATAGGAAAAAACAATGATCACTCTGGATAAATCTCCAGCAGAAAGCCGGTCTCTCTCGTGAGAGTTCCCCACCCTTGGGACTGCCTATGGATCTTTCCTCAACACAATCAGCCTCCTCTTGGGCTTTGTACAATGATCCTCCCCTGTCGCTCCCGGGATTTTCATCCAGGTACAAACGCGAAAGTGGCGCATAAACATAGTCACCAGCAATGTGTATTTATCCCAAGAGAGGGAAAGGAAACACTGCGTAAACCTGAGGGAAGGAAAAGAATGGTCTCGTGACCAAGAGAAACGGGTAAGGGAGTCGGTTACGCGAGGGGAAGGTATTAGCACCCCCACACGTCCATCGTACTTGATGGGATCCACGCTTGTTGTCTCGATCAAAGGGTGTCGTCATCTGGAGCTCCACTGCTACTGGAAAGGAAAAGGAACGGGAAAGGAGAAGAACGAAGAAACAGGGAAGAAAAGAAACAAAAGTGACTCGATAGGACATCTCTCGTCCTACGCCTATGTATTCCCTCGTGCAATGGGAAAGTCAGAGTCAACGTAGTTCGGACACGAACTAATGGGGGATGTTACTCGCCAAGACATCACCGTCTTGTGCCTACGTATCCTCAATCTAACCAGAAGGAGGAAATCAGAGTAGTCGTAGTTCGACTTAACAAGGTCTTAGTGTTTTTTTAGGGTCGATGCCTGTTTCCGATGAGACGGAAGAATAACGTGCTCTTTTATGAAAATGAGGTTTGAAACTTGAACAATCCCAAAGGATAAAAAGGATTGAATTCATTTTTGTGTTTTTTAGACAAGAAGTGGATTGAAGTTAGTTTGTAACTTGCATTGCACCCAAGTCTACAACATAGGAACGAATACGTCGCGTATCGTCCCTAACAGGACGTACACTAAGTACCCTAGAAGAATAAAGGGAGACCCCCCATTATTCACTTCCCACATATAAGGCTCATGCGCAATACACGTTTAACCTTTATTAAGTTTGTTAGAAAGATTATGAGACGAGAAGAGAAGACTCAAGTTGAAAAGAAAACACTAAAGGGAAACTAATTGTTCCTAATGTTATCATGCAAAAGTGGCCCTAAGGTCAAGGTTTAAGAACCTAAATCTAAGAAGAAGAGAGGGATAGCACTACCTAATGCTTATCCTACCTCACCTTAATCAAAAATTAAGGATGAGCTAGGATCCCAAACGGATGTGAAGAAGTTCTACACAATCAAGCATTATATCATGCTATTCACAAACACACAAGAGAAAGTAAAAGAGATGAGATGAAAGGAGGAATGAACATGGATAACCATCCACATGTTCAAATGTCTTACCTCTGCCCCTACATAAAAGGTTAGCATAAAATCATCACAAGTAATAAGAACAAGTGAAAGAAACTAGTCCAAACAATACTAGTTGTCTTAAGAAGATAACTTAAGAAGAAAACAAAAATCAAACCAAAAGGAAAAGGTTCTAATTGTTAAGGATGTTTCAAAGTCAGTAGGTACATGCTAAGGGATCCTACTAATGTAAACATGCCATATGAAATCAAACAAAAGCAAACTATGTACCAAACAATCATGCAAATGCAAGTGAAACATTAATAATGCAATATGAATGTAAATGAATCATGAATATGGATGAATGCACATGTAAGCATAAAAGTCAGAATTGAATGACATTTAAGGATGGCTGGAGATGTCATTAAGATGGCCTAGAGTTCATCAATACACATGTGGATCAAGTAGAAAGAAGTAGGAGCAAACATCATTCAAGTTCCAACAATGAAGCATACTTGTAATGTAAGTAAGAAGTGAAGATGTAAGATGGACAATCGTGTAATAGGAATGCAAGTCAGTAGCTCATGACATTTGAAATGGCATTTAAGAGTCAAGGATGAAGGCACAAAGTCCACACAAGTATCATGTCGTGGCACATTGAATATTAGGAGCAAACATGTTCAAGTTAGGTTAAACAAGTATACAAAAGTTTATGAACTAAAAAGAACATATAATGTGCAATTATAGGTCATGGCATATGGTTGAGGATGATTACAAACAGAAGTGAATCATGTCTAAGTGATGATTTAGGATCATGGAAGTGTTGGTACAAACAAGTGCTCAAAGAAGATCAAGTAAGAAAACACACTTACACTACACATTTCAAGTTAAAACATGTGCATACAAGTCATGTAAGGATGCATTAACAATGACCTATAATTGATGTGAAAAGTGACCTATAATGTTCATGTAACATTGGTTAATAGGCTTCAACAATGTTAAAAAAGAATAGCACACAATGATCATTAAAATCCTAGCATAAGTCTTCTAACATTCACACAAACCAACATGCTTTCATACAATCCATAAAGTCATGTTAAGATGATGAAAATTTTGAGAAAAGGCAAGCAAGTTGAGGTGAAATCAGAGTGTAAACATGCCTCAAAAGGATGGCTCAAAAATCATTAGGAATCATGCTCAAAGATGTTTCACCATGTCATACAAATCATACAAGCATATGGCACAAAGATGGCATTCAAAAGTCAATGTAAAATGACCTAAAAAATATACAAAAATGCATTACATACCTCAACATATGACAAATGCGTGTACCAATTATTAGGCAAAAATTCAATGCACAACTATGTCAAAAAAATATGCAATGTAGCATAGGTCATGGTTTAGTGCACACACAAAAGAAATTACGAGAAAATTCATGAAAATATGCCAAAACATAATAAGACCAGAAAATAAAATATGTAAAAATCATTTAAATGTATTTTTATGCTTCTTGAATTTTTATGGAATTTTTGGATGCTTGAATGTATTTTTAAAAATTAAAAACCAAACAATCATGCAAAAGAAAATAAAAAAATAAGAAATAAAGCCAGGGGGTGTAACGAAAGTAAAAGCCTAGTTGGAAAACTGTTATGGGCTCAGGATTTGGGGTGCGAAAAGCAATCACCCTAGGCCCATTACAGGCATGGCCTGTGGTCTATGTTATGGTCCTTGGTCAAGCTGGTTGGCTCACGGATATCCATCAGATGGAGTCAATGCAATTATTATTCCAATCTAAGGGTTGAAAATGTATGACCACAATAACCTGTATGCACACCACCAATTACCACACGTGCAGAAAGAATAGGAATTTTAATTCGGTGGCGCATTCTCATTGGTTGATCCATAAACACATGAGAGAATAATAAAATGACACGCATGCAAATGCTTAAAAGCTCAGACGCCGGAGCCCTAGCTCCGGTCGTCTTCTCCGGCCAGCCCCGCCGGAGTTGACTGAAACCCTAACCAAAAATGACATACGAGCACATCATTTTGTATGGTTTTTCACGTAGATTCTAAATATACCATTATTTTTTATGTATCAGGCCTACACGAAGCAAATCGAAGCAAACAAGAAAATGGATTCACAACTGAAAACGCGCTATGACTACCTTTTTCACCAATAATAAGTGCCTACACTCCACAGGACTTCAGATAATCACCTCTCCATGCTTTAAAATACTTAAAACGACATAACCGAAAGCTCAAAAGAATTTACTAACCTTCAATGGAACTCTCCACTAATGTTTCAAGAAAACTTTGAGACAAACTTCCAATCTTCTCCAAATGGCTTCTGAACACGAAATAAACGTGTATTATCCAACAAATCTTGATCGACACTAAACTAATGAAGTTGATCTTTGCAGCTTGGATTCACCAAAATCAATTCACCACAACTCCAATTTGTTGCTTATAGAAGATTATATCCATGTGTAGATGAAGAAATCCAGAAGAAACTTGCAGAGGAAAACTTGCAAAGGAAAAGCTTGGAGGGAGATATTCTGAGAAGTGTGCAATGAGAAGATGATGATGAGAGAGTGAGTGAGAAAATGATGTAACTGAATCCGTTGCACCTTAGTTAGAGGATTACATATGCAGTTAGAATGAATTAACTAAGGTTAAAGTTGAGTTAAGTGTGGTTAGAGTTGAGTTAAGAATGAGTGACAGTGAAAAATGGAGAGTGATTATGGTAAACACGGGTTAGTGGGCCTTATTCATGTGCATGGAGGTGCATGACATGATGATGATGGCCTATTATGGAGGAACGAATCTTAGCTGGTACAACCATAATGCTTGCTGGCTAAGTTTCTTTTGTTTTCCTCTCACTTGGCATATGTGGAAGGAATAATACATGTGCATGCTATGTGAAGAGATTGTATGGCTTATTTAGGCAATGTATTTTGTGACCAAAGAGCTGAATACAAACCAAAACTAAAATTTGGCTAAAACTGTCTTAATCAGATTCAAGTGACCAGCTGACTTGTTGCTCAAGCATCTCACAAATGGCACGTGCGTTTTTTGTGTTTGAGAGGCCTTTCAAAAGATCTCATAATGGGCTTCCAATTGTGCTTTAAATCATTCCAATTGGAGCTCAGATGAGAGAGATATGATGGTTCAAAGTTGAGAAAAAAATGATTTAGCTAGGTAGATTGTATGCATGCATGGGCTGCTCATGTTGCCAAAATTTCCTCTTTGATACCCGTGACTTGATCTTGCCATATCTTGAGATGTATTTATCAAAATGAAAAACACTCAACATCAAAGTTGTAGAGGGCAATGAGATGAACAACTCTCATGTTGAGCACTTTTTCAAATAACAATTACATCATGGAGAAAATCCACCATGAGCATGTACCTCTGCATGCACCCCAGGTGTTTGATTAATTTACTCCTAGCTGGCTAGTCATGACTTGGTTGACAAACCAATAATGCTTTGAAAACCCTTGATTTTAAATGATCATAACTCCCTTGATTTTTGTCCAATGGAGATGTTCTTGATATGGTTTTGAAGCTTGAGATGTGAACTTTTGATAGGCCTCTATAACCTTTCAATTTGGTGCTTAGGACATGGAGAAAGAATGCCTTAAAGTTAGGTGCTCATCTTGCCAAAACATGCCATAAATGGAAACCCTAATTTCTATTTTTGGCAACTTTGTACATTTCTTTATTTTTAGTGAATCTCTTGATATTTCTTGATCCAATCTTCACCAATGATCATATTTGAGATGAGGAACTTGAATTTGACCTCAAAAGTCAAGGGTTGACTTTTTCCTCTACACAGTTGACTTTACCCCAATTCTCATGATTTTCAATCAATTGATCAATTGAAACCCTTCCAAACCAAACTGATAGACAATTCTTCATCCCTAGACACTTGAGGACATGTAGAATACCATGAGATCAAGTTTTGCCCAAAAAAATCATAAATAAACTGATTTCATGGAAAACCCTAGTTTTAGACCCTAAGTCTATGAGAAATCAGCACATCCTCCAAATCTAAATTCCTTTGAGTATGAGGTACATCCTTGCAAACAAAGATGAGATATGCCATTTGATGATGATAAAAGTTTAAGTATCTTGCCCATTGGGGTATTATACTCAAGAATTCCAAAACCCTAGTTTTGCACTAGTTAGGATGATGTGATTCCCTTGCATTCTCTTGCCAAGCTTGATCATATGATAAGGTGATGACTCAATTTAAGATCTCTTGAGGCTCAAGGCTCCTTGGATTTGATTTAGACACCCTGATCGCATACCAATGAACCAATGAAATGCAAGGATGACAATGCAAAGCATGCAATGAAACATAAGCCAGGTAAAAAAACAAGAGGGAAAATTTTGAGGTGTTACAACTACCCATATTCAAACTTCTTGGATCCGAGATTATGGAAGCAAAGGCTTCCAGATGATTGGGATACACGGAGATTGAATACCAACATAACTTGGAAATTTGCAATATGTGGGGATAACAAAAAAATAATGTATATGAGACGGCCGACGGCGGACTCGGGAGAATAGACCGACTGAAGACGGACCCACTGGGGATATAAAAACAAACGAGTACGGCCGAAAGCGGACTCGAAAAGAAAGACCGGCCGAGGACGGAATTTCAAACAAAGGTAGACCGGCCGAAGACGGGCTAACACACATTACAACACGAGGACAGCCGAAGGTGAACTTGAAAAGGGTAAACCGGCGGAAGGCAGACTATACTGGGGAGGAAGACAAGACCGGCCGAAGACGGGCTAATCAACAAAAGGATAGGAGAACGGCCAAAGGCGAACTCAAAAACGAAAGATTGGCCAAAGGTGGACTTTCAAACAAAGATACGAGGACTTCCGAAGGGGAACTCGAAAAGGAAAGACCGACCGATGGGGGCCTAACCACCAAAAGAATACGAGAACGGCCGAAGGGGAACTCGTAAAAGGAAAGACTGGCCGAAGGGGGTCTAACCAACAAAAGAACATCGAGAACGGCCGAAGGGGAACTCGAAAAGGAAAGACCAGCCGAAGGGGGTCTAACCAACAAAAGAACATTGAGAACGGCCGAAGGGGAACTCGAAAAGGAAAGACCGGCCGAAGGGGGTTTATCCAACAAAAGAATACGAGGATGGCCGAAGGGGAACTCATAAAGTGAGACTGGCTGAAGGGGGACTCCAACAAAAGAATACGAGGACGGCCGAAGGGGAACTTGTAAAGGGAGACGGGCCGAAGGGGGACTCCAACAAAAGAATATCGAGAACGGCCGAAGGGGAACTCGAACAAAAGAACATCGAGAACGGCCGAAGGGAAACTCGAAAAGGAAAGACCGGCCGAATGAGGTTTATCCAACAAAAGAACATCGAGAACGGCCGAAGGGGAACTCGAAAAGGAAAGACCGGCCGAAGGGGGTTTATCCAACAAAAGAATACGAGGACGGCCGAAGGGGAACTCGTAAAGGGAGACCGGCCAAAGGGGGACTCCAACAAAAGAATATCGTGAACGGCCGAAGGGGAACTCGAACAAAAGAACATCGAGAACGGCCGAAGAGGAACTCAAAAAGGAAAGACCGGCCGAAGGGGGTTTATCGAACAAAAGCACATCGAGAACAGCCGAAGGGGAACTCGAAAAGGAAATACCGGCCGAAGGGGGTTTATCCAACAAAAGAATACGTGGACGGCCGAAGGGGAACTCGTAAAGGGAGACCGGCCAATGGGGGACTCCAAAAAAAGAATACGAGGATGGCCGAAGGGGAACTCGTAATGGGAGACCGGCCAAAGGGGGACTCCAACAAAAGAATATCAAGAACGGCCGAAGGGGAACTCGAGCAAAAGAACATCGAGAACGGCCGAAGGGGAACTGGAAAAGGAAAGACCGGATGAAGGGGGTTTATCCAACAAAAGAATACGAGGACGCCCGAAGGGGAACTCGTAAAGGGAGACTGGCTGAAGGGGGACTCCAACAAAAGAATACGAGGACGGCCGAAGGGGAACTCGTAAAGGGGGACTGGCCGAAGGGGGACTCCAACAAAAGAATACGAGGACGACCAAAGGGGAACTCATAAAGGGAGATCGGCCGAAGGGGGACTTCAACAAAAGAACATCGAGAACGGCCGAAGGGGAACTCGTAAAGGGAAGACCGGCCGAATGGGGTCTAACCAACAAAAGAATATGAGGACGGCCGAAGGGGAACTCGTAAAGGGAGACCGGCCGAAGGGGGACTCCAACAAAAGAACATCAAGAACGGCCGAAGGGGAACTCGAAAAGGAAAGACCGACCGAAGGGGGTCTAACCAACAAAAGAATACGAGGACGACCGAAGGGGAACTCGTAAAGAAAGACCGGCCGAAGGGGGACTCCAACAAAAGAATATGAGGACGGCCGAAGGGGAACTCGTAAAGGGAGACCGGCCGAAGGGGGACTCCAACAAAAGAATATCGAGAACGGCCGAAGGGGAACTCGAACATAAGAACATCGAGAACGGCCGAAGGGGAACTTGAAAAGGGAGACCGGCCGAAGGGGGACTCCAACAAAAGAATACGAGGACGGCCGAAGGGGAACTCGTAAAGGGAGACCGGCCGAAAGGGGACTCCAACAAAAGAATATCGAGAACGGCCGAAGGGGAACTCGAACAAAACAACATCGAGAACGGCCGAAGGGGAACTCGAAAAGGAAAGACCGGCCGAAGGGGGTCTAACCAACAAAAGAATACCAGGATGGCCGAAGGGGAACTCGTAAAGATTAGTAGAATCAACAGATCTACCAAGATGACTCCGCTGGGGAAAAGAGAAATCTAAACAGACAACTTTGTAGGGGAGTATAAGAAGGAGTAAGAAGGACGAATCCACTGGTTGTGGCGTAATGCCAAACAATAACTCCTGCATTACATCTCTTTCTATTGGGGAAAGAAACTGGTAACAGATATAAAACTTGGCTTATGCTTCGAATGCATATGTTTGAATTTTTCTATGGCGTAATGCTCTATTCGAAATGGAAATGCTACGCGTTTGGGAGGATGCCACACAAGAATGCTTATGCTGTGCAAAAGAAGTGTCTCAGCAAAATAAATGCTAAAGACAAAGGCAGATCCACCAGGGATGGCAAACTAAATTGTCCTTTGTATTGTAAGACCCTGTTGAAGAAGATTCCACATAACGACTTCTTGATCACAAACTCTGCTGGAGATGAAAACTCCGAGAGAAATTCCACTCTTGTTGGAGATGGATAAAGACGAATATTTAAAATGGAACCCAAAGAGAAATTTCTCTCAGCTGGAGATTATCAATGACTTCTATCGAAGACAGAACCCAAAACCTGGATCTGAAGGATGCCAATAACAATTGGACTTAAGACCTGCTGGGGTTATCAACCGTTGTTGAACAAACCACTGCGAAGATTACCACCAAACTCTGCTTGGGGGACAAGTCAATAATACCGACCCTGCTTGGGGATATTTCTGAACTTAACTTGCTGCCGGGAGACATCTGTACCTTCACCCTGCTGGGGGATATCAGCCATTACTAGTAAACCTGCTCAGGGAAAGGTGATTGACGACATCAACTCTGCTAGGGGATACCATCAAGCTTACTCCTCTGTTGGGGATTAGATCATACCGTTGCTAATGAGAAAAAAATTTCCTGACTAGCTGAGGAAAGTGGGTGTTCAGGCTCTGTGGGGAAAACAACCTCTTTGTCCAAAGAAAGTATTCCAACAGTCTCTTGCTGGGGATGCAGAAGTATCAACTTCTAGCTGCTTGCTAAGAGAGTAATCAATCACAACTCTAGCAGGGGATATAATCCTCTGTACTCTGGCTGGGGAGAGCAATAACCCGCTGAGGAGGATGAACTTCCCATGCTGAGGAGAATAGCTCTACTGGGGAGAAATCCTGCTACCCTGCAAACAAAATAAACAGTATATGTAAAATGGCCATCTAGATTACCATTCTAATGACTGTTGTCTGAGCAATTTACACTGTTTTTCGATATGCTTCGTAAAGCTTAACATTTTCGCATGCAATGTTTATCAAAAATATCGGACGTTTTCACAAACAAACAATAGCTAAAGTAAAAACACAAATGGAAATCTCTTTGAATGACAATGAAAATTTTATTGAATGAATTGGCCTGTAAATAGGCATTTACATCCGGAAGCAATTCCTGAAAAGAGGTAATTGCACAAAAAGAGTAAAAGAAAATACACATGTCGACAATGTGGGGAACCGATATCCACCATGATTCAATTCAGCTATGACCCAGTATGGCTCGTTTATCCGCAGATGTTTTGACCTTCATAGAGACTGACTGGACTGATTCTTTTCCTTCGAAATTTCCAAGTATCAAAAGTGTTCACAGATCAAATGCAGATCGTAGCCTCTTGCTTTCAAATCCCTAACTTTTGCCTGGAATGGCCTTTTCGGGTTTTCAATCCACTGGGATACCCATTTTTGCCAAAGTTGCCTTTTCAGGTTTTCAACTTCGCAGGTTTATTCTTTTCTTTTCTTTTTATCCCTAATTTTTTCCCGAACCTTTTCTTTTTATGGTTCGCCGGGATACCCTTTTTGCCTGGACTTTCTTTTTATGTCCAGCGGGTATCTTTTATGCAAGGTATTTTTTGACTACGTCTGTGTTCACAGGGGACGTAAAATCTTTGCCATCCATAGTTGAGAGTAATAAGGCTCCACCAGAGAAAATATGTCTTACTACATATGGCCCTACATAGTTTAGAGTCCATTTACCCCTGTGATCTGTTTGAGGAGGAAGAATCCTTTTCAAAACCAATTCACCAACCTGAAAACACCGAGGACGCACTTTATGATCAAAGGCTTTCTTCATCCTGCTCTGATACAACCGACAATGTGCAATGGCTGCCAATCTCTTTTCCTCAATAAGGTTCAGCTGATTCAACCTGGAACGCACCCATTCAGCTTCATCAAGCTTCACATCTGCCATAATTATCAAAGAAGGAATCTCAACCTCTACTGGTAGAACTGCTTCCATACCATATACCAGAGAGAAAGGAGTTGCCCCAGTAGATGTACGCACCGAAGTACGATAACCATGTAAAGCATAGGCCAACATCTCATGCCAGTCTTTATACGTCACCACCATTTTCTGCACAATCTTCTTGATATTCTTAGTTGCTGCTTCAACAGCTCCATTCATCTTCGGACGATAGGGAGAAGACTTGTGATGTTCCATCTTAAAGCTCTGACATAATTCCTTCATCATCTTGTTATTCAAATTCTAACCATTATCAGTAATGATTCTCTCTGGGACTTCATACCGGCAGATGATGTCCTTCTTGATAAACCGAGCTACCACTTGTCTGGTGACGTTGGCATACGAGGCTGCTTCCACCCACTTCGTGAAATAGTCAATGGCAACCAGGATGAAACGATGCCCATTGGAAGCAGTAGGCTCAATCTTTCCAATTATATCAATGCCCCACATGGCAAACGACCAAGGAGATGACAGTACATTCAATGGGGTAGGCGGTACATGCACCTTATCTGCATAAATATGGCATTTATGACATTTTTGGGCGTATTTAAAACAGTCAGACTCCATAGTCATCCAATAATACCCCGCTCTCAACAACTTCCTAGCCATGGCATGCCCATTAGCATGGGTACCGAAAGATCCTTCATGAACTTCTTCCATTAATAGGCTTGCCTCATGTTCATCAACACAACGTAGCAAGACCATGTCAAAGTTCCCCTTGTACAACACATCATCTTTGTTCAAAAAGAAATTCCCCGCCAACCTCCTCAGAGTTTTCTTATCCTTGGCAGACGCACCCTCTGGATACTCTTGACTCTTCAGAAAAACCTTAATATCATGATACCAAGGTTTGCCATCTGATACACCTTCCACCGCAAACACAAAATTTGGTCTATCCAGATGCATGATTCTGATTGAGGGAGTTTATTCCAATGATTCACCTGATACATCAAAGACAATGTTCCCAACGCATCTGCCATCTGATTCTCCAATCGGGGTATATGATGGAAATCAACTCTGTCAAAGAAAGGTAACAACCTTCTGGCATAGTTTTTATAAGGCACCAAATTCGCTTGACGAGTTTTCCATTCACCTGTAATCTGATTAACCACCAACGCGGAATCACCATAAACATCGAGGTTCTTGATTCTCAAATGAATTGCTTCTTCTAACCCCATGATGCATGCTTCATACTCCGCCTCATTGTCGGTGCATATGAATGCTAATCGGGCAGTGAAGGGTATATGAGAACCCTGTGGAGTCGTAATGATTGCCCCGATTCCGTTACCATATGAGTTGATAGCCCCATCAAAGACTAGCTTCCATTGGGATCCAATTTCAGGTCCTTCGCCATGCAAAGGCTCTTCACAGTCTTTCATCTTCAGAAACATGATATGTTCATCGGGAAATTCAAACTTCATCGGTTGATAATCCTCAATTGGTTGTTCAACAAGATATTCTGACAAAACACTTCCCGTAATGGCCTTTTGGGAAACATATTGAATATCGTATTCTGTCAGAACCATCTGCCAACGGGCTATTCTTCCAAAAAGCGCCTACTTTTCAAACACATACTTGATCGGATCCATCTTCGAAATCAAGAGGGTCATGTGGTTTAACATATACTGCCTCAAACGCTTAGCTTCCCAAGCGAGTGCACACCATGTTTTTTCCAGCAATTGGTACCTTGACTCACTATCAGTGAACTTTTTACTCAGGTAGTAGATGGCATGCTCTTTTCTACCTGACTCGTCATGTTGACCGAGCACACACCCCATTGAATTCTCAAGAACCGTAAGATACATAATCAATGGGCTTCCGGGCACCGGCGACATAAGGACCGGAGGTTCTTGCAAATACTCTTTTATTTTTTCAAACGCCTTTTGACAATTTTCATTCCACCTGACTGCTTGATCTTTTCTTAACAATTTGAATATTGGTTCACACGTGGCCGTAAGGTGAGAGATGAATCTTGCAATATAGTTCAATCTCCCTAAGAAATCACGAACCTCCTCTTCTGTTCTCGGCTCAGGCATTTCTTGTATGGCTTTTACTTTGGCAGGATCAACCTCGATACCTTTTTCACTGACGATAAACCCCAGCAATTTTCCAGATCTCACCCCGAAGGTGCACTTGTTCGGATTCAACCTCAGTCTGAACTTTATCAACCTTTCAAATAGCTTCTGAAGATTCACCAGATGCTCTTCCTCCGTTTGTGACTTCGCAATCATGTCATCAACATAGACCTCGATCTCTTTGTGAATCATATCATGAAAGAGAGTCACCTTAGCCCGTTGATAGGTTACCCCAGCATTTTTCAATCCAAAGGGCATTACCTTGTAACAGAATGTTCCCCACGGTGTTATGAACGTCGTCTTCTCCATGTCCTCTGGGGCCATTTTGATTTGGTTATACCCAGAGAAGCCATCCATGAAGGAAAATGCAGAGTATTGAGCAGTGTTGTCCACTAACACGTCAATGTGAGGAAGCGGGAAATCATCTTTCGGGCTTGCTCTATTCAGATCTCTGTAATCAACACACATCCTGACCTTTTCGTCCTTCTTAGGTACAGGCACAATGTTAGCAACCCATGGAGAATAATTCGTCACAGCCAGAAATCCAGCATCTATCTGTTTCTGAACCTCTTCTTTAATCTTGACAGACTTTTCTGGTTTCATCCTTCTCAGCTTCTATTTAATCGGAGTACATCCCTCTTTGAGCGGCAACCGGTGTACCACAATGTCAGTGTCAAGCCCATGCATGTCTTGGTAAGACCAGGCGAAGATATCAACATACTTTCAAAGCATTTCAATCAATCTTCTTTTTACACTGTCTTCCAAAGCAGCCCCAATCTTTACATCTTTCCTTGCATCCTCGGTTCCCAAGTTAACAATCTCAATCTCCACTTGATGATGTACAATGACCCTTTTCTCCTGTTTCAACAATCTGGCCAATTCCTCGGGTAAGTCACAATCTTCATCAGCCTCTTCTTCAGCCTGATAAATGGGATTGTCGAAATCATACCGAGCCATAGCTGAATCATGATTGGTGGTATCTGAACAAGGGAACCTGCATGATTGATGACTTATGTTTATTATGAATGCAACAAACAAAACACATTGCCATTTTGATGTGAGTTAATGCAAAAAGTAAAAACAGAAAAACAGGGAACAAAACATTTGAATGTGAAAAACGTCAGTTATTAATGATAAAGAAAGCACACAAAATATTCAAGCCCTACAAACAAGAATCACTACGCCTTGGGCAAAGCGTAGGATTGTCATAACAGCAAAACAAAAGCAATTACACTGGGCCGGTCACTTAAATGGCTTTCTCTGATGACCAGTTGCAAAGACTTTGACCTGGAATGCAGGGGCGGATCCAATTATCCATATCGTAATCGCTATCCCCTTCCTCATCAATAGCATTTACTCTGTCAAAGAACACACCAGCACTGGTAAAACGAACCGGACCATAAAACTTGGGAGGCTCCTCAGGATGCCTGGATGGCTTATATCCCAGCCCGTAAGTATTCTCCTTTGTCTGCACCTCGATAACCTGACCCCATCTCTGTGAACTGTTGGCTTCAACCACAGCCCGTGCATCTTTGAAGGAAGACATGGAGACCTCTGGCTGATATACCACTGCAGGTTGTTGTAGCACTTCAGATTGGCTGGCTTCCTTGGGAGATTCCTCAGTGATCTTCACTGCTTCGAAACCCTGACATAAAGTCTCATGTATTTCTCCATATACCTCTACATACTTGAAAGTAGATAGATGACTTATCATGATATCTTTTTCTCTGTAAACCGTCACCACATGTCCGTCTACCATGTACTTTAGTTTCTAATGCAGGGTTAACGTAACTGCCCCAGCCCCATGAATCCATGGACGACCCAGTAAACAACTGTAAGCAGGCTGAATGTCCATGATGTAGAAGGTAGCATCAAAAACCTCTGGACCAACCTTAATTGGCAGCATAATTTCCCCGAAGACAAATCTCTTGGAACCATCGAATGCACGCACCACCAAATCACTTGGTGTGTATATTAACCTACGAGTGTCCAATGTCATCAATGCTTTCTTCGGTAAAACATTCAAAGATGACCCAGTGTCGACCAGTACATGTGACATTAACGATCCTCGGCACTCAACTGAGATGTGCAAAGCATTATTATGGTTTCTCCCAGCTGGAGTCAAATCAACATCAGTAAATCCCAAGCCATTTCCCGCATTAACATGAGCCACTACCCCCTCAAGCTGATTAATGGAAATCTCCTGGGGTACATACGCAGCGTTCAATACCTTCAATAGCGTGTTTCAATGCGCTTCCGAGCACAATAACAGAGATAATATGGATATCTTGGACGGAGTTTGGTGCAACTGGTCAACGATTTTGTAGTCGCTTTTCTGAATCAGCCTCATAAAATCTTCTACATTCTCTGAGAATAAGTTGTCAACTAGCTTTGTTGTGGAATCATTAACTACCGGTGTCTGCACAAAATTATCCATAACCTGTTTTCCTTTGTAGAACCACCAGCCTGATCATCATATGGGATAAAGACCCTACCAATCCGGGTAATAGCTCCTGCTTCATCATTACTTTCAACACTGGAGTTCATCACTGACGTACCCATCAACTCTTGCTTCTGCCCGTTAAAAAACACTTCAGCACCATAATTCCAGGGGATAGCTTTTGTGCTCTCATACGAAACGGGCCCAGGAGTGGTGATAATGACCGACGCTGGTCTTGCCGGTGCTGAAAAGGTTACCATCTTAAAAGGGATAGTAATAGTGGCAATATCATTCTTTCGGCCAAGAACTTCCTTCTTCTGATCACACCTATCAAACTGTAATCGACCTTCATTTATCAGATTCTGAATTCCTGATCTCAATAGATCACAACCATTCGTCTGCACCATACATTCTGAATAGCTTTTATTACAACCTGCGAATACTCCACCCTTCAGTAGTCTATCTTTCACTACCAACAAAGGGGTCTTCAGTTCATTCACGTCTAGAACCAAATTCAAAGATTCACCATCTTCTATAACAACATTAACCCTCGGCCCACCGTGGTTCGACATTGAGTTTTGGATGACATTTGGCTCGTCGTTGGAAAAGTTGATGGCCTTCGAATCCACCAAATCTTGGACTTTATGCTTAAAAGCTTTGCAGTCCTCAATGTGGTGTCCGGGTGCCCCAGAATGAAATTCACAATGGGCATTGGGATTGTAACCCGGAGGTGGATCACCAACAATAGGAGCTAGATTCCTCTTCTGAATTAACTGCAATTGCATCTAATGTTGAAACAACTAAGAATAAGGCAACGGGGGAGTATCGAAGTGTCTATTCTGCTTAGGCCTTCTTTGATACTGAGGTGCTGCTTGAGGTGGAAGTACTGCAGGGATAGTTACTGAGGCCACCTGCTGATTATAGTTCTGACGCTGCTTTCCCTTACCGCGATGTGATGAAACATAATTCGCTTCCTCTTTTTTCTTGTAATTCACATAAAGTTTCTTCCCTCCACTAGAAGAAGACCCATCACTACCTGACACCTTTCTAGTTTTAATTCCGCTTTCCAACATTTCCCCAACCAAGATCAGATCAGCAAACTTTCCCGACATGCAAGGCAACAACTTCTCATAATAATGACTCTGCAAGGTAGCCATGAACATATTCAACATCTCTTTCTCCAACATAGGAGGTTGTACCCTCGCTGTCAGTTCACGCCACCTCTGGGCGTTTTACTTGAAGCTTTCACTTTCCTTCTGAGACATACTCTGCAGCTGAGTCCTATTGGCAGCCATATCAGTATTATACTGATAATGCTTGACAAAAGCCTCTACCAGTTCTCTCCAATTGCGGATGTTACACCTCTCCAATTGCATATACCATTCTAGCGATGCCCCAGACAGGCTATCCTGGAAGAAATGCATCAGTAATTTCTCGTCCCTAGAGTATGCAGCCATTTTCCTTGCGTATGCCCAAACATGAGTCTTTGGGCAAGTGGTACCATTGTATTTCTCAAAGGTGGGAACCTGAAACTTGTGCGGAATTACAACACCGGGGACCAGCCCAAGATCATCCAAATCCAGACCTACAGAGTTCTAATTCACAACCATTTTCAGCTATTTCTCAATCAACCTGATCCTTTGATCACTAACAATCGGGGGAACACCAGCATCCCCGCCTTGCACAGAAAATATGTCATCCTGTTGGTCATCAAAATGGTGGCCATGAACTGCATGGACACTGTTTCATCCTCCAACCACAGAAGGAATCACCACATTTTCTCCTCCGTCCAGAGGGATCACAATAAAAGGAATGGGAATACCTCCGCCCAAAGGAATAGTAGGAATACCATTTCCATTAACACCTCCGCCCGGAGGAATAACAGTGTTCTGGAGACCACCATGTAGTACACCATCCTCACCTACTCTTGCCACCAGGGGTTAAACAAAGGTTCTGAGTTGTTCCTGCCCCTGTGCAACTCCTTGCATCAGTTCCATAAATTGGGTCATGCGAGCCTACATGGCAGCCATTTCAGCCTGCATCTGTTCCATAGCTCTCTTTTGATTGGATCAGGTAGAATACCGATGAATCTGCTGATTAGCAATCCTGCCTGTAACCAAATAAAGGTTAGAAAATCCCTGGACGAACACCTGTTATGCAAAAATGATTATGATTATGAGGATGCAAATGCAAAATGCAAACAATCATATTTAAACATTCCCATGACGTATCCGCTTTGATTCCAGTCTTTGAAACCAGGCGAGGGATGGGACCCAAAATCAGAAAATAAATTTGGACCCAGAAATACCGTAGAATCAACACAAAGGAAGCATATCCGTTCAAAAACTTAGAGATGTTGATACATACATGATTAAACCAAGCATTTTATATCATGTCATAAGAATTCATTCAGACAGGTCTGATACAATCAAAGGCGATTCCGTCAACAATCTTGATGGTAATCCTAACAAAATATAGCAACAAGATCACTACAAATCAATTCCAAATAAGCTGGCTTCAACTTCCTCAAGAAGGTCCACAGTGTTTGGATGTGTAGGTCGCTCTATTAGCCCTTTGATCAGTCTGTTTCTCTTTTCAACATCTTGATTCAGCCTAGCAATCTGATACTCAACATCATTGCCTTCGCACCTTGACTTCTTGATTTCCGCTTGCAACTTAAGCTCTTCAATTTCTTTCTGAGCTCCTTTCCACTTACCAGAGAAGTGCTTTTTATCTGCCTTCATTCTTTGAAGTTCTTCTTTCAACTCCCCATTCTCAATCTTGTGCTCTTCCCACATCTTCTGATACGTGGCAAGCCTGGCTTCAGTCTCAGTCAAGATCTTCTTGGTTTTCCTACAGGCCTTGCCAGAAGATTCAACAGTCATACTAATTTTTCTACAGTGCTGAGCTCAGTCATCAAGATCCTTCTCCCTTTTTTCCAGGCGCTCTGTCAAATCTTGGACCTTCCATTTCAACTCCAAGTTGTCATGTAAGGCACCCTGCAGCTGGCTACTCATACCAGAATTTTCCACCCTCAAATCATGCACCAATTTTCACTGCTCATCGAATTCTTCAATTGGTACGATGATTTTCTCTTCTATCACTTTGGGATATAGGGGAGGCGCCCAATCAAAAGGCAAGTAGTACTCTTCAACCCTCTTCTTTATCCAGTATTCATATGGAGGGAAATTTTGATTGTTAGGCAAACCCCAAATGGCTTTTCCTCTCTTTTGTTTATTGAGCCATGCTTCGGAAGCTTTCTGCGCCATATCTAACCCACCGTCAGCCATGTGAAAATACAAAGACTCTTCCACCTCCTTTTCAGCCGGTGGATCTTTCAGGGCATGTCCAAACTGCCGAATAGCCAAAGAAGGATTATAATTAATAACTCTTTTTCTCCATATCAATGGTACGTTAGGCTATTCACCACAGCTGTGCAAAATGTATTTACCCAACACTCCATGATTCACCCAAACAATATCCTTAGCATCTAGGCCCATCAGACGTTGACTCCATTTCAAAGAATTCTTAGTATCCCTGAAAGCACCTGACTGAGGTAGAAGATTGGTAAACCACTTATAGAAAAGAGGTGCACAACAATGAACTGTCCCACCTTGTCTCTTCTCATTCCTGTTGTATAAGGCATAATGAAGATCTCCTAACAAGGTCGGCACTAGATTCTGAGTTACAAATATCTTGAGAGCATCCATATCAACAAAATCAGGCTCACTCGGGAACAGGACAATACCATATATGCAGAGAGCCAACACTGCATTGAAAACAGTCCACTTCTTCCCCTTAGCTTCTTCTTGAGCCTTGTTTGCCAAGGATGTCAGGTGATAGCCACAAACCCTTCCCTTACCAGAAATATCAGCTTCCAAAGTTAACTTGCTCAAATAAAGAGCACCAGCCACAACTTAGAAATCAAGATCTGCCTTGGACCTACAGAAAGGAGCACCTTCTTTAATGGAAATTCCCAGGATATTAGAATACTCTTCCAGAGTAGGAACCAAAACATAATCTGTCAATACAAAGCACCTCAAGGAAGGATCATAGAACTGTATCAAGGTGTGCAGGCCATTATATTCATACTCACTGAGGTTACGAACAAAAGATAGGATCCAACCATACTTCTTTTTGAACATTCCTAACACTTCCGGACCGGCCATCTCTTGTAAGCTACAAATCTGACCTAGAATGAGCTTCGGGAACTTATACACAATGGTGTTCTTCTTACTCCTTTTGGTGTCCATCCCTATAACTGCCCGTTGACTGGAATCAAAATGTCAGATACTACTTGGAAATGAAAAATATGAATGTTAGAGAAAAGGATGATGCAATGCAAAGCATGGGATCAAAGTGCCACGTGTTTGTGCTGGACTGAAATAATTGAATAATTCCAAGGCTCAAATTCCCCAGAACTCTAGAACAACAGAGTAACCACACAGATAAACCATACTGATAAGAACTCCACAGTACTAGGTATGCTGAAATTCAAGGTTACCTGCAAACCTGTAAACAACCCACCCCTCTCACATGTGGGTACTAGAAAATGAAAGATCCTCAGCTTCTGGCACTGAGGTCGAGAAGCAATAGTACATTCATCCCTCAGGGTACAGTACTATCGCCAATCAAGGAGTGCCTCCACTGATTCGCTTTCAAAAAGGATATCCTATAGCGAGTTCCCAGCATTGGGTCCTCGGATCGAGAATGTGTAATGGGTTTTCCATTTCTGGTCTGCCATTATCACAACTCGGAAGGAGTGCCGTTACTGAGTTCTCGAGAATGGTCACCAGAGTCGACAATTCCTCCAGAGAATATCTACTGGCCTGTATCAAACATACAGTAGCAGATAGCTCCAGATAGAACCTCATCTGGCTGTAGGTCTCGTGAACACCCACATGTGGCCAAACACCATGGGAGCGACACGCCTGCCCACGTTAATACCTATGTGTATGCTCAAGCCTGGGTAGTGGGCTTATCTCTCAGAACATCCCAACCTGACAAACAGAAAACCAGTACAGCACAGCACAATCCAGTATAACAATGAAATGCAATGTAATAAATACTGTAAATACAGTAATGCAGTAATGCAGTAAAACAGCAAAATAAAGCACCACAGATAAACACCCAAAGAAAAAACAGACAAGCGCTAGGATTGACTCGCAAAAGGAATGGACCAGTAAGAGGTCAACCTTTCCCAAGCAGAGTCGCCAGCTGTCGCTCCCGGGATTTTCATCCAGGTACAAACGCAAAAGTGGCGCATAAACAGAGTCGCCAGAAATGTGTATTTATCCCAAGAGAGGGAAAGGAAACACTGCGTGAACCTGAGGGAAGGAAAAGAATGGTCTCGCGGCCAAGAGAAATGGGTAAGGGAGTCGGTTACGCGAGGGGAAGGTATTAGCACCCCCACGCGTCCATCGTACTCGATGGGATCCACGCTTGTTGTCTCGATCAAAGGGTGTCGTCATCTGGAGCTCCACTGCTACTGGAAAGGAAAAGGAATGTGAAAGGAGAAGAACGAAGAAACGGGGAAGAAAAGAAACATAAGTGACTCGATAGGACATCGCTTGTCCTACGCCTACGTATTCCCTCGTGCAATGGGAAAGTCAGAGTAAACGTAGTTCGGACACGAACTAAGGGGGGGATGTTGCTCACCAAGACATCGCCGTCTTGTGCCTACATATCCTCAATATAACTAGAAAGTGGAAATCAGAGCAGTCGTAGTTCGACCTAACAAGGTCTTAGTGATTTTTATGAGCGACGTTAAGTTCGCGTCCGGCAGTTAAGGTCGATGCCTGTTTGCGATGAGACGGAAGAATAACGTGCTATTTTCTGAAAATGAGGTTTGAAACTTGAACGATCCTGAAGGATAAAAAGGATTGAATTCATTTTTGTGTTTTTTAGACAAGAAGTGGATTGAAGTTAGTTTGTAACTTGCATTGCACCCAAGTCTACAACATAGGAACGAATACGTCGCGTATCGTCCCCAACAGGACGTACACTAAGTACCCTAGAAGAATGAAGGGAGACCCCCCATTATTCACTTCCCACATATAAGGCTCATGCGCAATACATGTCTAACCTTTATTAAGTTTGTTAGAAAGATTATGAGACGAGAAAAGAAGACTCAAGTTGAAAAGAAAACACTAAAGGGAAACTAATTGTTCCTAATGTTATCATGCAAAAGTGGCCCTAAGGTCAAGGTTTAAGAACCTAAATCTAAGAAGAAGAGAGGGATATCACTACCTAATGCTTATCCTACCTCACCTTAATCAAAAATTAAGGATGAGCTAAGATCCCAAAGGGATGTGAAGAAGTTCTACACAATCAAGCATTATATCATGGCATTCACAAACACACAAGAGAAAGTAATAGAGATGAGATGAAAGGAGGAATGAACATGGATAACCATCAACATGTTCAAATGTCTTACCTCTGCCCCTATATAAAAGGTTAGCATAAAATCATCACAAGTAATAAGAACAAGTGAAAGAAACTAGTCCAAACAATACTAGTTGTCTTAAGAAGACAACTTAAGAAGAAAACAAAACTCAAACCAAAATGAAAAGGTTCTAATGGTTAAGGATGTTTCAAAGTCAGTAGGTACATGCTAAGGGATCCTACTAATGTAAACATGCCATATGAAATCAAACAAAAGCAAACTATGTACCAAACAATCATGCAAATGCAAGTGAAACATTAATAATGCGATATGAATGCAAATGAATCATGAATATGGATGAATGCACATGTAAGCATCAAAGTCATAATTGAATAACATTTAAGGATGGGTGGAGATGTCATTAAGATGGCCTAGAGTTCATAAATGCACATGTGGATCAAGTAGAAAGAAGTAGGAGCAAACATCATTCAAGTTCCAACAATGAAGCATAATTGTAATGCAAGTAAGAAGTGAAGATGTAAGATGGACAATCATGTAATAGGAATTCAAGTCAGTAGCTCATGACATTTGAAATGGCATTTAAATGTCAAGAATGAAGGCACAAAGTCTGTAACGCCTCGGTTTTTGTTAGATTTATTTAATCGAGTCGATTTAATAATTTTTGTTTTTATATTATTTTATTCTTGGTTTTTATCTGGTAAATATGTTATGTTTATCGTTATTATGTTTTATCGCGTTTGAGAGCGTTTGCGAGAAAATTGAGTGTAGGGGTATTTTGGTCATTTTGCTTGGTTAGATATTATTGTTTTTCTTAAAATAGAAATATAGAGGTTAGAAAGAGAGATAAAGAAGTTAAGATAAATAGAGAAGGAGAAGAAGAAAAGAGGAAAACTTGGAGTGTAAGAAATCGAATCAACCGACACTTCAAAGCACGATTAATCGGGTGTGTGTGTGTTTGAATGTTCACTTGCTTTTCATAGTTTTTCAATTCTAGGTTGAAATGAGAAAAATGAATTAAAAATGGTGTTTTCACGGTCGGAAATCGATATGAATCGCATGGTATGATCGTATTATAGGTATGAACATTGTTGATACTTGTTTTGATGGATTGAAAACGTTTTGGTTGGAGAAAGTTGGATTTTGGGGTTTTGGAACTGTGTAACCCGCAGCAGAAAATTATGGTTCTGATGCGATTCGCCAGGCGAATTGGGATTCGCCAGGCAAATTAGGTCTCGCCACTAGTTCGCCAGGCGAAGTGCTAGCGAAGGGGGATTCGCCAGACGAAATCATAAGTCGCCAGGCGAAAACGGGAAGACAAAAATATGTTAGCTACTGGAACTCTTGGGGTTTTTCTAAATTGTGGTTCGCCACTAGTTCTCCAGGCGAAGTGCTGGTGAAGGGGGATCCGCCAGGCGAAATCCTAAGTCGCCAGGCGAATCTGGCTGTTTCTCAATAAATTATTTTCTTTGGAAATTCATAACTTTTTATCCGTAACTCAGATCGAGACGTTCTTAGTACCATTGGAAAGCTAATGGGATGCTCTTTCTTATAAAAATGGTGTTGAGATTAGTGGTCGATTTAATTGTGTCGGGAATTTGGAAATCCATCGTTTTGTCGACTTTTACCGTCGTAGTTGTGTGCGATTGATGTGTTATCATGCGATATGCTTTTGATATATATAACGTATAGCTTGTGTGTTGTTATATGATATGAATTCATGTGATGAAATGTTGTGATGATGGTTTGTGGCCTTATGGCAAATGAATGCATTGTTTTGGGTTCGATTGTAATGCATGATTATGGATGTTGAGATGGTTCACATGGTTATATATGTAGATGCATTTGATTGTCATGAGTCATTTGTATGCCAAACATCATGATATGCATCTTGTGATGTCCTGTGCCCTTGTGGGGTATGAGCGACGAAACGATTCCAGAGGGAATCTGCTGTAACGGTGGTGAGCCTTATACAAAGAGGACCTAAAGCGACGTTATAGACGATCGTGAGCCTTAAACAAAGAAGACCTAAAGCGATCGGATCGTGAGACTTATACAAAGAGGACCTAAACCGATCCACAAACGTCGTGAGCCTTATACCAAGAGGACCTAAAGCGACGGGGAACATCGTTTGCCCGACGGGGAGTTACACTAAGTAACAAGCGATGGTTCCAATAATTCCTGAGTAAATTAATGATGAGAATGATGGATGGAATGGTACTGCATGCATAGAGTCGTTGTGTCGGTCTCTGTGCATTTGCATAAGTCATGAATGGATTGATTATGTGTAGGAAATTGTGAATGAGATTGATAAGTTGATATATATATATATATATATATATATATATATATATATATATATATATATATATTAGTGATAAATGTATTGAGCATGATTGATATGCCTTAGCAATGGATGCATGAATTATGAATTGTGTTGTTTTGTACTTGAATTATGGTATATGTTGTGGTGAGAATGTTTTTGCATGCGTATTTCATGTTATTACATAATTGTATGCAACTATATTATAATTGTGTTTCTCACCCTTCTGCTGTTTTGAATGCTCTATGAGGCATTGAAGATTAGATGCTGAAGGTCTTTTTGTGAAGAGTATGTCTTCATTCTTTTGTTGGTCAGCTCTGATATATAGCACCGGGTAGTCGGGGCGATCGTTATGTGATTATGTATATATATATATATATACCTTTTTGGATTTTACATGTATGACTCTGTATATGACAGACAAACTTTTATGTTTATATATGAGATTTCAGTTGCAGATTTTCCGCTTTTATTCTGTACCTGAATTGTGGGTGTTAGGAACTGAGTTCCTCTGTTTATGTTGCTACCTGATTGTTGCATATCTATATGAGCAGGTTTTTATAATTCATTACTTTGATGTGACGTTCCCGTTTATGCCATGAATGTTTTAATTATACCCTGATTATTTCTTATCGCTTTAATTACTCGGGGTATAGATTGGGGGTGTTACAAAGTCCACACAAGTATCATGTCGTGGCACATTGAATATTAGGAGCAAACATGTTCAAGTTAGGTCAAACAAGTATAGAAAAGTTTATGAACTAAAAAGAACATGTAATGTGCAATTATAGGTCATGGCATATGGTTGAGGATGATTACAAACAGAAGTGAATCAGGTCTAAGTGATGATTTAGGATCATGCAAGTGTTGGTACAAACAAGAGCTCAAAGAAGATCAAGTAAGAAAACACACTTACACTACACATTTCAAGTTAAAACATGTGCATACAAGTCATGTAAGGATGCACTAACAATGACCTATAATTGATGTGAAAAGTGACTTATAATGTTCATGTAACATTGGTTAATAGGCTTCAACAATGTTCAAAAAGAATAGCACACAATGATCATTAAAATCCTAGCATAAGTCTTCTAACATTCACACAAACCAACATGCTTTCATACAATCCATAAAGTCATGTTAAGATGATGAAAAAATTGAGAAAAGGCAAGTAAGTTGAGGTGAAATCAGAGTGTAAACATGCCTCAAAAGGATGGCTAAAAAATAATTAGGAATCATGCTCAAAGAAGTTTCACCATGTCATACAAATCATACAAGCAAATGGCATAAAGATGGCATTCAAAAGTCAATGTAAAATGACCTAAAAAATATACAAAAATGCATGACAAACCTCAACATATCACAAATGCATGTACCAATTATTAGGCACAAATTCAGTGCATAACTATGTCAAAAAAATCCACAATGTAGCATAGGTCATGGTTTAGTGCACACACAAAAGAACTTACGAGAAAATTCATGAAAATATGCCAAAACATGATAAGACCAGAAAATAAAATATGTAAAAATTATTTAAATGTCTTTTGATGCTTCATGAATGTTTATAGAATTTTTGGATGCTTGAATGTATTTTTAAAAATTAAAAACCAAACAATCATGCAAAAGAAAATAAAAAAACAAGAAATAAAGCCAGGGGGTGTAACGAAAGTAAAAGCCTAGTTGGAAAACTGTTATGGGCTCAGGATTTGGGGTACGAAAAGCAATCACCATAGGCCCATTACGGGCATGGCCTATAGTCTATGCTATGGTCCTTGGTCAAGCTGGTTGGCTCACAGATATCCATCAGATGGAGTCAATGCAATTATTATTCCAATCTAAGGGTTGAAAATGTATGACCACAATAACCTGTATGCACACCACCAATTACCACACGTGCAGAAAGAATAGGAATTTTAATTCTGTGGCGCATTCTCATTGGTTGATCCATAAACACATGAGCGAATAATAAAATGACACGCGTGCAAATGCTTAAAAGCTCAGACGCCAGAGCCCTAGCTCCGGTCGTCTTCTCCGGCCAGCCCCGCCGGAGTTGACTGAAACCCTAACCAAAAATAACATACGAGCACATCATTTTGTACGGTTTTTCACATAGATTCTAAATCTACCATTATTTTTTATGTATCAGGCCTACACGAAGCAAATCGAAGCAAACTAGAAAATGGATTCACAGCTGAAAACGCGCTATGATTACCTTTTTCACCAATAATCAGTGCGTACACTCCACAGGACTTCAGATAATCACCTCTCAATGCTTTAAAATGCTTAAAAGGACATAACTGAAAGCTCAAAAGAATTTACTAACCTTCAATGGAACTCTCCACTAATCTTTCAAGAAAACTTTGAGACAAACTTCCAATCTTATCCAAATGGCTTCTGAACACGAAATAAACGTGTATTATCCAACAAATCTTGCTCGACACTAAACTGATGAAGTTGATCTTTGCAGCTTGGATTCACCAAAATTAATTCACCACAACTCCAATTTGTTGCTTATAGAAGATTCTATCCGTGTGTAGATGAAGAAATCCAGAAGAAACTTGCAGAGGAAAACTTGCAAAGGAAAAGCTTGGAGGGAGATATTCTGAGAAGTGTGCAATGAGAAGATGATGATGAGAGAATGAGTGAGAAAATGATGTAACTGAATCCGTTGCACCTTGGTTAGAGGATTATATATGTAGTTAGAATGAATTAACTAAGGTTAAAGTTGAGTTAAGTGTGGTTAGAGTTGAGTTAAAAATGAGTGACAGTGAAAAATGGAGAGTGATTATAGTAAACATGGGTTAGTGGGCCTTATTCATGTGCATGGAGGTGCATGACATGATGATGATGGCCTGTTATGGAGGAACGAATCTTAGCTGGCACAACCATAATGCTTGCTGGCTAAGTTTCTTTTGTTTTCCTCTCACTTGGCATATGTGGAATGAATAATACATGTGCATGCTATGTGAAGAGATTGCATGGCTTATTTAGGCCATGTATTTCGTGACCAAAGAGCTGAATACAAACCAAAACCAAAATTTTCCTAAATCCGTCTTAATGAGATTCAAGTGACCAGCTGACTTGTTGCTCAAGCATCTCACAAATGGCACGTGCGTTTTTTGTGTTTGAAAGGACTTTCAAAAGATCTCATAATGAGCTTCCAATTGTGCTTTGAATCATTCCAATTGGAGCTCAGATGAGAGAGATATGATGGTTCAAAGTTGAGAAAAAAATGATTTAGCTAGGCAAATTGTATGCATGCATGGGCTGCTAATGTTGCCAAAATTTCGTCTTTGATACCCGTGACTTGATCTTGCCATATCTTGAGATGTATTTGTCAAAATGAAAAACACTCAACATCAAAGTTGTAGAGGGCAATGAGATGAACAACTCTCATGTTGAGCACTTTTTCAAATAACAATTACATCATGGAGAAAATCCATCATGAACATGTACCTCTGCATGCACCCCAGGTGTTTGATTAATTTACTCCTAGCTGTCTGGTCATGACTTGGTTGACAAACCCATAATGCCTTGAAAACCCTTGATTTTAAATGATCATAACTCCCTTGATTTTTGTCCAATGGAGATGTTCTTGATATGGTTTTGAAGCATGAGATTGAACTTTTGATAGGCCTCCATAACCTTTCAATTTGATGCTTGGAACATGGAGAAAGAATGCCTTAAAGCTAGGTGCTCATCTTGCCAAAACTTGCCATAAATGGAAACCCTAATTTCTATTTTTGGCAACTTTGTACATTTCTTGATTTGTAGTGAATCTCTTGATATTTCTTGATCCAATCTTCACCAATGATCATATTTGAGACAAGGAACATGAATTTGACCTCAAAAAGTCAAGGGTTGACTTTTTCCTCTGCACAATTGACTTTCCCCTAATTCTCATGATTTTCAATCAATTGATCAATTGAAATCCTTCCAAACCAAACGGATAGACAATTCTTCATCCCTAGACACTTGAGGACATGTAGAATACCATGAGATCAATTTTTGCCCAAAAAAATCTGAAATTAACTAATTTCATGGCAAACCCTAGTTTTAGACCCTCAGTCTAGGAGAAATCAGTACATCCTCCAAATCTAAATTCCTCTAAGTATGAGGTACATCCTTGCAAACAAAGATGAGATATGCCATTTGATGATGATAAAAGCTTAAGTATCTTGCCCATTGGGGTATTATACTCAAGAATTCCAAAACCCTAGTTTTGCACTAGTTAGGATGATGTGATTCCCTTGCATTCTCTTGCCAAGCTTGATCATATGATAAGGTGATGACTCAATTTAAGATCTCTTGAGGCTCAAGGTTCCTTGGATTTGATTTAGACACCCTGATCCCATGCCAATGAACCAACGAAATGCAAGGATGACAATGCAAAGCATGCAATGAAACATCAGCCAGTTAAAAAAAACAAGAGGGAAAATTTTGAGGTGTTACATCCCCCAGCGGAGCTATCCTTTTCAGACTCTCTCGTTGAGTCAATCACTTTTCAGACTCTATTGTTGAGTCAATCACTTTTCAAACTCTCTTGTTGAGTCAATCCTTTTTCAAACTCTCTTATTGAGTTAATCACCTTTCAGCACTCTCTTGTTGAGTATAAAAGACTCTCTTGTTGGGTCAATCTCCTTTTAGCCTCAATCTCGGGCTTCGTACGAGATAACAAATCACTCTCTTATTGAGTATAAAGGAATCTCTTGTTGAGTCAATCAACTTTCAGACTCTCTTGTTGGGTCAATCACCTTTGCAAGACTCTCTTGTCGAGTCAACTCTTTTAGCCTCCGTCTTGGGCTTTGTACAAGACATATAAAAGCACTCTCTTGTTGAGACAAAATCATTTCAGCCTCCATCTTGGGCTTTTTACAAGACACATATAGACCTCCGCGACAGGTTCAAACCCTTTTATAGCCTCCTCTTAGACTTTGTATAACGATATCCCCAATGAGTCAGTCTCTTTTTTAGCCTCGATCTTGGGCCTTGTACAAGACAGATAAAACACTCTCTCGTTGAGTTGGTCTTATCCAGCCTCCTCTTAGGCTTTGTATAAAAAAATCCCTAGCTGGGTCAATCAACCTCTTAGCATCAAACTTGTGCTTTGATCAAGGCATACAAAAAATCAACAATTACTCTTTAGAGATGAGAAATCCTCTCTCAGCCAAAACCCTTTAGCGTCATATCTTGGGCTTTGAACAAGATACAAATCACCTTTAGCTTCATGTCTTGGGCTTTGAACAAGACACCAAAATATCTTTTTCCTCCCTTAGAATAGGGGGAACTACGATCGCTCTGATTTCCCTGTTTTGCTAAATGGGAATACGTAGGCATAAGATTGCGAAATCTTAGCGAGCATACTAATCTAAAGCTCTAAATTCTAGTACCCTCATACATCAATCAAAAAAACATCAGATCTAGTACCTTACCAAAAGCCTCACGAACAGTCCAGACACTCTATTCTTAAATGAAATAACCTAACACATGCCCCCTATTTTGATAGCATCTGTAAACCAACAATTATCTATTTAAACTCAGTAAGCAAGCAGGTTTAATTAGAGACATCTATTTCCCTTCTTTTATTAACTTTACAGGATACAAAATGAATTGAACTGTAGTACCAAAGCGATAGTGATTCGAAACCACAAAAACCGCGCTACAGAAAAATGGCGACCACAGTGGGAGGCATTCTTTCTTACAGCCTTAGGTAGAAAACTTTAAAGTTCACAAAGTGCAGCAGAAATGACGACTCTGCTGGGGAGTCATTGTCTGTATAGGATCATAGGACTAGAGGTCTAGGATGTTAGGACAAATATATATATACTGCTTTTCCTAATTGATATCTGTGTTTACTTTTCTGCTAATGGGAATGCGTGTGATGCCGCATGTGGAAAGTTTGAGTATACACCTAAGATAAGTGATGGCACTAGACGGGTAATCTTACAGGGAGTGACTCCCAAATAAGAGGTCCCGGTCGACCATCAAATCAGTGGAGATGCCCTTTGCGGATTCAATGGCTATACGACTTTGGTTGTTGAAAGCAGATTGATCGATTGGGTTATCTGAGAAGCTGAGGATTTTAGTAGACTAAAACCATGTTACTATTTTTTAGTGCGGAAGCTATCGAAAATAGTTGTCACGCGATACTACCATCATTTGAGATTACTCTAAGATACATCAGCTCACTCGGGTGATTCCAGCATGTTGTTGTTATCCTAAGGGGAATCAATGATTTTGAGAGACAGGTACAAAAGTCACCAGTATAAACCTTTGGGGATGGGTAGAGCCTTGACTTCATGACACCGAGCCTTTGACCCCATGTTTTTTCTATTTTTTTGTGTGCTGCATTCATGCATTCATTTCATTAAAAAAAACATTAAACAAATAAAATCTTCTCTTCTAGTCTCTCTTTTTCAAATTAAACTAAGAAAATGATTGCAAATATCATATAGGAGATTGCGTTATGGATTTCGGTAGAAGGAAGACTCACAAGTACACCTTCAAGGTTCCAAAACTAGAGGATTTGAGAGGATAGGCGAGGATGATCACCAACCCTGATGCTTTCAGAGCTAAGTACGGAGGACTGCTGTCTCTGTTAAGAGTCCATGTAATTGAAGGAATCCTGGCTACGCTCATTCAGTTCTACGATCCGGTTTATCACTTTTTCACATTCTCGAATTATCAACTAGCACCAACACTGGAGGAGTACTCTCACCTGACTGATTTACCTATCACTGACCAAGCTCCCTTTTCTGGACTAGAAGAAATTCCAAAGGATCAAACCATTGCAAGAGAAATTTAATTAGACGAGTCAGAAGTCAGGACTCACATGACCACTAAGGGTGGATTCCAAGGTTTGCCAGCCCAGTTTTTGATAAGGAAAGCCTTGTACTTTGCTAGTATAGGGAACGTGGCCGCTTTCGAGAGCATCTTTGTTTTTCTCACCTACGGGTTATTTTTGTTTCCCAACATCGATAACTTCATAGATATCAATGCCATTAAGATTTTTCTGATTGGAAACCCTGTACCGACCTTACTCGCAGATGCTTATCATTATGTACATTTAAGGAATTTGTACAGCGGAGGAATGATCACATGCTGTGTACCCCTGCTATACAAATGGTTCACCTCTCACTTGCCCATGTCTGCTGCATTTTGGGATCCTAAGAATACTTTAAGTTGGTCGCAGAGAATCATATCTCTTACCAACTCTGATAATCGACTGGTACAATTGGATCTATGACGGGATCAGAATCATTGACCGTTGTGGAAACTTCCCTAATGTACCCCTTATAGGAACTAAAGGAGGAATCAATTATCATCCAGTTTTAGTTCGTCGTCAATTTGGATACCCGATGAGGCATGTCCCACGTAATGCTCATCTAGAAGGTCTTTTCTTCAAGGAAGGAGAAAATGACAGGGCACTAAAGACAGAAATAGTGCATGCCTGGAAACATGTTCATAGGAAAGGAAGAGAGTCTCTAGGAAAGCCGGATTGTGTCTCGGTGGAGCCTTATCTCCACTGGGTACAAAGTAGAGCTCTCAAACTGAGGATGCCTTACCCTCGTCAAGGAGTTCTTCCGTTAAAGGAATCTGTCCTATATTTTATGTCTGATACGGAAAAAGTTCAGGTTACTCTCAACAAAGCTCAATAGGATAAGAGGTCTCGGAAGAACAAATACCACATTCTCAGTGTGGAGTGCAACAAAATACAACAACTGTTCAAAGAAAAAGATGCTCCATTTGAGATTTTAGAACAACATGCTGTAGAAAATCAAGAAGACCAAAGGAATTTGCTCGCTCCATTCACTTGGAAAAAGAATGACAACCCGACAACGGCTCAAGAGCCGCGGTCAAGGAAAAGAAAGTACCAGAACCAGCACCTGAGCCCTCCTCAAAGAGTACTCTGGATCCATTAGCTTAGACATTTCCTTTTGCAACACTTTGTAAACTATTGTATTTCCATTTCCGCAATCTTTGAATTCAATAAAATGGGGTCTTCCCCACTGTTTGATATTTGCAATCCAATTGTTGAAGTTTATTTTGATTAAACAAAAAATATAATTAATATAATTATTGCATATCATTCATCATTCTCACGTAACGCATTCTTCTTATCTGCGAATCTCACGTTTATGTCTCGATTCTAGAGTCAAACTGTCTCATTCGTACAATACTCGGGCTAGTCAACAAAAGAAAATGGATAATCTCGAGGAAGAGAATAGAGAGTTGAGAGAAGAACTCGACGCTCTGAAAGAGGATATGAAAAAGGTTCACAGCGACATGCAAGCTCTGGCAGAAGCCCATAGTGGAGAAGTATGATCCTAGGTATAACATGCCGAAAGATCGTCCCTGGGGCATGCCTATTAATTATATCCTGGAAGGATATGTTCCACCGATCACTAAAGATTAGCGAACTGCAGCAGGAACCGCTGGGCCTGAAGGTTACAAACTTTGGAAAAGCGAAGATGCAAGAGGAATGACAGCAACTCCTGAAGGTTACAAACTTCAGGAAGCACCAAGAGTCTCTGCCGTAATAACTGTACCCCCCCCCCCCGCCGTGGAAACAAAAGTATGGATGAAAGAATGAAGGAGTTCCATACAAATCAACAACAATATCAGCAAAGGACACAACAGCCTCGTCCTCCGTTCAACAATAACCGCACAACGCGACCACCAGGGTTCCACCCTATACCCATGTTGTACGCAGGACTGTTTCCACTATTACTGGTCAAGGGGCATGTCCAAACCAGGGCTCCTCTTGCGATACCGGAGAATCCGCCTTTTTGGTTCAAAGCAGATCAGACTTGCCCTTACCACCAAGGAGGACCAGGGCATAACATATAGAACTGTCTCGGTTTCAAATCCGATGTGCAAGCGGGGTCTTATCCTTCAAGGATACGAATCCAAATGTTCTCACAAACCCGCTGCCTCAACCCGAGAAAGCTACGGTAAATTTGATAGAGGGAGAGTATAACCACAACTATCAAATTCATGATGTACTCTTATTGAGGGCCAACGTGGTCAAAATGCATTGCAAACAGAGCGAATACGACCATGTGCCACCTCACAATTAAAACCAGTGTGATATCTGTTAGAACAAGAATTGATTCTACATTCCTAATAGTTTTGATGATAACAAATACTATATTATTATTTAGAACTTGATGCTCCCTAATTTAGTTATTATGATATGTAGGGAAGTTCTAAAGTGAAGAAATTCTGAATCGGAAGCAAAAGCACATTCTGCGCTAACAAGTTCTAATCAAGCAAAGTTCTGATATAGAAGTATCACACAAGATCTAATTCAGTAAAGTTCTAATCAAGCGAAGTTCTGATATAGAAGTATCACACAAGATCTAATCCAGTAAAGTTCTAATCAAGCGAAGTTCTGATAAAGAATGTTTCACGCTATCAGCACCAGCCGTAATTAAAAGACTCTGATGATCCAGAACTTCAAGACATATTCTGATACGTTATTATTCATTTAAAGAGTATCAGCTAGAATCAGATGAGATCTCTATTTATGGAAAGCTCATTAAAAGATTTTGATTGACATCTCAAAACAAAGCCCAACGGATCAAAAATTCCTCATCTATATAAAGGGGATCTCAAAAGGATGAAAATACACAAGCACTCATACAATTCTCATCTTCATTAAATTATAATCACACTTAAATTTTTGTGTAAAATCACAGTTGTGATACTGCTTTCTAGAAACCTTTTTCTTACACTTTACTTTGTTGTTTTTGTGATTCCTTGAGAAACCAAGTTGTGGTTCTATCTCAAGAAGACATTGACGAAAGTCTTTGTGTTTGTGTAATCAAAGTTTTGATTAGTGGATTAAGACCTCAAGAGAGAGAGGCGAAATCACCTTGGCCGGTGGTCTGGAGTAGTTTGAGTTCAAATGAACCAGGATAACCAAACGTGTCTTTTTGCTTTAATTTTTTCCCCATTCTTGTGTTTTTCTTTTCTTCAATATCTGCTCCAAAAATAATCAAGGATGTTCTGTGGTGCAATCAGCTCTACAGGAACAATTGGATCTCGGATGGATCCAAGAGCACCGAATTCGTGATGTCAACATGACTTACTCGAATTCCAACATCATTCAGAACCAAGACATATGTGCGATGAATGTCAACTTGGTGGAAATGCACTCAAGGCAAAGCCAACATCATAATCTGCTACGGCACGATTACGATTCTTGTCTGAATTGTTCGGTAAACAATCAGGGATGCTCTTTTGTACAAGAGGCCCTCCAACATCAGATGGATTTTGGATGGATCCAGGACTACTGTGATAGGAATCCTTATCAATTCGACATGATTCAAATCTTTGATGTTCGTTTAATGAACACCAGCTTGGTGGAGTTTCACGTTACACAAGTCCAGCTCGGTTTTCTGATTTCACATAATTATCAGAACTGTGCAGTGTGTCGTGAGAGTAATCAAGGATGTGATGTCGTTCAAAGAATGCTTCAACACTTGTTAAACCACTGGTGACTTCCGATCTATATAGATGAAGACACACAACAAGTCAGCAGAGCATGATTAACGGGAACCCTGCTAGGCATCAAAGTCAGGATGTCTGATCAATGGAGACAGACCTAGTGAGGTTACACTGCATACAAAGCGGACGTGGCCAGATGCCACCACACAACTATGAACGTTGTAGAGTTTGCTCGGAAGATAATCAAGGATGTTACCTCCTGCGAGCAGCCCTCCAAAGTCAGTTGGATCACAAAGAGATTCGACCGTATCCAAGTTCTGGATCAATTAACCTGACGCTAGTCTTTGTCGCTGATCGAATCAAGGACGTTGTTGTAATCTCTGATCATAAGAGGACCAAAGATGTTTGTACCATCATCCCTTTACTTGACAAATCGAAAGTTCCCTACCAGGAACTGATTGAAATTACTTACAATGGTCAGAAGAATCAGAAGGCTCCTGTAGTTATCTATCTGCCGGGACCATTATCGTATGAATCAACTAAGGATATCCCTTACAAATACGGTGCAACAACAATTGAGAATGGAAAGGAAATTCCATTACCCTCCGTCGTGAATATTGCAGACATTAGTCGAGTAACACAGAGTGGTCGAATCTTCAACAGAGGAGTTGGAGAACCCACCAAGGAGAAGGAACCTCAAACAGAAGTTCCTGATCAACCAGTCGGTCAGTCCAATGGTCCCGACCTTTCAAAGAACAATGATGACATGCTGAGACTCATCCAAAAGAGTGAGTACAACATCCATCGAGAATCTCTGTGCTATCTCTCTTGCTCAATTCCGAAGCTCACAGAGCAGCTCTACAGAAAGTCTTAGAGAAAGCCTTTGTGGAACAAGATGTGTCAATAAGACAATTTGACAGCATCATCTCCAACATCACTTCCTGCAACAACTTGGGATTCAGTGATGAGGAACAGCTAGAAGAGGGCCAAAATCATAATATGGCACTCAATATTACAGTCAACTGCCAGGACGATGCTTTAGCCGACGTACTGGTAGACACCTGATCGACTCTAAACGTGATACCAAGGTCCACTCTAATGTGACTATCATTCAAAGGATCTCCAATGAGAGGCAGTGAGGTCACCATCAAAGCATTTGATGGATCCTGGAAAACAGTTATCGGCGAAGTCGACCTTCCCATAACTATCGGTCCTCACACCTTCCAAGTCACTTTCCAGGTCATGGACATCCGAGCAACATACAATTGCTTGTTAGGAAGACCTTGGATACACGAGGCGGGGGCAGTCACTTCGACACTTCACCAAAAGCTGAAGTTTGTCAAAAACAACCAACTCGTCATGGTCTGCGGAGAGAAAGCCTTGCTCGTAAGTAACTTATCATCATCCACTTGTGTAGAACCAGAGGAGGTTGTTGGAACTCAGTTCCAAGCACTTTTGGTGAGCAATGATAATCAATCAGAAAGAGGAACATTGATTTCCTCGTACAGAGATGCTCTCGAAGTAATCAGAAGTAACAATACCAAAGGATGGGGACAACTTATCATTCCTACTGACAATAAGAAAAAGAAAGGTCTTGGTTTTTCTTCAAACTGTGCCCAGACTGCTGCTAACGATGAAAGCTTTCATCCCATTCAGGACTTCTTCCATAGTGGAGGTTTCCTTCACCCAGTGTCTCAATAAGTACATACCATAAACGAGGGAGATTCCTCCAATAAAGATGAAGAGTGGAAGTCATATCTTAATGAGGACGGTTATATGTCTCAAGGAGAGGTGCCTATGCCATTTTGCTTTCTGGAACAGAGTCCGAGATATATGCCAAGGTCAGATGTCAAAATTATATACGGAGATTGTAATCCAGAAGGATGTTGTGCTCCACTAAACTCATTAGAGGAGGACACTCTGATGAAGGACAACTTTGACCGTGACTATTATGGCCCAATGGATGGCCTGCCTATATGGCAGCTGTACCCAAGAAACTTGGGGCAAGAGAGTCAGCCCAACGATGCATATCAGCTGAGCATCATTGAAAAGAATACTTGTGTTCTCACAAAATCATGGGATCATTACTCAGGGCATTCAGAATATATCCAGTACAACGATGAATTTGCAAAGCTTGCCGGACTAGAGTTCCTTAACTATGCCTTTCCTGAGGTCAACATCATCGAGAGGGATGACTCCTCTATATCCAAAGAAGTATGGGACACCTTAGGACAACCAAGTGGAAAGTACGACTTCTTGGTCAAACACACCCCTCCCGAAAGCTCTCGTATCAAGCTCGAAGAGATCCAACCAACTGGATGGGGAGATATACCTGAGAGTGCAAACACTGTGCAAGATACAATTGAGGAATCCTCCTATGACAACTCTGCCTGGGAGACAGATTCCAACGATCCTGCTCCACCAGAAATCAGCGTTATTTCTGAAGACAAGCCAAGGAGAAAGGTACCCAACTTTGTGATTCACCGAGGAATTCGCCGCCAATGGGTTGCAGTCAACGTTTTGAAAGTTGTTCATAAGTCGAAGTAATTGCCGTCTTTATCTTAATCTTTCACCCTGCCCACGTGAAATGGATGTTTTGATAGGGCTCACTTTCTATAAATATCCCTCTTCGCTTTGCCCAAAGCGTCAGAATTTTGTTTTATAGGGCAGTAGTTTCAAGAATCGACTGAATCATAAATAAAATAATGTTGTTATGTAATTTTCGCATTTTATTGTTGTTTTCTCTTTTTCGCTTTTTCAGAAAATGGTAATCCTAAAAAAAATCACAAATATTAAAAACAAGCAGTAAAAAAAATACACTGTACACACTCTTGCATTCTCTCTATCTCCTCTAAAGACAATCATCACGTCATGCAGATTGCTTATTTTAAACCCCATTGAAACATATGATCCAATGCCTTCTCCCAACTTTGAATTCCCGGTATTTGAGGCTGAAGAAGAAGATGACAAAGAAATTCCAGAGGAGATCTCTTGATTACTCAGTCAAGAGGAAAGGTCCATTAAACCTCACAAAGAACCATGTGAAATAGTCAATTTGGGTTCAGAGGAAGAGAGAAAAGAGGTCAAGATTGGGGCACTGCTCAGCCCAACTGTCAAAGAAAGTTTGACAAAGCTTCTCAAAGAGTTTCTCGATGTGTTTGCTTGGTCCTATCAGGACATGCCAGGGTTGGATACCGGCATCGTGGAACATCATCTACCGTTAAGATCAAAATGTCCGCCAGTAAAACAGAGGTTGGGACGGACTCATCCAGACATGGCCATCAAAATCAAAGAGGAAGTACATAAACAGATTGACGCGGGTTTCCTCGCCACCTCAGAATATCCTCAATGGCTAGCCAACATAGTTCCAGTTCTGAAAAAGGACGGAAAGGTCAGAATGTGTGTAGACTATTGGGATCTGAACAAAGCCAGTCCAAAGGATGACTTTCCCTTACCGCACATTGACATGCTGGTAGACAGTACAACAAAGTTCAAAGTTTTCTCCTTCATAGATGGATTCTCGGGCTATAACCAAATCAAAATGGCCCCGAAAGACATGGAGAAAACTTCGTTCATCACCCCATGGGGTACCTTTTGTTACAAGGTAATGCCGTTCGGTTTGAAGAACGTCGGGGCAACCTATCAAAGGGCCATGACTACTCTGTTTCATGACATGATACACAAAGAAATTGAAGTGTATGTCGATGATATGATTGCCAAATCTAAGACAAAAGAGGAGCATGTGACCCACCTGTTAAAATTTTTCGAGCGATTGAGAAAGTACAAACTCCGCTTATATCCCAATAAGTGCACATTTGGTGTCCGCCCAGGAAAACTTTTAGGGTTCATCGCCAGCTAGTAAGGAATTGATGTTGATCCTGACAAGGTCAAGGCCATTCAAGAAATTCCTTCTCCAAAGACTGAAAAATAAGTCAGGGGATTTCTGGGACGTTTGAATTACATTTCCAGATTTATATTCCTCATGACCGCGACATATGCGCCAATTTTCAAATTACTCAAAAAGAATCAGGACTGCGTTTGGACAAAAGATTGCCAAACCGCCTTTGATAGTATCAAGGAATACCTGTTGAATCCACCGATTCTATCACCTCTAGTGGAAGGAAGACCACTGATCATTTACCTAACAGTCTCGGAGGACTCAATGGGTTTACTTGGCCAACAAGACGAGACAAAAAGAAAAGAGTCGGCCATTTACTATCTGAGCAAGAAATTCACCGACTGTGAGACTCGGTACACTATGCTTGAGAAAACATGTTGTGCTCTGGCTTGGGCAGCCAAACATCTTCGCCAGTATGTGATTCGTCACACTACTTGTTTAATATCCAAAATGGATCCAATCAAGTATGTCTTTGAAAAGCCTGCTCTCACGGGAAGGATTACCTGTTGGCAGATGTTGTTATTAGAATACGACATCGAGTACCACGCTCAGAAAGCCGTTAAGGGAAGTGTTTTAGCCGATCATTTGGCTCATCAACCGATTGACGATCTGGAATCAATCAGATTTGGCTTCCCAGACGAAGATGTCATGTACTTGAAAATGAAAGATTGCAAAGAACCGCTACCCAGTGAAGGGCCAGAACCAGGTTCCCAATGGGGACTTATCTTTGACGGAGCTATCAATCATTATGGAAACAGAATTGGGGCAATCATCATAACACCTCAGGGTACCCACATACCTTTCACTACCAGACTAACATTCAAGTGTACAAACAACGACGCCAAATACAAAGCTTGTATCATGGGTCTCGAAGAAGCGATTGACTTGAGAATTAAGAACTTGGATGTATATGGCGACTCAGCCTTAGTTTTCAATCAGATCAAAGGAGATTGGAACACATACCAATCAGGATTGATTCCTTACAAAGACTACGCGAGAAGGTTGTTACCCTTCTTCAATAGAATCGAGTTTCATCACATCCCTCATGAGCAGAATCACATGGCTGATGCATTATCCACTCTCTCTTCCATGATTAGTGTAGGTCAATGGAATGACATACCTAAGATTGACATAATGCGCCTTGAACGGCCCGCCTACATCTTCGCGATTAAAGCAGTCCTAGACGACAAACCTTGGTATAATGATATCAAATGCTTCCTTCAGAAACAAGAGTACCCACCTGGGGCATCTTGAAAAGATAGAAAGACCCTCAGAAGACTGGCTGGAAACTTCTTCCTGAGCGGTGATACACTTTATAAGAGAAACTTTGACATGGTCTTGCTCCGATGTGTAGGACGACCAGAAGCAAACATGCTGATGAAAGAAGTTCCCGAAGGATCCTTTGGCCCTCATGCCAACGAACACACAATGGCGAGAAAAATTCTGAGAGCAGGGTACTACTAGTTGACCATGGAATCCGATTACAACAAGAACATGAGGAGGTGTCACAAGTGTCAGATATACTCAGACAAAATCCATGTACCGCCAACGCATCTCAAAGTCCTTTCTTCCCCATGGCCTTTTTCCATATGGGGAATCGACATGATTGGCATGATTGAACCAAAAGCTTCAAAAGGACATCGGTTCATCCTAGTAGCCATTGATTACTTCACCAAGTGGGTCGAAGCAGCGTCATACGCCAATGTAACCCGACAAGTAGTGGTCCTATTCATCAAAAATAATATCATTTGCCGCTATGGTGTTCCAAGCCAGATCATTACTGACAATGGATCTAACTTGAACAACAAGATGATGAAAGAGTTGTGCGCTAAGTTCAAGATCGAACATCATAACTCATCTCCCTACCGACCCAAGATGAACAGAGCGGTAGAAGCGGCTAACAAGAACATCAAGAGGATCGTTCAAAAGATGGTTGTAACCTACAAAAAATGGCACGAGATGCTACCCTATGCTCTTCACGGTTATCGTACATCTATCCGCACTTCGACAGGGGCAACCCCTTTCTCTCTAGTATATGGCATGGAGGCAGTGCTCCCCATAGAAGTAGAGATCCCATCAATCTGGGTATTGATGAAAGCTAAGCTAAGAGAAGCTGAATGGTGTCAAAGTCGACACGACGAATTGAATCTGATCGAAGAAAAGCGAATAGCGGCACTATGCCATGGTCCATTGTATCAACAAAGAATTAAGAAGGTGTTTGACAAAAAGGTCCGACCTCGCGTCTTCTGAAAAGGAGACCTTGTGCTAAAAAAGATACAATCATTCCTCACTGATTCCCGGGGCAAATGGACTTCGAATTACGACGGCCCCTATATGGTCAAGAAAGCTTTCTCAGGCGGTGCCTTGAGACTCGCAACCATGGATGGAGAAGAATTTACCTATCCCATAAATAAATAAAACAACAAACGTCTCGGTGGATTGAAAACCCAAAAGGGCGGTCCAAGAAAAAATTAGAAACATAATCAAAAATCATCCCGGTGGATTGGAAATCTCAAAGTACAATCTGTCATACCCCAAATTTTGACCACTAAGATTTCCCATCATTGTTCAAATCATCATCATAATATGGAGGAACCATCATACTTTATCAGTCTCCCCAAAGATGGGTGAGCTTTCACTACAATCAAAATTAGGGTTTCAAGCCCTCTCTGAGTGCTTAGACAAAGGATCAATCAAGGAATGACATGATCTTCAACTTGTATAACCTCTCAAACATCCACAATGGATCAAAAGGACTCCCACTTCAAGGATTAAGCACAAGGCTGCTCCCTTCTAGGTGGATCAAGTCTCAAAATTGACAGTGTCACCAAATTAGGGTTTTCGTCGACCAGGGCCTCCAGATGGAAATTTTTCATCTTGGCACAAGCCAATGATCCAAAACATAACCTAATATACTCCATGGAACCTCATGGACCCAATCATCAAGTCAATTTGACCTCAGGGGATGCATTCATCAAAAATCAGGAATTAGGGTTTCTTGACCTAATTCACCCCTAAGTTGACTTTTAGGGCAAATCATGAGCCAAGACCTCAAGAGAGGGTTTTAGGGTCTCTAATGAACTATATTGATCCACTTGGAATAATGGATTAATCCAAGAAGCTTGAGCAACAAGTCTCAATTTCATCTGTACCACAATTAGGGTTTTAAGGGGAAAGTCAACTGTAACTTTGACTTTTGACCAGGACATGCTCCCAAACCCTATGACATGATTCAATATACCCTATGACACCCATGGAACATGTCCATCAAGTTTGATTTAGGTCAAGGACATGATTTCCTGAAGAATTGCACAGTTTGGAATTCATCTGATAAAAAGTCAATTGTGCACAAAAGTCAACTTTGACTTTTTGAGATTTTTCACCAAAATGGATTTTTAACCCTAAAATGATGTTAATGTATGATTTGAATCATCATTCATCAAGAAAAATCAAAAAAGTTGGATAACTTGTAAAAGGGGTAACCATAAAACTTAGAAATTTTTCTAAGTCATGAAAAAGTGCCACTAATGCACCAACTTTGGAGGACCATAACTCCTAAACCACAAGGCCATTGTGCCCCATCCAAAGCTTGATTTGTAGATCTCATTGCCCTCTACAAAAATTTCAACTAGACCTAAGTCCAATTCCTCATGGATTTTGAGTTATGGAGTGATCAAAATCAAGAGAAAACACTTTGTTCCAACACTTAGTGAAAATTTCACTAAGACAGATTTTGCCTTACTTTTTGCCAAATGTAGGGGGATTTTTCACTTGGATTCAAAAGAGATCAAAACCAAACATGTTCAAACAGTTGTTGTATCATGTAAGGGCTTTCCAAAATGGTCAAGAACATTACCAAATTCAACTTACACCATGAGATATGACATTGGCAAGTTGCCTTGCTGAAATCTGTCAAAGGCAAGGCAGATTTTGCAATTTTGGTCGATTTGCCAAAATCAGCCAAATTCAAATGCTCCTATCCACTTGGACACATCTGAGGATTGAATCTAAAGGGGACAATCACTGAGCCAAGCCTCCAAAGTCCATGGAACAAGAAATAGCATGTTGAACCTAGAATGGCCAAAATAGGGACAAGACTCCAAATTTGGATTGGAGCATTCAATGGAAGCATCAAGGTGGCATGGACTGAGCCATTCTCATCTGAAATCAGTCAAGACTTATCCAAGACCAAGGGAACCAAAGCTCTTTGCCCTAACCTCTAGTCAATGGCTAGAGGAGACTTGGATTTTCATTTGCCAACATTGGCCAAACCTACTTAGCAGTTGCCATTCACCATTCCTTGCAAAACAAACTTGCTCTACTATAAATAGAGCTCAATTGTGTTTAGTTTAAGTACACCAAAGGCCTACAACACTTGCCTTTCTCAAAATCTCTTTCTCTTGGCAAAAATGCCTTTCTTAGCAAGGTAACTATCGGGTTTTGAGCTAGAGGGCAATTTCACTCAAACCAATCACTCACACACCTCATATATATCACATATGAGCTGATCAAACACTTAAACAACAACTGGAACATTGATTTCTCAAAATCACCAGTCAATTGCTCAAGGTTTTAACCAAAGCACAGTTGAGATGCCATGAAGTGATCCAGCCAATTTCCATCAAGTCCAAGCATTCAAACACACTCCATAGCACCTAGGGAAGCTGTTCAGATCATCACAACACAACTGTAACACCTCCTACACAAATCACGATCACAAGCTGTAAGTGGTAAGCATGAGGTCTTCTAACTCTATGATCCATGCAATTTTTGCTGCACAGTAATTTGGCCATATGTTCATAATCATGCATGGAATGTTTTCCCTCAATTAATTGCTTTGTTTGAATCGCGTATCAAAAATCCTAGCCTTCATGCAGAAATTAGGGTTCTTGAGGTTTCTTCGTGATTTCATGTTTTATGTTTAATTTAAATGAAATTAAGTGTTATAGACATGATCGTGAGGTTGAAATGAGTTGATTGGTATGTGGATTGCATGATATAATCAAGTATTCAGTGAGATTAGATGGAAAACGCAAATCTGGGAAACTCAAAACACGCGCGTGTTCTTGGTGTGTTCTTGGCACCATTTTCAGAAATTTGAATATTTGAATTTTGTGATTTTTGTTTAATTGATTCAAAAATTAATTTCTCTCTGAGTTTTAATGATTTTGAGTTGATTCTTTTTTTAATAATTCACAAAAATGTTAAAATATTTTATTTTATCAAAAAATCCCAAAAATATTATTTATTTCATATAATTGATATTTTTGCGAGGAATTAATATTTTAATTGTTTTTTCTATTTTAAATATTTTTTCCACATTGATTTTGCAACTTTTAATGCTTTCTAATTATTTTGTAGGTCAATACTTAATTTTTGAAGCATTAATCCAAGATCAAAATTTGTTTTTCATATGTTAAACAATTTTGATCATTTTAATTGAATTTTTATTCAATTAAATACATTTTTGAAAACAAATTAGGGTTTTTGGATTAATTCAACCCTCATAAATCATTTTCAAAACACTTTGGGCCTCTAATAGAGTGTAAGACCCAATCCTTTTTTGACCAAACCATTTTTAGGCCTCAGTGTATTGTATAAGTCCCGATACCGTAAAAAATAAACGGCGCGATCGTCGCCCTTTTGAAAAATAACCTCGGGCCTCTCCTCGAGCTATAAGACCCATTTAAAACTTTTTGGGACTCTAATAGAGTGTAAGACCCAATCCCCTTTTAACCAAAATCATTTTGGGCCTCACTTATTGTATAAGTCCCTCTGCGTTAAAAGAAAACCTCGGCGCGATTGCCATTTTAAACAAAAAATCAATTGGGCCTACCCTCGTGTTATAAGCCCCACTCTTTTTCTTTAAAGCTTTTTGGGCCTCTTGAGAGAGTGTAAGACCCATCCCTTTGTACAGATAACATTTTTGGGCCTCAGTCACTTGTATAAGTCCCTCTGTACAAATTCAAACAGTGCGCTCACTGATAAAACCCTGGGCCTCTCCTTGAGCTGTAAGCCCCAAATCTTTCTTTTTCAAAGCACTTTCTCCTTTGATTTTGAATATATTGTTGTTTTCAATCTTTCTTTGTTGAACAACTAACCAAACAGCATGAAAGTTCTACAACCGAGTAAGTGGTTATTGCTTTCATTTACCGCTTTCATATGCATATAACTGTATTGTGGGGCTGTCTCACTGTAAGTCTTCTTTCATAAACTCATATCAACTGTGTAATAATAGTATAGATATTTCGAGTTTCCCCGGCAACTACGTCTAGCATTAAGCTCGTTGATCACTCTTAGAAATAGTCTAAACTAGATCCCCATAGGATTACCAGACACAGTCTTCCCTCCTCTTGGGGTTAAACAATATGGAGACATGAAAGGCAGCATTCTCTGTGAACCCTTTCATAGACTGTCACTCATAGAAGTTGTCAAAGAAACTCTATTCCTCAGAGATGATCTTTTCTCCGTGAATGGCATCTCTTGAGTTTCTTCCAAATTCTCGGACTTTCCTGGCTTGATCTATTCTCGGTGAATGGCATGTCTTGAACTTCTCGGGGTTTGGGGACCCACAGGCTTCTTAAAAGCATTTGTCAAGAAACTCTACTCCCCAGAGATGATCTTTTCTCCGTGAATGGCATCTCTTGAGTTTCTTCCAAATTCTCAAACTTTCCTGGCTTGATCTATTCCTTATGCATAGCTTGCCTTGAATTTCTCGGGATTTGGGGACCCATCGGCTTCTTAAAAGGATCGGCCTCCTCTTGGGCATTGTACAAGGACCCACAGGCTTCCTAAAAGCAACCCCGCCTCCTCTTGGGCTTAGTACAAGGACCCTACGGCTTCTTAGAAGTATTCACAGCCTCCTCTTAGGCTTCGTATAATGATCTCTTCCTCCGGGAATGATAGCCTCCTCTTGGGCTTCGTACAAGGACCCGTCGGCTTCTTAAAAGCTTTCAGCCTCCTCTTGGACTTCATACAAATTGTCCCAACGACCTCCTAGAGGTGTAGGAACAGAACTTAGTCATCTGCATTGAACAGTCCATTCATAGAGTCTACTACTGTTTCTCAAAGCATAGTACAAAAGATGAAACTCTAAGACACGGACAATCTAATATCCTTGAGTTTTCCAGACATTCTCAAGCACCCTTCAAGAATAGGAAGGAACCCGTAGACTCGGATAGTCTCAATACTCTTCGGATTTCCCACTTCCTTAAAGAACAGGAATAACCCGGATCCTCAGAACAAATCCTTGAGTATAGTGTTGCTCATATAGGAACTGATTTTCACTTTAAAAATCAGTATACTGGACCTGTCACTTAACTGAAACAGTACCCATAGCCTCCTCTTAGGCTTTGTATAATGCTCCTTCTCTAGTGAAGTTAGCCTCCTCTTGGGCTTTGTACAAATGATTCTCCCCAGCGGAGTCAAACAACGTTTAGCCTCTCTCTCGGGCTTTGTACGAGACACATAAGAGACTCCCTCGTTGAGTCAATCACCCTTTCGCCTCCAACTCGGGCTTTATACGAGATACAAAAAGGTTCTTATTGAGCCAAACAAAATTCGGCTCCATCTCGGGCTTTATACGAGATACCAAAAGACTTCATCGTCAAGTCAAAAACCTTTTAGCCTCTCTCTCGGGCTTTGTACGAGACACATATTAGCCTCCTCTTAGGCTTTATATAAGAAAACCACTGGTTAATCCAATTAACCTTTTAGCATCAAAACTGTGCCTCATTCACAGTACACAAATATCAACAACTCCTTCCCTTTCATCTAATTGCTGTAAGCGGCAAGCCTCTGAATCATCCACATCCATGCCACTGTCCCTCTTTTAGCATGAGAAATTCCTAAGGAAAGATAGCATTGCTCTACACTGAGTTAAAGTCTTCTCCTTTACGTTAAAATCCCCTATAAAGGAAATTATGGCATTGTCGGATTCACATATCCTGGTTAAAGTAATTCTCCTTTATAAACAGTCGTAACAGACAAACCCCTCTTTAGAGATGACAAATTCTCTCTAAAATCAACACTTTTAGCTTCATATCTTGGGCTTTGAACAAGATACAAACCACCTTTCGCTTCACGTCTTGGGCTTTGAACAAGACACCAAAACACCCAGTTCCGAACTACGAATGCTCTGATTTCCCTGTTTCGGTAAACGGGAATGTGTAGGCATAAGATTGAAAGAAAAATCTTACCGAGCACATTAAACAAAAACCCAAAATCCCATACTCTCATGTATCTATCAAAAGCATCAGTCCTAACATCCTAATCCTTGTTCCCCACTATAAAGTCCTAGAAAGAGAAGAAGAAAACCGTATTGGCGAAAATACAAATAACCAGTACAAGGCCCCCCCACATTGATAGCATTCGCAACCTAACAGACAGCTGTTTAAACTCAGTATGCAAAGCAGGGTTAATTGGAGACATCTATTTCCCTTCCTTCATCAGCTTTAATAGGATAAAAAATGAATCGACCTGTAGTAAACTCAACCGCAGAGAGCGACTAGCGCTTAAGAACTGCGTCCAAAATCGCTCGCTACAGAAAAATGGCGCCCACCGTGGGGCCTTGTCTCTGTTTTCCTTTTTTCTCTTCACTTATGTGAAAACCACAGATTGGGGCTTCCGGGAACCCATTTTCTGTCAGGAACATAGGATTCATAGCTTTAAAGGTCTAGGATGTTTAGGACAAATATATATACTGCTTTTCCTAATTGCTATACGTGTTTATTTTTCTGCTAATGGGAATGCGTGTGATGCCGCATGTGGAAAGATTGAGTATACACTTAAGATAAGTGATGGCGACGGGGTCGACCATCAACCTCAGTGGAGGCTGACCAATGCAACCCATTCTCTCACCTAGACAATGGGCAGATTGTTAAGTCTGAGAAGCTGAGAAGCTAAACCCTTTCGTAGTGCGGAAACTATCGCGAATAGTTGTTACGCGATACTAACCTCATTTGAGACTGGTGATCTATTCTCGGTGAATGGCACTTACTCTAAGATTGCTCTATAACTCGCTGACAATCCGCTTGTTGTTTTGCTTTCCTGGGAGGAGCTGATGATAATGAGTATAGGTACAAAAATCACCTTAGTATAAACCTTTGGGGATGGGTAGAGCCTTGACTTCATGACAACGACCCTTTGACCCCATGTTTTTTCTATGTTTTTATGTGCTGCATTCATGCATTCATTTAAAAAACATTAAAACATTCAAAAAAATCTTCTCTTCTAGTCTCTCTGTTTTTCAAATTAAACTAAGATTGTGATTGCAAATATCAGAGAAAAGGATTGCGCTAATGGCTTTCGGTAGAAGGAGAACTCATAGTTACACCTTCAAGGTTCCAAAGCTAGAGGATTTGAGAAGGTTAGCGAGGATGATCACTAACCCTGAGGCTTTCAGAGCCAAGCACGGAGGTTTTCTACCACTGTTAAGAGTCCATGTGATTGAGGGAATCATGGATGTGTTCATTCAGTTTTATGATCCAGTTTATCACTGTTTCACATTCCCGAATTACCAGTTAACACGAACGCTGGAGGAGTATTCTCATCTGATTGATCTACATATCACTGATCGAGCTCCATTTTCTGGACTGGAAGAAATTCCAAAGAATCAGACTATTGCAAGAGCAATTCATTTGGACGAGTCTGAGGTCAGGACTCACCTAACTACCAAGGGTGGCATCCAAGGTTTGCCAGCCCAGTTCTTGACAAAGAAAGCCCTGTATTTTGCCAGTATAGGAAACGTGACTGCTTTTGAAAGCATCTTTGTCTTGCTCACCTACGGGTTATTTTTGTTTCCCAACATCAATAACTTTGTAGATATCAACTCCATTAAGGTTTTTCTATTTGGAAACCTTGTGCCGACTTTACTCACAAATGCATATCATTATGTACATTTGGGAAATTTGTACAGCGGAGGGGAGATCATATGCTGTGTACCTCTTCTTTACAAATGGTTTATCTCTCACTTGCCCAAGTCTGCTGCTTTTTGGGATTGCAAGAGTGCCCTACGTTGGTCGCAGAAGATCATGGCCCTTACCAACTCTGATATAGATTGGTGTAATAGGATCTATGATGGGATCAGGATCATTGACCGTTGAGGAAACTTCCACAACGTACCCCTTATAGGAACTAAGGGAGGAATCAACTATCATCCAGTTCTCGTTCATCGTCAATTTGGATACCCGATGAGACACGTCCCACGGGGTGTTCATCTGGAAGGTCTTTTCTTCAAGGAAGGGGAAAATGACAGAGCACTAAAGACAGAAATAGTGCACGCTTGGAAGCATGTTCATAAGAAAGGACGAGAGTCTCTGGGAAAACCAGACTGTGTCTCGGTGGAGCCTTATCTCCATTGGGTACAAACTAGAGCTGTCAAGCTAAAGATGCCTTATCCTCGTTACGGAATTCTTCCGCCGAGGGAATCTGTCATGTACTTCATGACGAAAACTTAAAACCTTCAGGTTACTCTCAACAAAGTTCAAAAGGAGAGAAGGTCTTGGAAGAACAAGTACCGCACCCTCGACGTGGAGTGCATCAAAATACAGCAATTACTGAAAGAGAAGGATGCTCTGATTGAAATTTTGGAGCAACATGCTGTAGAGAATCAAGATGACCAAAGGAATTTGCTCGCTCCTTTCACCTGGCAAAGGAATGACAACCCGATAACGGCCCAAGAGCCCCGGTCAAAGAAAAGGAAGATACCAAAATCAGCACCCGATTTCTCTTCAGAGAGGACTCGGGACCCATTAGCTTAGGTTTCTGTTTCTGCACCTTGTAATCTACTGTATTTCCATTTCTATAATCCTTTGAATTTAATAAAAAGGGGTTTCCCCACTGTTTGATATTTGCAATCTAATTGTCAAAGTTTATTTTGATTAAACCTTAAACAATTAATATAATCATTGCATTCATCATTCTCACATCACGTATTCTTCTTCCCTACGAATCTCACGTTTGTGTCTCGATTCTAGAGTCAAACTGTCTCATTCGTATAATACTCGGGCCAATCGTCAGAAAAGGATGAATGATCTTGAGGAAGAAAACAGAGAGTTGAAAGAAGAGATCGACGCTCTGAGAGAGGATATGAGAAAGCTTCGTAACGACATGCAAGCCATGGCAGAAGCTCAGCTACAAAGAACTGTGATCTCAGTGATCACCTCGACGCCCATAGTGGAAAAGTATGATCCTAGATATCAAATACTGAAAGATCGTCCTTGGGGCATGCCTGTTAACTATATCCCGGAAGGATATTCCGCCGATCACTGAAGATCAGGGAATCACAACAGAAGCCGCTGGGCCTGAAGGTTACAAACTTCGGGAAAGCGAAGATGCCAGGGGCATACTAAAGACTCCTGAAGGTTACAAACTTCGGGAAACGCCAAGATTTACTACCGTAGTCACGGTACCACCCCCTATGGTGCACACTGTCCCGGAAGGACAGATTCCACAGACACTTTCTGGTAAGAAGGAAACTATGTTTGACAGAATGGAGGAATTCCAGGAGCAGTTCTTGGAAATGCAGAAGGAGCTGCAGGCCATTCGCAGTCAGGATTTATTTGGAAAGGAGGCCGCAGACCTCTGCTTGGTCCCCAATGTGAAAGTCCCGCACAAGTTCTAAGTGCCCGACTTTGAAAAGTACAAGCGTAACTCTTGCCCTCAGAGCCATCTGGTGATGTACGCTCGGCGGATGTCAGCTCAGACGGAGAATCAGGACCTACTGATTCACTACTTTCAGGATAGTTTAACCGGTGCCGCACTCAAATGGTACATGGGTTTAAACTGTACTACGATCAGCACTTTCAGAGATCTTGGTACTGCCTTCGTCCAACAATACAAATACAATTTGGACATGGCACCCGACAGAGATCAACTCAGATCGATGTCGCAAAAGGACAAGGAAACCTTTAAGGAGTATGCTCAAAGGTGGCGTGAAATTGCCGCTCAAATTTGTCCACCTCTTGAGGAAAAAGAGATGATAAAGATCTTCTTAAAGACCTTAAGCTCATTTTACGATGACCGAATGGTTGCCAGTGCTCCCAGTTATTTCACCGAGATGGTGAGCATGGGCGTACGTCTTGAGGAAGCCGTCCGAGAAGGGCGTTTGGTAAAAGACACTGGATCGACGAGCAGTACTAAAAAATACGGTAGTGCTCTCCCTAAGAGAAAAGAGCAAGATATTGGGATTATCTCTCTCGGAAAGCAAAGGCGACGTTATCAACCGGTAGCAGCTGTAACTCCTGCTATCAACCCTGCGTCTACACCAACATATCAACCTCAGGTTGCGCAGAGCCAACCTGATCAGCAAAGGACACAACAGCCTCTTCCGCAGGCTCATCATCCTTATAACAACAACCGTACAACACGACCACCAATATTTGATCCTATACCCGTGTCGTACGTAGAGTTGTTTCCGTTACTACTGGCTAAGGGGCACATTCAGACTAAATCTCCTCTTACAGTACCGGAAAATCCACCTTTTTGGTTTAAGGTGGATCAAAATTGCCCTATCATCAAGGAGGTCCAGGGCATAACATAGAGACTTGTCTCAATTTCAAGTCCGACGTGCAAAAACTTGTTAGGAGCGGGGTCTTGTCCTTCAAGGATATGAATCCTAATGTTCTCACAAATCCGCTGCCTCAACACGAGAAAGCTGCAGTCAATTTGATAGAAGGAGAGACTAACAACGTCTATCAGATTCACGATGTACTCTTGTTGAAAACCAATCTGGTCAAGATGCATTGTAGACAGAGTGGATATGGCCATGTGCAACCTCATAATTATCACCAGTGTGATATCTGCTCTAAAAACAATCAAGGATGTTTTGTGGTGCAAGCTGCTCTGCAGGAACAGATGGATCTCGGATGGATCCAAGAGCAACGAGTTCGTGGAGTTAACATGGTCTACACGAATTCCAACGTCAATCAAAACCACGACATCCGTGCGATGAATGTCAACTTGGTGGCAATGCACTCAAGGCAAAGCCAGTATCATAATCTGCCACGGCACGATTACAATTTCTGTCTGACTTTCTCGGTAGACAAACAGGGATGCTCTTTCATACAGGAGGCCCTCCAGCGTCAGATGGATCTTGGATGGATCCGAGACTACCATGATAGGAGTTCCTATCAAATTAACATGGTTCAGATCTTCGATATTCGCGTGATGAATACCAACCTGGTAGAGTTACATGCTGAACAGGTCCGACTCGGATTCTTAATATCACATGACTATCAAAGCTGTAAAGCAGGTTGCAAAAACGATCAAGGTCGTACCCTTGTCAAGGAGGCACTTCAGCACTTGTTAAATTACTGGTGGATGCCAATTTATATGTATGAAGATACTCAGCAAATTAGTATCTGTAATAGAAACTCCACTCGGCGTCAGAGTCAGGATGTCCGATCTGTGGAAGCTAACCTAGTGAGGTTACATTGTATTCAAAGTGGGCGTGGCCAGGTGCCACCACACAACTATGACCATTATAGCGTCTGTTCAGAAGGTAACCAAGGGTGTTACCTTGTGAGAGCAACTCTTCTGGGTCAGGTAGATCGTGGAGAGATTCGTCCATATCCGGGTTCTGGACCTATCAACAGGATGCCGAACTACCTTGCCGATCAAGTTGAGGATGTTGTCACGATCTATGGTCATCACAGGACCAGGGATGTTTTTGCCATTATCCCTCTACTTGAAGAATCTAGAGTTCCCAACCGGGAATGGATCGAGATTAATTATGATGGTCAAAAAAATCAGAAGGTTCCCATAGTCATCTATCTGCCGGGACCAATACCGTATGAATCAGCTAAGGCAATCCCTTACAATTACGGTGCAACGATAATTGAAAATTGAAAGGAAATTCCATTACCCTCCGTCGTGAATATTGCAGACATCAGTCGTGTAACACGGAGTAGTAGAATCTTCAACCGAGGGGTTGGGGAAGCTAACAAGGAAAAGGAACTTCAGACGGAAACTCCTAATCCACCAGTCGGTCAATCCAGTAATCCCGACCTTTCGAAAAATAATGATGAGATGCTGAAGCTCATCCAAAGGAGTGAATACAACATTGTTGATCAACTGTTACAGACTCCTTCAAAGATCTCGATATTATCACTATTACTCAGTTCAGAAGCGCACAGGGAGGCTCTACAGAAAGTCTTGGAGCAAGCCTTTGTGGAACAGGATGTAACAATCAGACAGTTCGATAGCATTGTCTCTAGCATCACTTCCTGCAACAATTTGGGATTTAGTGATGAGGAATTACCTGAAGAGGGTCATCGTCATAACATGGCGCTCAATATCACAGTTAATTACCAGGACGATGCTTTAGCCAGCGTACTGGTAGATACAGGGTCAGCCCTGAATGTTATGCCGAAGTCCACTTTGATGCAATTATCATTCAAAGGCCCTCCGATGAGAATCAGCGAGGTTGTCGTCAAAGCGTTCGACGGATCCAGAAAAACAGTTATCGATGAAGTTGATCTTCCCATAACTATCGCTACAATGGTTTATCAGGAAGACCTTGGATACATCAACCTAGAGCGGTCACTTCGACCCTTCACCAAAAGCTAAAGTTCATCAAGAATGATCAGCTTATCACAGTCTGTGGAGAACAGGCCTTGCTCGTGAGTAACTTATCATCATCTACTTGTGTAGAACCTGAGGAGGTTATTGGAACTCAGTTCCAAGCACTGTCGGTGAGCAAGGACAATCAGTTCCAAGGAGGAACTTCGATGTCTTCATACAACGATGCTATCAAAGCGGTTGAGAGTACCGATACAACAGGATGGGGACAACTTGTCATTCCTACTGGCAATACAACAAAGAAGGGTCTTGGTTTTTCTGCAACCTGTACCCAGACAGCTGCCAACGATTAAAGTCTTCATCCCCTTCAAAAATTCTTCCAAGTGGAGGTTTCCTTCACCCAGTTTCTCAAGCAGTACATGCTATCAATGAGGAAGATCCCTCTGACACAGATGAAGAATGGAAGTTCTATCTGAACGAGGAAGGTAATATGTCTCAGGAAGAGGTGCCTATACCATTTTGCTATCCCGCACAGAGTCCGAGAGTTATACCAAGGTCAGACGTCGAATTCATTAGAGGAATAACCCGACGACCTCCTGGAGGTGTAGGAACAGAACTTAGTCATCTGCATTGAACAGTCCATTCATAGAGTCTACTACTGTTTCTCAAAGCATAGTACAAAAGATGAAACTCTAAGACACGGACAATCTAATATCCTTGAGTTTTCCAGACATTCTCAAGCACCCTTCAAGAATAGGAAGGAACCCGTAGACTCGGACAGTCTCAATACCCTTCGGATTTCCCACTTCCTTAAAGAACAGGAATAACCCGGATCCTCGGAACAAATCCTTGAGTACAGTGTTGCTCATATAGGAACTGATTTTCTCTTTAAAAATCAGTATACTGGACTTGTCACTTAACTGAAACAATACCCATAGCCTCCTCTTAGGCTTTGTATAATCATCCTTCTCCAGTGAAGTTAGCCTCCTCTTCGGCTTTGTACAAATGATTCTCCCCAGCGGAGTCAAACAACGTTTAGCCTCTCTATCGGGGTTTGTACGAGACACATAAGAGACTCCCTCGTTGAGTCAATCACCCTTTCGCCTCCATCTCGGGCTTTATACGAGATACAAAAAGGTTCTTATTGAGCCAAACAAAATTCGCCTCCATCTCGGGCTTTATACGAGATACCAAAAGACTTGATCGTCAAGTCAAAAACCTTTTAGCCTCTCTCTCGGGCTTTGTACGAGACACATATTAGCCTCCTCTTAAGCTTTATATAAGAAAACCACTGGTTAATCCAGTTAACCTTTTAGCATCAAAACTGTGCCTCGTTCACAGTACACAAACATGAACAACTCCTTCCCTTTCATCAAATTGCTGTAAGCGGCAAGCCTCTGGATCATCCACATCCATGCCACTGTCCCTCTTTTAGCATGAGAAATTCCTAAGGAAAGATAACATTGCTCTACACTGAGTTAAAGTCTTCTCCTTCATGTTAAAATCCCCTGTAAAGGAAATTATGGCATTGCCAGATTCACATATCCCGGTTAAAGTAATTCTCCTTTATAAACAGTCGTAATAGACAAACCCCTCTTTAGAGATGACAAATTCTCTCTAAAGTCAACACTTTTATCTTCATATCTTGGGCTTTGAACAAGATACAAACCACCTTTCGCTTCACGTCTTGGGCTTTGAACAAGACACCAAAACACCCATTTCCTCCCATAAAATAGGAGGAACTACGAACGCTCTGATTTCCCTGTTTCGATAAACGGGAATACGTAGGCATAAGATTGAAAGAAAAATCTTAGCGAGCACACTAAACAAAAACCCAAAATCCCATACTCTCATGTATCTATCAAAAGCATCAGTCCTAACATCCTAATCCTTGTTCCCTGCTATAAAGTCCTAGAAAGAGAAAAAGAAAACCGTATTGGCAAAAATACAAATAACCAGTACAAGGCCCCCCCACATTGATAGCATTCGCAACCTAACAGACCGCTATTTAAACTCAGTATGCAAATCAGGGTTAATTGGAGACATTTATTTCCCTTCCTTCATCAGCTTTAATAGGATAAAAAATGAATCGACCTGTAGTAAACTCAACCGCAGAGAGCGACCAGCGCTTAAGAACCACGTCCAAAATCGCTCGCTACACAATCCAGGCAAAAATTAGGGATTCATGGCAAGTAACTACGTCTGATCAGGGGAAAATTCCCCGCAGCAGTGATGCCATCTATCAGAAGAAACTCCAGTCAAGGTCATCTTCGACGGAAGCTCAGGATGCCCAGAATTCAAAGTTGTTAGAAAGATAATAGTCGTTATGTTTAAATGTAGCCCTGTTCCTTTGAAATTACCATTTTCTAAACTTTGTGATCGGAAAAATAGCAAGTGTACTATTTTAACGATGTAGTAATAAGTGGGGTTATCCCCAGAATCGATCTCTCGAGGACTGCGTATAATTTGAAAGTGAAGATGTTATTTCAATTAGACAAAAGTTCCTTTTGGGGGTTTTGATTTTCAAACTACTTCTAACGACTGAAAGAAATAAGCAGAATAATGAAATGACTTTAACAATTATGAGAAGTTATGCTAAGAAAGGTGTATGAATTGCTCAGCAAGAACCCTAAATTATCCTCAAAGATATATTCCTCCAAACCTTAATTTTACTGACCCTCAAATATTTTTCTTAAAGTCCTTAACCGAAAAACCTTTGATATTCCCCCCTGACCCTAATTCCTTAGCAGTCAAGAGAAAACATCAAGCAATAGTTCTGACAAGGTCTTTTAGTCACTACGAGGTATCCCCATTCCTAGGCAATATCTACCGTAATGTATTATGCAAAAACAATATATTGGTTTTTCAGACAAATCCCTAACCGTAAATCGTTCCCAATTTGTACGATCGAAAAAAATATTAATTTATTTGCATAACAAAAGATTAAGGTATGAAAGTATAAAGACATCAAATAATTCAAAACGGTTCCTTACATCACAATTCAGGGACACCCCCTAGCATTGGGGGGTTTAGCTACTCATAATATTCAAAGAAAACAAAATACAAAATAAAGACATTACAAAAATTGGTGATAAAAGTTGATCTTCAATTTCTTCCGATCATGAAAATCTCCTCTTTTCCCAATTCTCCAGAGCTCTATCCTTTCTTCTGTAATTCTTTCATACGATCAAAAGTGTTTTTTTTCTCTTTTCTTTCAGCCTAAAAAGTATCAGATCACATAACAACATGCGACATTCCTAAAATACCCTCAGAGGACACTAAAATGGAATAAATACAAAAATCACAAAATTCCCCTCCAGTGGCCCTGACACGGGCCGTGTCCCATGACACGGGCAGCCGTGTCAGGCTGCTGACTCTTCATGCGCCAAGGCAGTTTCTCAGGGGCCCTGACAAGGGCAGCCGTGTCAGGCTTCTGGTTGATCTTTTCCTTCCACATTTTTGTGCTCAAACTTTTTCCACTTCCAGGCCTGCTGACACGGGCCGTGTCAGGCGACATGGGCACCCGTGTCAGCCCACTGTCTTGCATCAAATATCATTCCACATTTTCCAAATTTTCTCAATTTTTCGCTCTGATTCTTCCTGACTGCTTATGTAAACCTGAAAACACTAAAGGACACAACCAAGGCATAAAATGTGGTAAAAGAGATGTAAAACAAATAAACAATAACAAAAGATAAACTAAAACCAATAGTAGAATAACGTATGGAAACCACCGATCACTTTGTAAATACTCTATGGAATCACGCGCTTGGCTGATCTCCAACCTATCAATAAAATTTGAGCCTTAGTGCATTTGTTTGCAATTCTTATTTGTTTTAGCTTTATAGAATGAAACATTTTAACATGATTAACGATTCTTGAAATAAAACAAAAATGAATTTACTTGTCAAAATTTTTCTGCTTTTAAAATAAAGATGGCAATTCTTTTGATTGTTGAACATCGAAAGAACATCGATCGCTTCTCCAGAAGTAATCGAGCTTCAAAGTGCAGAATCAAAGTACTCCTTCTAAGTCAGTGCGCCTGAACGAAGGATCAGCTATGTCACAGACCGTTTTTCATCTGACCCCCCCGGCAGAGTTCTTATCTCCTAAGCCAGACCAACGGTTGTTCCCCACAGGGACTATCTCTCCTAAGCAAGGTATAATTGCTATCTTGAACCAGTGGTACATCTTTGTCCCCTGCAGTAGCCGAGTATTCAGTCGTGTTCATCTATTAGTCGGTATGTCGTGTCAGTTTTGTCAGCTATAAACATACATACATCATGCATTATTGATTTACATTCATATTCATATTGCATCACTATCAATCTAGTCAGTCTTAACTCTAAGTGGTAAAGTCCTCTTGTCAATCGAGTTGTCAGTTCTTTCCTCGTTAGGAAGCGAATCATCTAAGCAATCTCTCCCCAGTTTATTTCTGGGATGGAGACGGTCCTCGACCACTTTGAAAACTTGAACCTATGAAAAACAAGAAAACCTTCGACAAATGTCACTCTTCACCATTGAAGATGATATCTTCACTTTCCCGGATTAAGGAAAATCCCCAGAGAATGCCTCTTAATCAGAAGATTCGGCAATACAACAGTTCTTCTTCGGAAGGTTCGCTGACGAAAAGGTCATCAGCACTCCCAAATTGGGTTACATCACATTGCATTTCCTCCGAGAAGATCTCGAGGAATAGTATGATGTAATACCCCCCAAAACAGAAAGCAGTCTCTCAAGAGACTCGTTTTTCCCCAGTAGAGTCGACAAATGGCGTCTCCAATAGAGAACTTTGTACACCTCTACAGCTCAGATGAATGGGTTTCCCCAGCAAGTCTGACATCAAAAACTTTTTCCCATCGAATGGCATCTCCCCAGGAAAATTCTGCGAGAAGTTTGAGGAAAACCGCTACGAATAGCGTCCCATGTCAAAGTTTATTAAAAAAGAAACTGAGACCAGTTCCTTGGTAGGAAACCAGGATCGAGGGGAAGTTTGAATCAAAAACTGAGACCAGTTCCTTGGTTGGAAACCAGGATTGAGGGGAAGTTTATATCTGAAAATGAGACCAGTTCCTTGGTAGGAAACCAGGATCGAGGGGAAGTTTATTTCAAAAGAAAACTGTGACTAGTTCCTTGGTAGGAAACCAGTATCGAGGGGAAGTTTATTTCAAAAGAAAACTGAGACCAGTTCTGCGGCTGAAGACCAGGATCAAGGGGAAGTTTACCTTTTCTAAGCATCTTTGCTTAGCGAAAGAAGATGGATTAGCAAGCTGTCGTTCATAACCACCATCAAAATTTTAGGTATTCCGATATTTAATCCTCTTGCACCCTGAATGCCCGAATACCTTCGCCATTCACACCTTCGGGTCCAAGAAAATTAAATAGGGGCATCTGTCAGACCCTAAATTTTGACCACTAAGATTTCCCATCATTGTGCAAATCATCATCACAATATGGATGTACCAACATGCCTCAATCAATCTCCTCATAGATGTTTGCGCATTCACTACTATCAAAGATTCAGGTTTCAAGCCCTGTCAGAGCCTTAGACAAAGGATCAATCGAGGAATGACATGATCTTCAACTTGTATAACCTCTCAAACATTCATAAAGGATCAAGAGGACTCCCACATCAGGAATCAAGCATAAAGTTGCAGCATTCCAAGTGGATCAAGCCTCAAGATCGCCAGTGTCACCAAATTAGGGTTTGGTCGACCAGAGCCTCCAGATGGAAATTTTCATCTGGGCATGAGCCAATGCTTCAAAGCACAACCTAAGATACTCTAACGGACCTCATGGACCCAATCATCAAGTCAATTTAGCCTTAGGGGATGCATTTATCAAAAATCAGGAATTAGGGTTTCTTGACCTAATTCACCCCTAAGTTGACTTTTGGGACAAAACATGAGCCAAGACCTCAAGACATGATTTGAGGGTCTCTAATAAACCACATTGGTCCATTTGCAACAATGAATTGATCCAAGAAGCTTGATCTACAAGTTTCAATTTCTTCTGGACCACCATTGGATTCCTTGTGAAATTCTAAGCAGGATAGACCTAAATTTTGTCCCAATCCATGGAAAAATGAGAAAGTTACAAGCTTCACGTTTTTGGCCAAAATCTTGCCTTGCCTTGCCTTGGCCAAGCCAAAAACAAGGCATGCCTCATATATCCATGGGGTGGTTTTGATACACGGATGTATCACCAGCCCAGTGGTAGGAGGCGCGCACTACACACAAGAGGTCTGGGGTTTGAATCCCCCTCGCCCCTGATCCTCTTTTTTACCATTTTTCCACTTTTTATCATTTTCATATTATTTTTAATTGATTTGAAAAATTAATAACTCTCTCAATTTTAATCCTTTTTGGTTGATTCTTTTTCTGAAAAATCACAAAAATAGTAAAATATTTTATTCTACAAAAAAATCAAATTGATATTAGTTATCTAATATAATTGGTATTTTTGTAAATAAATTCATTTTAATTGTTTTTAAACATTTTAAAAATGAATATTCATCTTGAAAATCAAAACCAAATGAGTTTTAAATCATCTTGTGATTAAAACCTCATTTTTCAAACCTTAACCAAAAATCACAAGTGGTTTATTTAAACCTATTTGGTATTTTTATCATTTTTTATTAATTTTCTTTGAAAAATTACTTTTAAAAAGTGAAAATTAGGGTTTCTTTGATTTTTAATCATACTCAAATATTTCAAAGCACTTTTGGGCCTCTTGGTAGAGTGTAAGTCTCACCCCTTTTGTAAATAAACAATTTTGGGCCTCAGTGTATCGTATAAGTCCCGATACCGTCAGAAACCTCGGCGCGATCGCCTTTTTCAAATAAACAACTGGGCCTACCCTCGTGTTGTAAGTCCCATTTCTTTTCTTTAAAGCACTTTTGGGCCTCTTGGTAGAGTGTAAGACCCATTCCTTTGTACAGAAAACCTTTTTGGGCCTCAGTCACTTGTATAAGTCCCTGTACAAATTCAAAACAACAGTACAATCACTGTTAAAATTTGGGCCTCTCCCTGAGCAGTAAGCCCCGATCTCTATTCAAAAATACTTTCTCCTTTGATTTTGAATCCAAATGTATAGTTGCTATCAAAACTTTCTTTAATTTCTTTGAACAACTAACAAAACACATTAGAAGCTCTACAACGGGTAAGTGTGTATCCGCTTTCTTTTATCCGCTTTCATATAAATAACTTTATTGTGGGGCTGCTTCACTGTAAGTCTTATTTCATATCCTTTTAAATACTCGTCATATATCAACTGTATATATACTAGTATAGTTATTTAGAGTTTTCCCCGGCAACTACGTCTAGAACTAGGTAAAGCCCGTTGGTCACTCTTGAATACAAACAAAACTAGATCCCCATAGGATTCCAGATACAATCTTCCCTTCTCTTGGGGTTAAACAATATGGAACAAAGAGAAAGGCAGTATTCTCGGTGAACCTTTTCTCAGACTGTCGCCCTTAGAAATTGTCAAAAAAACTCTACTCCCCAGAGATGATCTTTTCTCCGTGAATGGCATCTCTCGAGTTTCTTCCAAACCCTCGAACTTTCATGGAATGATCTCTTCTTTTTGAATTGCATTTCTTGAACTTCTCTTGATTTGGGGACCCACAGACTTCCTAAAAGCATCCCCGCCTCCTCTTGGGCGTTGTGCAAGGACCCTTCGGCTTCCTAGAAGTTCTCATGCCTTCTCTTGGGCTTAATACAAGGACCCTAACGACCTCTTAAAGGTATAAGATAGAACTTAGTCATCCTTTGCTAGAGCAGTCTTTCCAGTGTCAAACCTCAGGCCACTTTAGGGTTGATTCTCATCCCTTAAGGCCCTTGCCCTCTTTTGGGCATCCTACAAAAGATAAAACTCTTCACCACCAGTAGACTTGGACAGTGTAAACCCCCCTTGAGTCTCAAAGACATTCTCAAGTTCCTTTCAAACATAGGAAAAAACACCGATCACTCTGGATAAATCTCCAGCAGAAACCCGGTCTCTCTCATAAGAGTTCCCCACCCTTGGGCCTGCCTATGGATCTTTCCTCAACATAATCAGCCTCCTCTTGGGCGTTGTACAATGATCCTCCCCCAACAGAGCTAAACTCTTCAGACTCTCTCGTTGAGTTAATCACTTTTTAGACTCTCTAGTTGAGTCAATCACTATTCAGACTCTCTTGTTGATTCAATCCTTTTTCAAACTCTCTTGTTGAGTTAATCACCTTTCAGCACTCTCTTGTTGAGTATAAAAGACTCTCTTGTTGGGTAAATTCCTTTTAGCCTCAATCTCGGGCTTCGTACGAGACAACAAATCACTCTCTTATTGAGTATAGAGGACTCTCTTGTTGAGTAAATCAACTTTCAGACTCTCTTGTTGGGTCAATCACCTTTGCAAGACTCTCTTGTCGAGTCAACTCTTTTAGCCTCCGTCTTGGGCTTTGTACAAAACATATAAAAGCACTCTCTTGTTGAGACAAACTCATTTCAACCTCCATCTTGGACTTTGTACAAGACACATATAGACCTCCCCGACGGGGTCAATCCCTTTTTTAGCCTCCTCTTAGGCTTTGTATAATGATATCCCCAAAGAGTCAGTCTCTTTTTTAGCCTCGATCTTGGGCTTTGTACAAGACAGACAAAACACTCTTGTTGAGTCGGTCTTATCCAGCCTCCTCTTAGGCTTTGTATAAAGAAATCCCTAGCTGAGTCAATCAACCTCTTAGCATAAAACTTATGCTTTGATCAAGGCATACAAAAAATCAACAATTACTCTTTAGAGATGACAAATCCTCTCTCAGCCAAAACCCTTTAGCTTCATATCTTGGGCTTTGACCAAGATACAAATCACCTTTAGCATCATGTCTTGGGCTTTGAACAAGACACCAAAATATCTTTTTCCTCCCTTAGAATAGGGGGAACTACGATCGCTCTGATTTCCCTGTTTCGCTAAACGGGAAAACGTAAGCATAAGCTTGCGAAATCTTAGCGAGCATACTAATCAAAAGCTCTAAAGTCCAGTACCTTCATACATCAATCAAAAACACATCAGATCTAGTACCTTACCAAAAGCCTCACGAACAGTCCAGACACTCTATTCTTAAACGAAATAAGCTAAGACAGGCCCCCTATTTTGATAGCATTTGTAAACCAACAGTTATCTGTTTAAACTCAGTATGCAAGCAGGGTTAATTGGAGACATCTATTTCCCTTCGTTAATCAGCTTCACAGGATAAAAAATGAATTGAATTGTAGTACCAAATCGATAGTGATTTGAAACCACAAAAACTGCGCTACATAACTTTCGCTCCCGGGATTTTCATCCAGGTACAAACGCGAAAGTGGCGCAGAAAACAGAGTCGCCAGCAATGTGTATTTATCCCAAGAGAGGGAAAGGAAACACTGTGTAAACCTGAAGGAAGGGAAAGAGCATGGTCTCGCGACCAAGAGAAACGGGTAAGGGAGTCGGTTACGCGAAGGGAAGGTGTTAGCACCCCACGCGTCCATCGTACTCGATGGGATCCACGCTTGTTGTCTTGATCAAAGGGTGTCGTCATTTGGAGCTCCGCTGCTACTGGAAAGAAAAAGGAACGGGAATGAAAAAGAAACGAAGAAGAGAAGAAAAATAAGTGACTCGATAGGACACCTCTCGACCTATGCCTACGTATTCCCTCGTGCAATGGGAAAGTAAGAGTCAACGTAGTTCGGACACGAACTAAGGGGGGAGGCTGCTAGCCAAGACATCGTCGTCTTGTGCCTACGTATCCTCAATTGGACTAGAGAGAGGAAATCAGAGCAGTTGTAGTTCGACCTAACGAGGTCTTAGTGTTTTTTATGAGCGATGTTAGATACGTGTCTGGCAATTAGGGTCGATGCCTGTTTGCGACGAGACGGAAGTAACGTGCCCTTTTCTGAAAATGGTTTGAGATTAACGATCCTGAAGGATGAAAAAGGTTTGAGTTTGTTTTTGTGTTTTTTAGACAGAAGTGGATTGAAGTTAGTTCGTAACTTACATTGCAATAAAGTCTCCCATGCAGGAACGAGTGAATCGCATGGTCACCCCCAAATGGGACGTATGCTAAACACTCTAGAAGAGGAGGGGAGACCCCTCGTTCTTCATTTCCTACACTTAAGGCTCGAGCGCAATATTCATTATATTTATTAAGTGTTTTAGAATTGTTATGAGATGAGAAGAGAAGACTCAAAGGGAAAGAAAACACTAAAGGGGAAACTAATATAATGTTGTCATGCTTGGATTGAGAGCCTAATGTCTATCCTACTCCGAGCTTAATCATAAATTAAGTCGGACTAGGAGCCTTAAGGGAGCTTGTGAATACAAAGTAATCAACAAGTAAACATGAAGCAACTCAAACACAAAGGAAAATAGAGTAAGAGGCAGTCAAGTATTTAATAAGGAATTAATCAGAAATTAATCAAGATAAGCACCAAAATTAATCAACAATTAACCAGGAGTATCCAAGTTAAAAAATTAAAATGCTAATTAAAAACAAGATTAAATTCTAAGTAAAAAAAGTTAATTAAAAATATTAACCTAAAAATTAATTCAAGTTAATTAAAATCTAATACTAATTAATCTAAATTAAAATATTAAAACTAATGTTAAAGATTAATCCAATCCTAATTAGAAATCTAAATCTAACATTAATTACTAATCTAAATATCCTAAATTAAATAACTAAAAAAAACAAAGAGGGTGCAGTTAGAATTTGGAGGTGTGGATAACCACTGGGCGAATAGGCCCTCAATCAGCAGGCCCAGTGACCTTAATAACAGAAGAAGCTAAAAGAGGTGCGAGTACATGGCGTGTGTGATAAGAAAAAAAACATATGGGCCTAACGGCCCGGTCAAGACATTGAACATAAATGGATTTAGAAAAAAAATGAAAACCCTAATTACTAAAAGAGAGAGTGAGATTCTCAGAATATTGAACAACACACACAACTGCTCCCGTGTTCTTCGTATCTTCTTCGCAAAATCAACATCCTCAAACAAATCCTCGACCTCTTCTTCATCAACCTTAGCCGCGCCATAACCAAACTCCCCAAACCTCTTCCTCGCCGTTGCTCCTTCGGCATCTTATCGACAGTTCTCTCCCTCACCCATTCAATCTTCATCCTCCAAAAACAGCGCCACCGGCAGCTCTCTTTTCCGCTCTAAAACCTCACTCGCCCTCAACTATACCCTCGCCGCCCTCAAAGGCATTCTCGACAGAATGATTTGACGCTCCGTCGTTGTCAATCCTCGAACGAACATCTCATCCTGACGGTACAGCAAACTCGAGCAAATCACCACTTTCAGCTCGAAGATGCTAACATCCCACGCAAAATCCGCATCGCGAATCCGATTTAAAGCTCTCCTTCCACCTTGATGAAACTCCGTCGTGAAGCAGGTGCTTCCATGGCGTTGCTCAACATCTCCTCTCGATCTCGCTAAACAAATACAATATAGATTCAGATAACAGCAAGAACAACAAGCTAACAATCCCAGCCAGATATCAAGCAAGCACAACACATGAACAAGTAAATGCAAGATCGATAATCGCAAATCAACAGAAGAGAATCACAATCACAAACAACAGCTACTGTAAATCGCAGAAAAGATTCAAGCCAAGCACAAACTCAAAGTTCAGAGAGTTACTGACCAGAGAGAGTCCGGTGCTTCTTCGACCGCGAGTAAGTTGTTGAGAGCAGAGAAGACCTCCAAGAGATATGTGTGCTTTCCAACTTCTGATCTTGAATTTGGTTCCTCGTCTTTTTCTATAGAACTTCCTTCTCTTCTTCGATCTGCTTGCTTCAATTGCTTTTTTGTGTTGCAACTTGTGAATCAATGATGATGTTGTTCTGAGAATGTCGATTTGTGGCTAAGTTTGCCTTACACAGAGCTCTGATGTGAACTCTGAGAAGGTTTGAAAACAAAGAGCTCTAGGATAGGTTGAGGGTGGATTTCAGCAGAGTAACGATAGGTTTTTTGTCCCTCTTTTCAGAGTCCTTAATGAATGTATATATAGGGAGTTTCGAGGGCACAACTGGCATTTTGGACTTGAAGAAAATCGTTGGAGAGAATCCCTGATTTTATGCAAGGGAGTGGAGTCGAGGAGCAATGCGTGAGAAATCGTTGAGCAGCTGCAGATATTTTGATTTTTTCTGTTATGGCTTTTTGGAATTGTCACGAGTTTGCACACGCCTTTTGCAAATGGTTTTTTAATTTTCTTTGTAATTCTATTAGGGCCTTTGCTATTGTGATTCTGTTACGCTTTTTTTTTTACTTTTCTGCATGTGTTAAAAAAAGCTCTTGGTTTGTTATAAAAAATAATTCAAGGATTATAGTGTTGAATACCAGCTTCTGAAAGGAATTTTTCCAATACATCCATGTGAGATTAGCATGACAATTATTAGGAGAAAAATCATTGCACTTGATCCACTTGAATATGTGCATGGACATTGGTTTATGAGAATTGAATTGACTTGGTTTGGGTTATAAAATGAATATGGGATTTGGTTTGGAATTTGGGTAACTGGGTGGAAAAAAATGGACATGGATGGATTGAATTTGAAAATGGATTAAGATTAAAATGGAGGTTAAGAAGTGGTTAATTGGATTATAATATGGATATTGACAAATGGTTTTGAATGTGGAAAAAAATTAGTTATGGTGAAATGGATGGATATCGGATCTTTAACTCAAACCGTCAAACGATCACGTGAATGAATATTCCACCAAACTCCTTAATTCTCAATAAAAACCAAGTTGCATTCTCAATACAAACCCTTGTCCACACTTGAACTTTCCCACCAACCTCTGATAAAAATGAATGAGCAGGTCTTGGACCAGTGCATAACTTGAATTTGAATCCATAACCATCTGAATCACTTTTAAACCTTGCCCTGATTACTGAATCCGCGCTGAGGAACATAAATCCACAGTTGAACCACCAATGGACTGATGAACTATGATGAACCTGATGATTAAACCGATCTCCCTATTTGATGACCTGATGACCTCTACACCACATACCTTGACCTTGAATACACTAATGAACCCCTGACCCAAAGCCTTTGATGAATCCTCTTAATAGAAAAACCTCGGAGCTTGGTGAACCTCTGAATAGGAAGATATTTAAGATAGTGTGAATTCACCTTTTGCTTCAACTTGATTGGAGTAGGAGCCCAATGAATCACCTATGAATAAGGTAAACCCCAATAACAAGAAAACCTTTCGATCCCATGCTCAAAAGAAACATGCAAATGCAAAATGATAATGCTGTGATGAAACATAAGCCAGCTAGTGCTAAAAGTAAGAGGACAAATTTTGAGGTGTTACAGCTGCCCTTATTCAAACTTCTTGGATTCGAGGGTATGGGAGCAAAGGCTTCCAGACAATCGGGATACACGAAGATTGAATACCAAAATAACCTGGAAATTTGCAACTTGTGGGGATAATGAGATGGAGTGCTTGCCAGCCGAAGGCGGGCTACCCAACAAAATAATACGAGGACGATCGAAGACGAACTTGAAAAGGAAGACCAATCAGAATGTGGACTTCGCTGGGGAAAAAGTGAAACAAACTCTTTTGGGTTATGCCATCTCTGCTGAGAAAGAGAACTGGGTTTCACAAAATAAGCCAGACGAGAACTGACTACCAGGCGAGAACTGGATTTCACGAAAATAAGCCGGCCAATTAAAGGCAAACCCCTAGCAAAGATACGGTCGTGAATCGAAAGGGTGAGAGGTAAAATCAACGGACTTATAACCCACATATAAGATGACTCCGCTGGGGAAGGAGAGGTCTAAATGGAAGACTCTACCGGGGAGCACAGGTAGGATGAACACATCCCTCGACGACCTCACCAAGGATAAAACAAAATCTCCTGAGTTATGCCATCTCTGCTGAGGAAGAGAACTGGCAAAGAAAATACCCTGAGTTATGCCATCTCTATTGAGAAAGAGATCTGGCAAAGAAAATCTCCTGAATTATGCCATCTCTGCTGAGAAAGAGAACTAGCAAAGAAAAAACCCTGAATTATGCCATCTTTGCTGAGAAAGAGAATTGGGAAACAAAATATCCTGAATTATGCCATCTCTGCTGAGAAAGAGAACTGGCAAACAAAATATTCGGAATTATGCCATCTCTGCTGAGAAAAAGAACTGGCAAAGAAAATACCCTGAGTTATGCCATCTCTGCTGAGAAAGAAAACTGGCACAGAAAATCTCCTGAATTATGCCATCTCTATTGAGAAAGAGAACTGGCAAAGAAAAAACCCTGAATTATGCCATCTCTGCTGAGAAAGAGAACTGGCAAACAAAATATCCTGAATTATGCCATCTCTGCTGAGAAAGAGAACTGGCAAACAAAATATATGGAATTATGCCATCTCTGCTGAGAAAGAGAACTAGCAAAGAAAATACCCTGAGTTATGCCATCTCTGCTGAGAAAGAGAACTGGCACAGAAAATCTCATGAATTATGCCATCTCTGCTGAGAAAGAGAACCGACAAAGAAAAAACCTTGAATTATGCCATCTCTGCTGAGAAAGAGAACTGGAAAACAAAATATCCTGAATTATGCCATCTCTGCTGAGAAAGAGAACTGGCAAACAAAATATATGGAATTATGCCATCTCTGCTGAGAAAGAGAACTAGCAAAGAAAATACCCTGAGTTATGCCATCTCTGCTGAGAAAGAGAACTGGCAAAGAAAATCTCATGAATTATACCATCTCTGCTGAGAAAGAGAACCGGCAAAGAAAAAACCCTGAATTATGCCATATCTGCTGAGAAAGAGAACTGGAAAACAAAATATCCTGAATTATGCCATCTCTGCTGAGAAAGAGAACTGGCAAACAAAATATTCTGAATTATGCCATCTCTGCTGAGAAAGAGAACTGGAAAACAAAATATCCTGAATGATGCCATCTCTGCTGAGAAAGAGAAATGGCAAACAAATTATCAGGAATTATGCCATCTCTACTGAGAAAGAGAACTGGCAAACAAAATATCCGGAATTATGCCATCTCTGCTGAGAAAGAGAACTGGCAAACAAAATATCCGGAATTATGCCATCTCTGCTGAGAAAGAGAACTGGCAAACAAAATATCCAGAATTATGCCATCTCTGCTGAGAAAGAGAACTGGAAAACAAAATATCAAACCTGGCTTATGCTTCAGATGCACATGTTTGAATTTTTCTATGGCGTAATGCTCCATACGAAATGGAAATGCTACGCGTTTGGGAGGATGCCATGCAAAATTCTTATGCAATGCAAAAGAAGCGTCCCAGCAAAATAAATACTGAAGACAAAGGAAACTTCACCGGGGATGACAAATTAAATTGTCCTCTGAAATAAGAGACCCTGCTGAGAAGGACTTCACTCTGCTGAAGAAGATCCTGATCACAAACTCTGCTGGAGATGGAGACTCCGATAGAATGTCCATTATGTTGGGGATGGATAAAAATGAATATTGAAGATGGAACCCAAAGAGAAATTTCCTCCGCTGGGATTACTAATGACTTCTACCGAAGACAGAACTCAACACCTGGATTTGAAAGAATGCCAATAACAATTGGACTTAGGGCATGTTGGGGATATCAACCGCTGTTGAACAAACCACTGTGAAGATCACCATCAAACTCTGCTCGGGGAGACAAGTCAATAATTCCGAACCTGCTTGGGGATATTATCGAACTTAACCTGCTGTTGGGAGATGTCCTTACTTTTACCTTGCTGGGGAATGGTGGATGATGACATCAACTCTGCTAGAAGATAACATCAAGCTTACTCATTTGAGGGGATTAACTCATACCATTACTGGTAAGTGAAACAATTCTTGGCTAGCTGAGAAGAATGAGTGCTCAGACCTTGTGGGGAGAATATTATCTTTGTCCAAAGAAAATATTTCAAGGTCTCCTGCTGGGGATGCAACAACATCAACTTCTGATTGTTTGCTGAGAAGGTGATAAATCAATCACAGCTATAGCTGGGGAACAATCCTCTGTACTCTGCTGAGGAAGATAATCCTCGATATTCTGGTTGGTGAAAGTAACAACCTGCCTAGGAGGATGAACTTTTCAATGTTGAGGAGAGTAGCTCTACTGGGGAGAAATCTTGGGTGCTGCACGCTTCAGCTGATCAACCACATACTGATCTCCATACACGACCAACGGTTCCTTGAACTTTCCGCCTACCGCAGTCCATAAGGTCTAATGGAAGAAATTATCTCCAGAGGATTTTATAGAAGACCGGGCGTCCACCCCACCCCAAGGTCTTCAAACTCTTAGAGATATATCAGATCTCGACATAAATTCCCCAGACTTCACAATCCATGAAGTAAACTGTCTTGAGAGGATTTGTAATAACTTGAAATACTCTGCCCTAGTATTCTGAACATTGAAGAGGTGCTTTCAATTGACCATCTTCTAGAATGGACAACTTCTCACGCTCTAGAGGTGGCCTGCCCTGAGTCTTGAAGAAACTTTTCCCCTGACTGATCTTACAGAGATTTTTCAAATCGACCTGATTACCCTATATTAAGTGCTTATGGAGAGATTTATTGAATCTCGACATAATTGCCCCAGCCTGGCTGCTTTAGGGAGAGTTTTCGATGTGACTGCTCCAGATTGGATGCATCTTATCACCATTTATCGGGAATGTCTAGGCTACGCACAACCTCTTAGCCACATACCCCTTGACATGACCTTCCTTCGGAGTTTTTGCCATCTCAACTTGGCGTGATCGAGCTTCTCAACTGACGTTCATTGTGTAAGCTTCTTTGATGTCAAAAACATGCAAGCAGAAAATGTTTATTTATGAGAATGACGATTCTAATGCAACACTCGTGTTAACCTTGAAGTTTTATTGAAAATTCGTCGCCAAGCCTTGTGAACAAGTCACTAGTTACGACATTGATTTTTGAATGGAAAACAATACGCACATGCAATACCAACAAAAACCTTATTAGCACAACTCATGGGAGTCAGGAACGCTATCTCGCTGAAGTGCACTTTTGGAATAAACCCTGCTTTAATTAGGACTTTTAAGGGTTGTAACGTGGCCTGGTTCACGGTTTTGAGAAAAAAGGATTTAAGGCTCAAAGTTTATTGGTGTCCACCCATTCTCCTTGATGTTCTCCAGTCCTACATTCAGCTAATTTGGCACAAGCGCTCATCTCTCAAAAAGATTTTGTGATCTTTAAGGAACCCATGCAACTGATGGTTTGACATCTGATGAGGTTTTGGAGTGACAGTCACCCCTTTTGTCCTTTGTTCGTGGTCACACGACTTTGTTCTTGTCGAGGATTTTTCTTTGTAATCCTTTTAGCTTTTTGCTTTCTCATTCTTTTGCTTTTTGTTCCCTAATTTTTGCCTGGACTGACTCTTTTGAGTTTTCAATTTTGAAGTCCAGCGGGATGCCCTAACTTTTGCCTAACTCGCTTGTTTTAAGTTTGGACTTAGTGGGCTTTCTTTTTTTTTCTCTTTTGATTTTTTTTTTGAACAAATCGTGTGACACTGGTTGTCTGACTTGTTTGAAAAGGGTGGTGACTGCCTCATTCCTTAGTCGATGAGGGATAACCATTGTGGTTTCACGTCTCTTAACCTCCTGATGGTGGAATAGAAGGTAATGGATCCTCAGATGCACACTCCTTTTGAAATTTTACTGCTCGGTCAAACTAATTGACGCCTACCCTGCCCCTGGGTTAAGTGTGAGGGTTTTTTCGTACGAAAGAAACTCCTACTTCAAGGCTCAAAGGGGATAACAAAGGTCTATCTCCCTTATATCTCCAGTGTTTAAGGATTTGAAACAATGCGTGTACATCCTCTACAGGGTTTTATCCAAAAGCACACAACCAAATATTTTGCGTTTTTCACTTCATCATCCTCCCTCAAGAGTTTAAGCAAGAAATTTGGTATTGCAGTGCATATAAACATGAAAATGAGTGAGCACGAATAAAACACTTCATGAAAACAACTTCATTGCATTAAAATCAACATTCCAAACAAAAAACAAGTTTTTACATGCAGATAGTGTTTAAACAAACAAAATGAAAGCTACATATGAAAATGCAGTGAAGAATCCGAAGATTGCCATTGTTGAGGAGACTTGTCTCCTCCTGGACTAATTGCTTTGGATGACATACTCGCAGTTCCAAGTGCCCACTTGAGAAGCTTCAGTTGAAATGCATACCCTCCGCAGTGAAAGTAATGACCCCTGCATCAATCAGATCTTGCACCTTGTGCGGGAACGCCTTACAATCCTCAGTTGAATGCCCCCGTGCCCCAACATGGTATCCACATCGAGCATTGGCATTAAACCCTGGTGGATATAGAGGGATGATCTGATCTGATTTCCTTGGCACAATCAACCCTCTTTTAACCAACTCTGGCAATATCTGACCATACAGCTTTGGTAGTACAGCAAGTTGTCTATTTCTTGGCTTTCGTTGACCCGCTTGGGAACTATTCTGCTGTTGATTCCGATTTGCGTACTCCTCTGGTTCAGGCGCTTTTCCCCTCAGACTTAATTGAGGAGTAGGCAGCACCTGCGGACGTGGGGATTCTAAGACCAAGGACTGCAAGAAATGCCACTGACTTGATGTATCTTTGGGAGAGGCCATAGAGATATCCACTTCTTTTTCAACAGCTAGAGTGGGACCACCTTGTATGCTTACGCCGCTCGGCGTGAATTCAATTTTCCTCGAATCGATCAGATCCTGGACAACATGCTGAAGGGCCTTACAATTTTCCACATTATGCCCCGGCACACCAGAGTGAAAATCACAGTGGGCTCTTGCGTCATAACCCGGTTGGGGAATACCAGTAAGAGGAGCCAGAGTCCTTTTCTGTACCAGTTGCAACTGAAGAAGATGCTGTAATAGCTGAGAATATGGCACTGGTGGAGTATCGAAATGTCGGTTCTGTTTAGGCGTAAACTGCTGCTGGTGTGGAGCATGATTCTGCTATTGAGATACAGCCGGGATTGTCACAGTGGCAATCTGCTCACTCTTTTGGAGAGATCCCTCAAACAATAGAGGAGAGACAATTCCAGCCGCAGCTTCAGGCATGGGAGTATTGTCTTCGCTTAGCACACCTCTCACGACCTCCATAACCAGATTCATCTGAGTCTTCAATTGTTTGACCTCCTCCTTCAGCACTTTCTGGTCTTGAATCAGAGCTTGCATATTCCCCATAAACTGGCCCATTTGGCTTCGTACATCCCTTGACTCTGCTTGAATTTGATCCATGATCCGCTTCCAGCTTCTTTGAAGAGTTAAGTCTGAAATTCTGAAGAAGACCAGATCAGGATGAGAATAACCAGCTTCAAATACCTGTTATGCAAATGAGTATGCAATGCAAATGCCATGTTCGAATATTTCCAAGGAATCATTCTGTTTTGCTTCAAGTTTTTTTCGTATAAACCATAAGAAAAAGATGGAAATGTTCTGTAGCTAGTCTCAAAATTAATATCCCTTGGAAATACAAGAACATGTATGCGAAAATGATGATGCAGATGCAACAGACATGGGATCAAGGTATCACTACTCTGGACATGTGCTGTGTTGTTAACTGAACAAGAACCACAACCTAGAAAACCAGAATTCTAAAACATCGGACCATTGAGATAACCAGAAAACCAGGTAAATAACTATACACTGACGAGAAATCCAGAAAACCGGGTAGGTTGAAGGTTTCGGTTACCTACAGACCTGCAAACACCCATCCCCTCTCACGTGTGGGTTCTAGAAAACGGGATCCTCAGTCTCGGATTCTCGATTTGAGAAGCAATAGTACATTCAGGGGTACAATACTATCGCCAAACAAAGAGGTCGTCCACTGATTCCCCCAAAAATAAGGTCATCCTATGCAAGTTCCCAGCATTGGGTCCTCGGATTGACAAGTGTAATGGGTTTGCCATTTCTGGTCTTCCATTATCACATGTCGGGAGGAGAGGCGTTGCTGAGTCCTCAGAGAAATGGTCGCTAGAGTCGACAGTTTTCCAGGTTATATTCCATCGTCTACCCCAAATGAGCAGGATAGAATATTACCAAGGAAACCTCGTCTGGATGTGGAGTTTTCATGTATACTAAGTCTGGCCAAATGCCATGCAAGTCACACTACTTTCCATGCTAATCATAGGTGTATGCTCAAGCCTGTGTATTGGGCTTATCTCTCAAAGAATCCCCACCTGCCAAACAGAAAACCAGCACAACACAATATAGTCTAGCATAATAATGAAATGCAATGCAATAAATGCGGTAAAAATAGTAAAACAGTAATATACAGTAATATACAGCAAAATAAAGCACAGCAGTAAACCCCCAATGAAAATAAACAAACAAGTGCTAGGAATGACTCGCAAAAGGGGATGGACCAGCAAGAGGTCAACCTTTCCCCAACAGAGTCGCAACCTGTCGCTCCCGGGATTTTCATCCAGGTACAAACGCGAAAGTGGTGCAGAAAACAGAGTCGCCAGCAATGTGTATTTATCCCAAGAGAGGGAAAGGAAACACTGCGTAAACCTAAGGGAAGGGAAAGATCATGGTTTCGCGACCATGAGAAACAGGTAAGGGAGTCGGTTACGCGAAGGGAAGGTGGTAGCACCCCACGCGTCCATCGTACTCGATGGAATCCATGCTTGTTGTCTCGATCAAAGGGCGTCGTCATCTGGAGCTCCGCTGCTACTGGAAAGGAGAAGGAACAGGAACGGAAAAGAAACGAAGAAGAGAAGAAAAAGAAGTGACTCGATAGGACACCTCTCGTCCTATGCCTACGTATTCCCTCGTGCAATGGGAAAGTCAGAGTCAACGTAGTTCGGACACGAACTAAGGGGGGAGGTTGCTCACCAAGACATCGTCGTCTTGTGCCTACGTATCCTCAATCGGACTAGAGAGAGGAAATCACAGCAGTCGTAGTTTGACCTAACGAGGTATTAGTGTTTTTTATGAGCGATGTTAGATTCGCGTTCAGTAGTTAGGGTCGATGTCTGTTTGCGACGAGACAGAAGTAACGTGCCCCTTTCTGAAAATGGTTTGAGATTAACGATCCCGAAGGATGAAAAAGGTTTGAGGTTGTTTTTGTGTTTTTTAGACAGAAGTGGATTGAAGTTAGTTCGTAACTTACATTGCACTAAAGTCTACCATGCGGGAACGAGTGAATCACATGGTCGCCCCCAAATGGGACGTATGCTAAACACTCTAGAAGAGGAGGGGAGACCCCTCGTTCTTCATTTCCTACACTTAAGGCTCGAGCGCAATATTCATTATATTTATTAAGTGTTTTAGAATTGTTATGAGATGAGAAGAGAAGACTCAAAGGGAAAAAAAACACTAAAGGGGAAACTAATCTAATGTTGTCATGCTTGGATTAAGAGCCTAATGTCTATCCTACTCCGAGCTTAATCAGAAATTAAGTCGGACTAGGACCCTTAAGGGAGCATGTGAATACAAAGTAATCAACAAGTAAACACGAAGCAACTCAAACACAAAGGAAAATTGAGTAAGAGGCAGTCAAGTATTTAATAAGGAATTAATCAGAAATTAATCAAGATAAGCACCAAAATTAATCAACAATTAACCAGGAGTATCCAAGTTAAAAAATTAAAATGCTAATTAAAAACAAGATTAAATTCTAAGTAAAAAAAGTTAATTAAAAAAATAAACCTAAAAATTAATTCAAGTTAATTAAAATCTAATACTAATTAATCTAAATTAAAATATTAAAACTAATGTTAAAGATTAATCCAATCCTAATTAGAAATTTAAATCTAACATTAATTACTAAGCTAAATATCCTAAATTCAATAACTAAAAGAAACAATTAATCAATTAAAAAAAACAAAGAGGGTGCAGTCAGAATTTGGAGGTGTGGATAACCACTGGGCGAATGGGCCCTCAATCAGCAGGCTCAGTGACCTTAATAACAGAAGAAGCTAAAAGAGGTGCGAGTGTCTTACCCCAAATTTTGACCACTAATATTTCCAATCATTGTGCAAATCATCATCATAATATGGATGTACCTTTGTGCCTCATCAATCTCCTCAAGGAATTATTTAGCATTCACCATAATCAAACTTAGGGTTTCGAGCCCTCTCTGAGTGCTTAGACAAAGGATCAATCAAGGAATGCTATGATCTTCAACTTGTCTAACCTCTCAAACATCCACAATGGATCAAGAGGACTCCTACTTCAAGGATTAAGCACAAGGTTGCTCCTTTCCAAGTGGATCAAGCTTCAAGATCGCCAGTGTCACCAAATTAGGTTTTGGTCGACCAGGGCCTCCAGATGGAAATTTTCATCTGGGCATGAGCCAATGATTCAAAACATATCCTAATATACTCCATGGAACCTCATGGACCCAATCATCAAGTCAATTTGGCCTCAAGGGATACATACATCAAAAATTAGGAATTAGGGTTTCTTGACCTAATTCACCCCTAAGTTGACTTTTGGGAAAAATCATGAACCATGACCTCAAGACATGATTTGAGGGTCTCTAATATACCATATTGATCCATTTGGAACAATGGATTGGTCCAAGAGGCTTGAGCAACAAGGTTCAATTTCATCTGAACCACAGTTAGGGTTTTACGAGAAAAGTCAACTGTAGCTTTGACTTTTGACCTGGACATGCTCCCAAACCCTAAGACATGATTCAATATACCCTATAACACCCATGGAACATGTCCATCAAGTTTGATTTAGGTCAAGGACATGATTTCCCAAAGGATCGCACAATTTGGAATTCATCTGACAAAAAGTCAACTGTGCACAAAAGTCAACTTTGACTTTTTGAGATTTTTCACAAAAATGGATTTTTAACCCTAAAATGATGTTAATGTATGATTTGAATCATCATTCATCAAGAAAAATCAAAGAAAGTGGGATAACTTGTAAAAGGGGTAACCATAAAAACATAGAAAATTTTCTAAGTTATGAAATAAAGTGACAAAGGTACCAACTTTGGAGGATCATAAATCCTAAACCACAAAGCCATTTTTCCCCATCCAAACCTTGATTTGTAGATCTCATTGCCCTCTACAAAAGGTTCATACTGATCTATGTCCAAATTCCTCATGTATTTTGAGTTATGGAGTGATCAAAATCAAGAAAAGTCACTTTGTTCCAACACTTAGTGAAAATTTCACTAAGTCAGAATCTGCCTTACTTTTTTCCAAATGTAGGGGGATTTTTCACTTGGATCCAAAAGTTATCAAAAACAAATATGATCAGACAGTTGTTGTATCATATAAGGGCTTTCCAAAATGGCCAAGAACATCACCAAATTCAATTTGGGCTTTGAGATATGGTAGTGGGAAGATGCCTTGCTGAAATCTGCCAAGGCAAGGCAGATTTTTGCACTTTTGGTCGATTTGCCAAAATCAACCAATTCCAAGCCTGTCATCACTTTGGACACATCTGAGGATTGAATCTAAAGGGGACAATCACTAAGCCAAGCCTCCAAAGTCCTTGGAACAAGAAATAGCATGCCAAACCTAGAATTGCCCAAAATAGGGACAAGACTCCAATTTTGGATTGGAGCATTCAATGGAAGCCCCAAGGTGGCATGGTCTGAGCTATTAGCAACTGAATTCAGTCAAGACTTATCCAAGACCAACGGGACCAGCAGCCTGTGCCCTAACCTCTAGTCAATGGCTAGAGGAGACTTGGATTTTCATTTGCCAACATTGGCCAACCCTACTCAGCAGTTGCCATTCACTATTCCTTGCAAAACAAACTTGCTCTACTATAAATAGAGCTCATTTGTGATCAGTTTAAGTACACCAAAGGCCTACAACACTTGCCTTTCTCAAAATCCACTTCTCACTCTCAAAAATGTCTTTCTTAGCAAGTCACTATCGGGTTTTTCAGTAGAGAGCAATTCCACTCAAACCAATCACACGCACACCTCACATACATCATATGGGAGCTGATCAAACACTTAAATAACATCTGGAACACTGATTTCTCAGAATCACCAGTCAATTGCTCAAGGTTTTAACCAAGTTTTAGTTGAGATGCCATGAAGTGATCCAGCCAATTTCCATCAAGTCCAAGCATTCAAACACACTCCATAGGGTGTAGGGAAGCTGTTCAGATCATCACAACTTATCTGTAACACCTCCAACTCAGAAATCACTTTGAACTTGCTGCCACGACCTAGAGGTAAGCCTAAACTTGGTCATCTCTCAATCTATGCATATTTCCTCGCACAATACTTTTGCCAAATGTTCATAATTCTGCATGGAATGTTTCCCCTCAATTAATTGCTTTGTTTGAATCGTGTATCAAAATTCTCAGCCTTCATGCAGAAATTAGGGTTCTTGAGGTTTTGTCTTGATTTTTTATTCCATGTTTAATATAAATAAAATTAAATACCATAGACATGATCGTGAGGTTGAGACGAGCAGATTGGTATGTGGATTGCATGATATAATAAAGTATCCAGTGAGATTGGAGAGAAAATGCAAATCTGGGCAAAACACAGAACACGCGCGTGTTCTTGGGTGTTCTTGGCGCCCTTTTTTGAAAATTCAAATATTTGAATTTTGTGATTTTATTTAATTGATTCAAAAATTAATTTCTCTCTGAGTTTTAATGATTTTGAGTTGATTCTTTTTTTTAATAATTCAAAAAAATGTTAAAATATTTTATTTTCCCAAAAAATCCCAAAAATATTATTTATTTCAAAAAATTGATATTTTTGCAAAGAATTAATGTTTTAATTGTTTTTGACATTTTAAATATTTTTTCCTTATTGATTTTGCAAATTTTAATGATTTCTAATCATTTTGTAGGGCAAAACTTGATTTATGAAGCATTAATCCAAGATCACAATTTGTTTTCCACATGTTAAATGATTTTGATCATTTTAATTGAATATTTTATTCAATTAAAACACATTTTGAAAACAAATTAGGGTTTTTGATTAATTCAACCCTCATAAATCATTTTCAAAACTCTTTGGGCCTTTAATAGAGTGTAAGACCCAATCCTTTTTGTAAAATAACCTATTGTGGGCCTCACTTATTGTATTAGTCCCTCCGGGTATTTTCAAAAACCTCGGCGTAATCGTTGTTTTGTACGCAAATAACCTTGGGCCTACCCTCGAGTAGTAAGACCCATTCTTATTTTTAAACTCCTTGGGCCTCTTGAGAGAGTGTAAGACTCAAACCCCCTTGTACAAACAATTTTGGGCCTCACTTCTTGTATAAGTGCCTCTGTACAAGTAAACGGCGCGATCGTCGCCTTTTAAAAAATCAATTGGGCTTCTCCTCGACCTATAAGACCGATTCAAAACTTTTGGGCCTCTAATAGAGTGTAAGACCCAATCCCCTTTTAACCAAAACAACTTTGGGCCTCATATATTGTATAAGCCCCTTTGCGTTAAAAGAAAATCTCGGCGCGATCGCCATTTTAAACGTAAAATGATCTGGGCCTACCGTTGTGTTATAAGCCCCACTCTTTTTCTTTAAACCTTTTGGGCCTCTTGAGAGAGTGTAAGACCCATCCCTTTGTACAACAAACAATTTTTGGGCCTCAATCACTCGTATAAGTCCCTCTGTACAAATTAAACAGTGCAATCACTGATAAATCATCTAGGCCTCTCCTTGAGCTGTAAGCCCTAAATCTTTCTTTTCAAAGCACTTTCTCCTTTGATTTTGAAATATACTATTGTTTTCAATCTTTCTTTGTTGGACAACTAACCAAACAACATGGAAGCTCAACAACCGAGTAAGTGTTTATAAGCTTTCATTTACCACTTTCATATACATATAACTGTATTGTGGGGTTATCTCGCTGTAAGTCTTCTTTCATAAACTCATATCGACTGTGTAATAATAGTATAGATATTTAGAGTTTCCTCGGCAACTACGTCTAGCACTAGGTAAATCCGTTTTGATCACTCTTAGAAATAGACGAAACTAGATCCCCTTAGGATTACCAGACACAGTCTTCCCTCCTCTTGGGGTTAAACAATATGGAGATGTGAAAGGCATATTCTTTTTGAACCCTTTCTCAGACTGTCACTCGTAGAAGTTGTCAAAGAAACTCTACTCCCCAGAGATGATCTCTTCTCCGTGAATTGCATCTCTTGAGTTTCTTCCAAATTCTCGAACTTTCTTGGCTTGATCTATTCTTTGTGAATATCCTATCTTGAACTTCTCGGGGTTTGGGGGCCCACAGGCTTCTTAAAAACACCCTTAGGAATTGTCAAGAAACTCTACTCCCCAGAGATGATCTCTTCTCCGTGAATTGCATCCCTTGAGTTTCTTCCAAATTCTCGAACTTTCCTGGCATGATCTATTCTTCGTGAATAGCCTGTCTTGAATTTCTCTGGGTTTGGGGACCCACGGGCTTCATAAAGGCATCCCCGCCTCCTCTTGGGCGTTGTACAAGGACCCGTCGGTTTCTGAGAAGTATTCACAGCCTCCTCTTAGGCTTCGTATAAATGATTTCTTCCTCCAGGAATGATAGCCTCCTCTTGGGCTTAGTACGAATTGTCCCCCGGCTTCTTAAAAGTTTCCAGCCTCCTCTTGGGATTCGTACAAATTGTCCCGACGACCTCCTAGAGGTATAGGAACAGAAATAAGTCATCTTAATAGAACAATCTTTCCAAGAGTCTACTATTGTTTCTCAAAGCATAGTACAAAAGATAAAACTCTAGGCTTGGACCGTCTAATTCCCTTGAGTCTCAAAGACATTCTCAAGCACCATTCAAGAATAGGAAGGAACCCCGTAGACTCGGACAGTCTCAATACCCTTTGGATTTCCCATTTCCTCAAAGAAAAGGAAATATCCCTGATCCTCGAATCAAAATCCCTGAGTACAGTGTTACTCATATAAGAACTGATTTTCTCTTTGAACCCATATACTGGTCACTCAACTGAAACAGTACCCTCTTTCGCCTCCATCTTGGGCTTTGTACGAGATACAAAAAGGTTCTTATTGAATCAACACATTAGCCTCCATCTTGAGCTTCGTACGAGATACAAAAACACTCTCTTGTTGAGTATAAAAGACTCTCTTGTTGTGTCAAAACATCATTTTGCCTCCGTCTTGGGCTTTGTACAAGACACAAATCACTCCTTTGTTGAGTATAAAACTTTTAGCCTCCATCTCGGGCTTCGTACGAGATACCATAAAAGGCTCTCTTGTTGAGTCAACTCCCTTTTAGCCTCCTCTTAGGCTTTGTATAAGGAAAACCTTTTAGCCTCCTCTTAGGCTTTGTATAAGGAAAACCTTTTAGCCTCCTCTTGGGCTTTGTATAAGAAAACCATTGGTTGATCCAATCAACCTTTTAGCATCAAAGTTGTGCCTCGTTCATAGTACACAAACATCAACAACTCCTTCCCCTTCATCTAATCACTGTAAGCGGCAAGCCTCTGGATCATCTATATCCATGCCATTGTCCCTCTTTTAGCATAAGAAATTCCTAAGGAAAGATAACATTGCTCTACACTGAGTTAAAGTCTTCTCCTTCAGGTTGGAAATCCCCTATAAAGAGAATTATGGCATTGCCGAATTCACACATCCCGGTTAAAGTAATTCTCCTTTATAAACAGTTGTGACAAACAAACCCCTCTTTAGAGATGACAAATTCTCTCTAAAGACAACACCTTTTAGCTTCACATCTTGGGCTTCGAACAAGATACAAATAGACCCTTCAGCTTCACATCTTGAGCTTTGAACAAGATACAAACTACCTTTAGCTTCACATCTTGGGCTTTGAAAAAGATATAGATCACCTTTAAGCTTCACGTCTTGGGCTTTGAACAAGACACCAAAACACCATTTCCTCCCGTAGAATAGGAGGAACTACGATCGCTCTGATTTCCCTGTTTCGGAAAAACCAGAATACGTAGGCATAAGATTGAAAGAAAAATATTAGCGAGCACACTAAACAAAAACCCAAAATCCTGTATATCAGTCAAAACATCCTAGTCCATATTCCCCGCTAAAAGTTTAAATTCCCTAAAAATAACCTAAGAGAGTCCCCCCACATTGATAGCATTCGTAACCTAATAGACCGCTGTTTAAACTCAGTATGCAAGCAGGGTTAATTGGAGACATCTATTTCCCTTCCTTAGTCAGCACACAATAGGATAAAAAATGAATCGACCTGTAGTAACCCCCAAGGAGCGACAGTTCTTAAGAAACACGTCCAGTTTCGCTCGCTATAGAAAAATAGCGCCCACCGTGGTGCCCAACTGTTTTCATATCTTAGGTAGAAGAAAAGGGATTTCACTGGGATAGGACTTTTTGTTGACTTCACTAGGATCTTAGGTCAAAACCCTTTAACTGGGGAAGGAACCACAGAGTGGCGCCTCCGCCGGGGAGCCATTTTCTGTCAGGAACATAAGATTCATAGCTTTTAAAAAGTCTAGGATATTAAGACAAATATATATACTGCTTTTCCTAATTGATATATGTGTTTATTTTTCTGCTAATGGGAATGCGTGTGATGTCGCATGTGGAAAGATTGAGTATACACTTAAGATAAGTGATGGCGATGAGGTCGACCATCAACCTCAGTGGAGGCTTCCCAATGCAACCCATTCCCTCTCATAGGCAATGGGTCAATTGTGATGTCTGAGAAGCTGAGGAGCCAACCCTTTTGTAGTGCGGAAACTATCGGAAATAGTTGTCACACGATACTACCCTAATGATACTACCCCCATTTGAGGCTGATGATCTATTCTCGGTGAATAGCATTTACTCTAAGATTTCATACAGCTCGCTGGCGATCCGCTTGCTGTTTGTTATCCTGGGAGGAGCTGATGATTTTGAGTACAGGTACAAAAATCACCCTAGTATAAACCTTTTGGGATGGGTAGAGCCTTGACTCCATGACAACGACCCTTTGACCCCATGTTTTTTCTATGTTTTTGTGTGCTGCATTCATGCATTCATTTAAAAAACATTAAAACATTCAAAAAAATTTCTCTTCTAGTCTCTCTGTCTTTGCAAATATCAGAGAGAAGGATTGCGCTAATGGATTTCGGTAGAAGGAGAACTCATAAGTACACCTTCAGGATTCCAAATCTAGAGGATTTAAGAGGTTTGGCGAGGATGATCACAAACCAAGAGGCTTTCAGAGCCAAGTACGGAGGTTTGCTATCTCTGCTAAGAGTCCATGTGATTGAAGGAATCATGGATGCACTCATTCAGTTCTACGATCCGGTCTATCATTGTTTCACATTCCCGGATTACCAGCTAGCACCGACGCTGGAAGAATATTCTCATCTGATTAATCTACACATTACTGATCAAGCTCCATTTTCTGGACTGGAAGAAATTCCAAAGAATCAGACCATTGCAAGAGCAATTCATTTGGACGAGTCTGAGGTCAGGACTCACGTGACCACTAAGGGTGGCATACAAGGTTTTTCAGCCCAGTTCTTGACAAAGAAAGCCCTATACTTCGCCAGTATTGGGAACGTGACTGTTTTTGAAAGCATCTTTGTTTTACTCACCTACGGGTTATTTCTGTTGCCCAACATTAATAACTTCGTCGATATCAACTCCATTAAGGTTTTTCTCATTGGAAACCCTGTGCCAACTTTGCTCGCAGATGCGTATCATTCTGTACACTTAGGGAATTTGTACAGTGGAGGGGAGATCACATGTTGTGTACCTCTGCTTTATAAATGGTTTATCTCGCACTTGCCTAATTCTGCTGCTTTTTGGGATCACAAGAGTGCCTTACGTTGGTCGCAGAAAATCATGTCCCTCACCAACTCTGACATTGATTGGTGTAATAGGATTTATGACGGAATCAGGATCATTGACCGTTGTGGAAACTTCCCCAACGTACCCCTTATAGGAACTAAGGGAGGAATTAATTACCATCCAGTTCTCGTTCATCGTCAATTTGGATACCCGATGAGGCATGTCCCACAAAATGCTCATCTGGAAGGTATTTTCTTCAAGGAAGGAGAAAGTGACAGAGCACTAAAGACGAAAATAGTGCACACTTGGAAACATGTTCACAAGAAAGGACGAGAGTCTCTAAGAAAACCCGAATGTGTCTCGGTGGAGCCTTATCTCCACTGGGTACAAACTAGAGCTCTCAAGCTAAAGATGCCTTATCCTCGTCACGGAGTTCTTCCTCCGAGAGAGTCTGTCATGTACTTCATGACTGAGACTGAAAAGCTTCAGGTTACTTTCAACAAAGTTCAACGGGAGAAGAAGTCTTGGAAGAACAAGTACCACACCCTCAACGTGGAGTGCATCAAAATACAACAACTACTGAAAGAAAAGGATGCTCTGATTGAAATTTTGGATCAACATGCTGTAGAGAATCAAGATGACCAAAGGAATTTGCTCACTCCTTTCACCTGGCAAAGGAATGACAACCCGACAATGGCCCAAGAGCCCCGGTCAAAGAAAAGGAAAGTACCAGAATCAACACCCGATTTCTCTTCAGAGAGGACTCGGGACCCATTAGCTTAGGTTTCTGTTTAAATAAAAAGGGGTTTCCCCACTGTTTGATATTTGCAATATAATTGTCGAAGTTTATTTTGATTAAACCAAAAAAACAATTAATATAATCATTGTATTCATCATTCTCACACCACGTATCCTTCTTACCTACGAATCTCACGTTTGTGTCTCAGTTCTAGAGTCAACCTGTCTCATTCGTACAATACTCGGGCCAATCATCAGAAAAAGATGGATGATCTTGATGAAGAGAACAGAGAGTTGAAAGAAGAGATCGACGCTCTGAGAGAGGATATGAGAAAGCTTTGTAACAACATGCAAGCCATGGCAGAAGCTCAGCTACAAAGGACTGTGATCTCAGAGATCAACTCAACGCCTATAGTTGAGAAGTATGATCCTAGGTAACAAATACCGAAAGATCGTCCTTGGGGCATGCCTGTTAACTATATCCCGGAAGGATATGTTCCGCCGATCACTGAAGATCAGGGAATCATAACAGAAGCCGCTGGGCCTGAAGGTTACAAACTTCGGGAAAGCGAAGATGCCAGGGGCATACTGAAGACTCTTGAAGGTTACAAACTTCGGGAAATACCAAGATTCACTGCCGTAGTTACGGTACCACCCCTTGTGGCGCACACTGTCCCGGAAGGACAGATTCCACCGATACCTTCTGGTAAGAAGGAAACTATGTTCGATAGAATGGATGAATTCCAGGAACAGTTCCTGGAAATGCAGAAGGAACTGCAAGCCATCCGCGGTCAGGATTTATTTGGAAAGGACGCCGCAGACCTTTGTCTGGTCCCCAATGTGAAAGTCCCGCACAAGTTCCAAGTGCTCGACTTTGAAAAATACAAGGGTAACTCTTGCCCTCAGAGCCATCTGGTGATGTACGCTCGGCAAATGTCAGCTCAGACAGAGAATCAGGACCTACTGATTCACTACTTTCAGGATAGTTTAACCGGTGCCGCACTCAAATGGTACATGGGTTTAAACCGTGCTACGATCATCACTTTTAGAGATCTTGGCACTGCCTTCTTCCAACAATACAAATACAATTTGGACATGGTACCAGACACAGATCAACTCAGATCAATGTCACAAAAGGACAAGGAAACCTTTAAGGAGTACGCTCAGAGATGGCGTGAAATTGCCGCTCAGATTTGTCCACCTCTTGAGGAAAAAGAGATGACAAAGACCTTCTTAAATACCTTAAGCTCATTTTACTATGATACAATGGTTGCCAGTGCGCCCAGTGATTTCACCGAGATGATGGGCATGGGAGTTCGTCTTGAGGAAACCGTCCGAGAAGGACGTTTGGTAAAAGACGCTGGATCATCGAGTAGTACAAAGCGATACGGTAGTGCTCTCCCTAAGAAAAAAGAGCAAGATATTAGGAATATCTCTCTCGGAAAGCAAAGGCGACGTTATCAACCAGTAGCACCTGTAACTCCTGCTATCAGCCCTGCGCCTATTCCTACTATCAACCTCAGGTTGCGCAGAGCTAATCTAATCAGCAAAGGACACAACAGCCTCTTCAGCAGGCTCGTCCTCAATACAACAACAACCGTACAACGCGGCCACCAGGGTTTGATCCTATACCCATGTTGTACGCAGAACTATTTCCGTTACTACTGGCTAAGGGCCACATCCAGACTAAGTCTCCTCTTACAGTACCGGAAAATCTGCCTTTTTGGTTTAAGGTGGATCAGACATGCCCTTATGATCAAGGAGGTCCAGGGCATAACATAGAGAACTGTCTTAATTTCAAATCTGACATGCAAAAGCTTGTTAGGAGCGGGCTCTTATATTTCAAAGATACAAATCCCAATGTTCTCTCGAACCCGCTGCCTCAACATGAGAAAGCTGCAGTCAACCTAATTGAGAAAGAATTTAACAATATCAATCAAATTCACGATGTACTCTTGTTGAGGATCAGTTTGGTCAAGATGCATTGTAGACAGAGTGGGTATGGCCATATGCCACCTCATAATTATCACCAGTGTGATATCTGCTCTAAAGGTAATCAAGGATGTTCTGTGGTGCAAGCAGCTCTTCAGGAACAGTTGGATCTCGGATGGATCCAAGAGCACCGAGTTTGTGGGGTTAACATGGTTTACACGAATTCCAACGTCATTCAGAACCACGACATCCGTGCGATGAATGCCAACTTGGTGGAAATGCACTCAAGGCAAAGCCAATATCATAATCTGCCGCGACACGATTATAGTTCTTGTCTGACTTGCTCGGTAAATAAACAGGGATTCTCTTTCATACAGGAGGCCCTCCAGCGTCAGATGGATCTTGGATGGATCCAGGACTACCATGATAGGAATCCCTATCAGATCAATATGGTTCAAATCTTTGATATTTGCTTGATGAATACCAACTTGGTAGAGCTGCATGCTGAGCAGGTCCGACTCGGATTCCTGATATCACATAATTATAACAGTTGTAAAGCGGGTTGCAAAAACGATCAGGGATGTGCCTTTGTCCAAGAAGCACTTCAGCACTTGTTAAATCATTGGTGGATGCTAATCTACATGGATGAAGATACTCAGCAAATTAGTATCAATAACAGAAACCCCACTCGGCGTCAAAGTCAGGATGTCCGATCTGTGAAAGCTAACCTAGTGAGGTTACATTGTATTCAAAGTGGGTGTGGCCAGGTGCCACCACACAATTATGAACGTTGTGGAATCTGTTCAGAAAGTAACCGAGGGTGCTACCTTGTGCGAGCAGCTCTCAAGGGGCAGGTGGATCGTGGAGAGATCCGCCCATATCCAGGTTCCAGACCCATCAAGTGGTCGCCGAACTACCTTGCCAATCAAATTGAGGACGTTTTCGTCATCTCTGATCATCAGAGGACCAGGAATGTTTTTGCCATTATCCCTCTACTTGACGAATCAAAAATTCCCAACCGGGAATGGATCGAGATTATGTACGATGGTCAGAAAAACCAGAAGGTTCCCATAGTCATCTATCTGCCGGGACCACTACCGTATGAATCAACTAAGGTAATCCCTTACAAATACGGTGCAACGATAATTGAAAATGGAATGGAAATTCCATTACCCTCCGTCGAGAATATTGAAGACATCAGTCGTGTAACACGGAGTGGTAGAATCTTCAACAGAGGAGTTGGAGAGTCCAACAAAGAAAAGGAACTTCAGACAGAAGCTCCCGATCCATCAGTCGGTCAATCCAGTAATCCCGACCTTTCAAAAAATGATGATGAGATGCTGAAGCTCGTCCAAAGGAGTGAATACAACATTGTTGATCAACTGTTACAAACTCCTTCAAAGATCTCGGTATTATGACTATTACTCAGTTCAGAAGCGCACAGGGAGGCTCTACAGAAAGTCTTGGAGCAAGCCTTTGTGGAACAGGATGTAACAATCAGACAGTTCGATAGTATTGTCTCTAACATCACTTCTTGCAATAATTTGGGATTTAGTGATGAGGAATTACATGAAGAGGGTCGCTGTCATAACAATGTGCTCAATATCACAGTCAACTGCCAGGACGATTCTTTAGCCAGCGTACTGGTAGACACAGGGTCAGCCCTGAATGTTATGCCGAAGTCCACTTTGATACAATTATCATTCAAAGGCCCTCTGACGAGAACCAGCGAGGTCGTCGTCAAAGCGTTCGACGGATCCAGAAAAACAGTTATCTGCGAAGTTGACCTTCCCATAACTATTGGTCCTCACACTTTCCAAGTCACCTTCCAGGTCATGGACATCCGGGCAACATACAGTTGTTTATTAGGAAAACCTTAGATACATCAGGCTGGAGCGGTTACCTCGACCTTCCACCAAAAGCTAAAGTTCATCCAGAATGGCCAACTCATCACAGTCTGTGGGGAACAGGCCTTGCTCGTCAGCAATTCATCGTCATCCACTTATGTGGAACCAGAAGGGATAATCGGAACCCAGTTCCAAACGCTTTCTCTACACAAGGACGATCAATCCGGAGGAGGAACTTCGATTTCCTCATACAAAGATGCTATTAAAGCAGTCAAGAGTACCGATACAACAGGATGGGGACAGCTTGTCATTCCTACTAAGCAATACAACAAAGAAGGGTCTTGGTTTTTTTTCAACCTGCACCTAGACAGCTGCTAACGATGAAAGTCTTCATCCCATTCAGAACTTCTTCCACAGTGGAGGGTTCCTTCACCCAGTGCCTCAGGCCAACCATGCTATCAATGAGGAGGATCCCTCCGACACAAATGAAGAATGGAAGTCCTATCTTAACGAGGACGGTTATATGTCTCAGGAAGAGGATCCTATGCCATTTTACTATCCCGCACAGAGTTTGAGATTTATACCACGGTCAGATGTCGAAATGATATACGGAGGTTGTGATCCGGAAGGATGTCGTGCTCCACCAAATTCATTAGAGGAGGACACTCTGATGAAAGACAACTTTGACCACAATTACTATGGCCCGATGGACGGTCTACCAATGTGGCAGCCTTACCCAGGAAACTTGGGGCAACAATGTCAGCCGAGTAATGAAACTCAGATGAGCATCATTGAACAGAATACCTGTGTCCCCACCATGTCATGGGATCAACACTCAGGTAATTCAGAAACTACTCAATATGATGATGAATTTGCAACATTGCAGGACTAGAGTTCATTAATTATACCTTTCCCGAGGTCAACGTTATCGAGAGGGATGACCCCTCTAGTTCCAAAGAAGTGTGGGACACCTTGGGACAACCGAGTGGAAAATACGACTATATGGTCAAGTACACCGCTCCCAAAAGCTCTCGTATCAGGCTCGAAGATATCCAGCCAACTGGATGGGGAGATACAGCTGAGAGCACAAATGCTATGCAAAATGCAACAGAGGAATTCTCCTACGACAATTCTGCCTGGGAGACAGATTCCAATGATCCTGCTCCACCAGAAATCAACGTTATTTCTGAAAACAAATCAAGGAAGGTTCCATACTTTGTGATTCACCGAGGAGTTCGCCGCCGATGGGTTGCTGTCGATGTTCCAAAGATTGTTCATAAGTCAAAGTAATTGTTGTCTTTAACCTTTCACCCTGCCCAGGTGAAACAGATGTTTTGAAAGGGCCCGCTTTCTGTAAATTTTCCCTCTTCGCTTTGCCCAAAGCGACAAAGTTTTGGTTTATAGGGTTGTAGTTTCAAGAATCGACTTGTTCATTAATAAAATAACGTCGTTCTGTAATTTCCACATTTATTGCTGTTTTCTCTTTTTTCTTTTTCTCAGAAAATAGTAATCCTAAAAAACAATTCAATAATAAAAACAAGCAGTAATAAAAAAAATACACTGCACACACTTTTACGTTCTCTCTATCTCTTCTAAACACGAATCATCACATCATGCAGATTGCTTGTTTTAAACCCCGTTGAAACATACAATCTGATGCCTTCTCCCAACTTTGAGTTCCCGGTATTTGGGGCTGAAGAAGAAGTTGACAACGAAATTCCGGAAGAGATCTCCCGATTACTCAGACAAGAGGAAAGGTCTATTGAACCTCACAAAGAGCAGTTGGAAATGGTAAACTTGGGTTCAGAAAAAGAGAGAAAAGAAATCAAGATTGGGGCACTACTCAGTCCAACTGCCAAAGAGAGTTTGATAAAGCTTCTCAAAGAATTCCCCGATGTATTCGCTTGGTCCTATTAGGATATGCTAGGGTTGGATACTAGCATCGTGGAACATCACTTACCGTTAAGGTCGAAATGTCCGCCAGTAAAGCAGAGGTTGAGACGCACTCACCCGGACATGGCCATCAAAATCAAAGAGGAGGTACAAAAACAGATTGACGCGGGTTTCCTTGCTACATCTGAATATCCTCAATGGTTAGCCAACATCGTACCCGTTCTGAAAAAGGACGGAAAGGTCAGAATGTGTGTCGACTACAGGGATCTGAACAAGGCAAGTCCAAAGGACGACTTTCCTTTACCGCATATTGACATGCTGGTTGACAGTACAACAAAGTTCAAAGTTTTCTCCTTCATGGATGGATTCTCGGGCTATAACCAGATCAAAATGGCGCCGAAAGACATGGAGAAAGCTTCGTTCATTACCCCATGGAGTACCTTTTGTTACAAGGTAATGCCGTTCGGTTTGAAGAACGCCGGGGCAACCTATCAAAGGGCCATGACTACTCTGTTTCATGACATGATACACAAGGAAATCGAAGTGTATGTCGATAATATGATTGCAAAATCTAAGACAGAGGAGGAGCATGTAACCCACCTGTCAAAACTATTCGAGCGGTTGAGAAAGTACAAACTCCGCTTGAATCCCAACAAGTGCACCTTCGGTGTCCGCTCAGGGAAACTCTTATGGTTCATCGTCAGCCAGAAAGGAATTGAGGTTGATCCTGACAAGGTCAAGGCCATTCAAGAAATGCCTTCTCCGAAAACTGAAAAACAAGTCAGAGGATTCCTGGGACATTTGAACTACATCTCCAGATTTATATTCCTCGTGACCGCCACGTGTGCGCCGATTTTCAAATTACTAAAAAAGAACCAGGACTGCGTTTGGACAAAAGACTGCCAAACCGCCTTCGATAGTATTAAGGAATATCTGTTGAATCCTCCGATTCTATCACCTCCACTGGAAGGAAGACCACTGATCATCTACCTCACAGTCTTGGAAGACTCAATGGGGTGTGTACTTGGCCAACAAGACGAAACCAAACGGAAAGAGTCTACCATTTACTATCTAAGCAAGAAGTTCACCGATTTTGAAACTCGGTACACGATGCTCGAGAAAACTTGTTGTGCTTTGGCTTGGGCAGCCAAACGTCTTCGTCAGTACATGATTCGTCACACTACTTGGTTGATCTCCGAAATGGATCCAATCAAGTATGTATTTGAAAAACCTGCTCTCACGGGAAGGATTGCCCGTTGGCAGATGTTGCTATCAGAATATGACATAGAGTACCACGCTCAAAAAGCCGTTAAAGGAAGTATTTTAGCCAATCATTTGGCTCATCAACCGATTGACAATCAAGAATCAGTCGGGTTAGACTTCCCAGACGAAGATGTCATGTATCTAAAGATGAAAGATTGCGATGATCCGCTACCCAGTGAAGGGCCAGAACCAGGTTCCCAATGGGGACTTATCTTTGACGGAGCTATCAATCATTATGGAAACGGAATTGGGGTAATAATTGTTACCCCTCAGGGTACCCATATTCCTTTCACCGCCAGACTCATGTTCAAATGTACGAAAAATGAGGCATAATACGAAGCTTGTATCATGGGTCTCGAGGAAGAAATTGATTTAAGGATCAAAAATATGGACGTATATGGCGACTCAGCCTTGGTTATCAGTTAGATAAAAGGAGATTGGAACACATACCAATCGGGACTGATTCCTTACAAAGATTATGCAAGAAGGTTGTTACCTTTCTTCAACAGAATCGAGTTTCATCACATCCCTCGTGATGAGAATTACAAGGCTGACGCCTTAGCCACTCTCTCTTCCATGATTAGTGTAGGTCAATGGAATGACTTACCTAAGATCGACATAATGCGCCTAGAACGGCCCGCTTACATCTTCACGATTGAAGCAGTCATAGAGGACAAACCTTGGTATCAAGATATCAAATGCTTCCTTCAGAAACAAGAATACCCTCCTGGGGCATTCAGAAAGGATAGAAAGACCCTCAGAAGACTAGCAGGTAGTTTCTTCCTGAGCGGTGATACTCTCTATAAGAGAAATTTTGACATGGTCTTGCTCCGATGCATCGATAGACCAGAAGCATCTCAAAGTTATCTCTTCCCCGTGGCCTTTTTCCATATGGGGAATCGACATGATTGGCATGATTGAGCCCAAGGCTTCAAACAGACATCGGTTCATCCTGGTAGCCATTGACTACTTCACCAAGTGGGTTGAAGTAGCGTCATACGCCAATGTAACCCGACAAGTGGTGGTCCGATTTATCAAAAACAGTATCATCTGTCGTTATGGTGTTCCAAGCCAGATCATTACTGATAATGGATCTAACTTGAACAATAAGATGATGAAAGAGTTGTGCGCAGAGTTTAAGATCGAACACCATAACTCATCTCCCTACCGACCCAAGATGAACGAAGCGGTAGAAGTGGCTAACAAGAACATCAAGAGGATTGTTCAGAAGATGGTCGTAACCTACAAAGATTGGCACGAGATGCTACCCTTTGCTCTTCACGGTTATCGCACATCTGTCCGCACTTCAACAGGAGCAACCCCTTTCTCTCTAGTATATGGCATGGAGGCAGTGCTTCCCATAGAAGTAGAGATCCCATCAATCCAGGTATTGATGGAAGCTAAGCTAACAGAAGCTGAATGGTGTCAAAGTCGACACGACAAACTAAATATGTTCGAAGAGAAATGGATAATGGCACTATGCCACGGTCAGCTGTATCAGTAGAGAATGAAGAAGGCATTCGACAAAAAGTTTCGACCTCGCGTCTTCAAGAAAGGAGACCTTGTGCTCAAGAAGATACAATCATTTCTCACTGATTCTCGGGGCAAATGGACTCCGAACTATGACGGCCCCAATATGGTCAAGAAAGCTTTCTCAGGCGGCGCCTTGAGACTCGCAACCATGGACGGAGAGGAATTTTCCTACCCCACAAACGTTGATGTAGTCAAGAAATACTTCTCCTAAACTAAAAAAAAAAAGTCTCGGTAGATTGAAAACCCAAAAGGGCGGTCCAGGCAAAAGTTAGAGACAAAATAAAAAAAATCATCCCGGTGGATTGGAAACATCACAGTACAATCCAGACAAAAGTTAGGGACAATGGCAAGTAACTATGTTCAACAGAGGCAAGTCCCTCAGCAGCAGTTACACCATCCATCGGAGGAAAACTCCAATCAAGGTCATCTTCGACAGAAGCTCAGGATGTCCCGAATTCAAAGTTGGTAGAAGGATAGTGGTCATTATGTTTCAACATAGCCCTTTTCCCTGTAAATTACCATTTTCTAACTTTGTAAATACTCTTTGGAATCACGCGTTTGGCTGATCTCCATCTTATCAATAAAATTTGAGCCCTTGTGCTCTTGTTTGTAATTCTCATTTGTTTTAGCTTTATAGAATGACATTTTAATATGATCAATGATTCTTGAAATAAAACAAAAATGAATTTACTTGTAAAACTTTTTCTGCTTTAAAATAAAGATGGCAATTTCTTTTGATTGTTAAACATCAAAAGAACATCAATCGCTTCTCCAGAAGTAAGCGAACTTCAAAGTGCAGAATCAAAGTACTCCTTCTAACCCAGTACGCCTGAATGAAGGGATCAACTGTGTCAGAGACCTTGTTTCGTCTGACACGCCTCAGCCGAGTTCTTATCTCCTAAGCCCGACCAACATAGTTCCCCGCGAGGACTACTTCTCCTAAGCAAGGTAGAATTGCTACTTTTGGACCAACGGTACTTCTTCGCGCAGTGATGGCCGAGTATCCAGTCATGTTCATCTTTTAGTTTGTATGTCGCGTCAGTTTTGTCAGCATATACATACGTACATCATGCATTATTGATTTGCATTCGCATTCATATTGCATCACTATCACTTTAGTCGATCTTGTTCCCTGGTGATAAAAAGTCCTCTCAATCGAGTTGTCAAGTTTTTTCCTCGTCAGGAAGTGCTGCGTCTGAACAATCTCTCTCCTCCAGTTTATTTCTGGAATGAAGTTGGCTCCTCGACCACTTTGATAACTTGAACCTCTAAAAGACCAGAGAACCTTTAACCGATGTCACTCTTCGCCATTGAATATGATATTTTCGCTTTCCCGGATTAAGGAAAATCCCTAGAGGAAGCCTCTTAAGCAGAGATTCGGCAATACAGCAGTTTTTCTTCGAAAAAAATCCCGCTGATGAAAAGGTCATCAGCACCTCAAAATTGGATCACATCATATGGCATTTCTCCGGGAAGATCCCGAGAAAAGTATGATGCAATATCCCCAAGCGTGAAAGCAGTCTCTCAAGAGACTCGTTTTCCCCAGTAGAGTCGGCAAATGGCGTCTCCAATAGAGAAGTTTGTGTACCTCTACAACTCAGACGATTGGGCTCCCCAGCAAGTCTGACGTCACCTTTTCCGTCAAATGGCATCTTCCTAGGAAAATTCGGCGAGAAGTTTGAGGAAAACCGCTACAAATAGCATCCCTTGTCAATAAAGTTTATTGACAAAAGAATCTAAGACCAGTACCTTGGTAGGAAACCAGGATCGAGGGGGATTTTAAATCAAGAAACTTAGACCAGTTCATTGGTAGGAAACCAGGATCGAGGGGGAGTTTAAATCAAGAAACTTAGAACAGTTCATTGGTAGGAAACCAAGAACGAGGGGAAGTTTATTTCAGAAACTAAGACCAGTTCCTTGGCTGAAGACCAGGATCGAGGGGAAGTTTACCTTTTCTAAACATAATTGCTTAGCAAAAAAATTTGAATGCGTAAATTACCATTCATAACCAAGATCAAAATTTCGGGTATTCTGATATTTAAGCCTCTTGCACCTCGAATGCCCGAATACCTTCGCCATTCACACCTTCGTGTCCAAGAAGATTAAATAGGGGCATCTGTCATACCCCAAATTTTTACCACTAAGATTTCCCATCATTGTGCAAATCATCATCACAATATGGATGTACCTTTGTGCCTCATCAATCTCCTCAAGGAATTGTTGAGCATTCACCACAATCAAACTTAGGGTTTCAAGCCCTCTCTGAGTGCTTAGATAAAGGATCAATCAAGGAATGACATGATCTTAAGCTTTTCTAACCTCTCAAACATCCACAATGGATCAAGAGGACTCCCACTTCAAGGATTAAGCACAAGGTTGCTCCCTTCTAGGTGGATCAAGCTTCAAGATCGCCAGTGTCACCAAATTAGGGTTTTGGTCGACCAGGGCCTCCAGATGGAAATTTTCATCTGTGCATGAGCCAATGATTCAAAACATATCCTAATATACTCCATGGAACCTCATGGACCCAATCATCAAGTCAATTTGGCCTCAAGGGATGCATACATAAAAAATCAGGAATTAGGGTTTCTTGACCTAATTCACCCCTAAGTTGACTTTTGGGACAAATCATTAATAAAGACCTCAAGACATGATTTGAGGGTCTCTAATATACCATATTGATCCATTTGGAACAATGGATTGGTCCAAGAGGCTTGAGCAACAAGTTTCAATTTCATCTGAACCACAGTTAGGGTTTTGCGAGAAAAGTCAACTGTAGCTTTGACTTTTGACCAGGATATGCTCCCAAACCCTAAGACATGATTCAATACACCCTATAACACCCATGGAACATGTCCATCAAGTTTGATTTAGGTCAAGGACATGATTTCCCAAAGGATCGCACAGTTTGGAATTCATCTGACAAAAAGTCAACTGTGCACAAAAGTCAACTTTGACTTTTTGAGATTTTTCACAAAAATGGATTTTTAACCCTAAAATGATGTTAATGTATGATTTGAATCATTATTCATCAAGAAAAATCAAAGAAAGTGGGATAACTTGTAAAAGGGGTAACCATAAAAACTTAGAAAATTTTCTAAGCTATGAAATAAAGTGACAAAGGTACCAACTTTGGAGGAACATAACTCCTAAACCACAAAGCCATTTTTCCACATCCAAAGCTTGATTTGTAGATCTCATTGCCCTCTACAAAAGCTTCATACTGATCTATGTCCAAATTCCTCATGGATTTTGAGTTATGGAGTGATCAAAACCAAGAAAAGTCACTTTGTTCCAACACTTAGTGAAAATTTCACTAAGTCAGAATCTGCCTTACTTTTTTCCAAATGTAGGGGGATTTTTCACTTGGATCCAAAAGTTATCAAAAACAAATATGATCAGACAGTTGTTGTATCATATAAGGGTTTTCCAAAATGGCCAAGAACATCACCAAATTCAATTTGGGCTTTGAGATATGGTAGTGGGAAGATGCCTTGCTGAAATCTGCCAAGGCAAGGCAGATTTTTGCACTTTTGGTCGATTTGCCAAAATCAGCCAATTCCAAGCCTTGTCATCACTTTGGACACATCTGAGGATTGAATCTAAAGGGGACAATCACTGAGCCAAGCCTCCAAAGTCCTTGGAACAAGAAATAGCATGCCAAACCTGGAATTGCCCAAAATAGGGACAACACTCCAATTTTGGATTAGAGCATTCAATGGAAGCCCCAAGGTGGCATGGTCTGAACTATTAGCAACTGAATTCAGTCAAGACTTATCCAAGACCAAGGGGACCAGCAGCCTGTGCCCTAACCTCTAGTCAATGGCTAGAGGAGACTTGGATTTTCATTTGCCAACATTGGCCAACCCTACTCAGCAGTTGCCATTCACTATTCCTTGCAAAACAAACTTGCTCTACTATAAATAGAGCTCAATTGTGATCAGTTTAAGTACACCAAAGGCCTACAACACTTTCTTTTCTCAAAATCCACTTCTCACTCTCAAAAATGCCTTTCTTAGCAAGTCACTATCGGGTTTTTCAGTAGAGAGCAATTCCACTCAAACCAATCACACACACACCTCACATACATCATATCGGAGCTGATCAAACACTTAAACAACATCTGGAACACTGATTTCTCAGAATCACCAGTCAATTGCTCAAGGTTTTAACCAAGTTGCAGTTGAGATGCCATGAAGTGATCCATTCAATTTCCATCAAGCCCAAGCATTCAAACACACTCCATAGGGTGTAGGGAAGCTGTTCAGATCATCACAACTTATCTGTAACACCTCCAACTCAGAAATCACTTTGAACTTGCTGCCACGACCTAGAGGTAAGCCTAAACTTGGTCATATCTCAATCTATGCATATTTCCTCGCACAATACTTTTGCCAAATGTTCATAATCATGCATGGAATGTTTCCCCTCAGTTAATTGCTTTGTTTGAATCGTGTATCAAAATTCTCAGCCTTCATGCAGAAATTAGGGTTCTTGAGGTTTTGTCTTGATTTTTTATTCCATGTTTAATATAAATGAAATTAAATACCATAGACATGATCGTGAGGTTGAGACGAGCAGATTGGTATGTGGGTTGTATGATATAATCAAGTATTCAGTGAGATTGGAGAGAAAATGCAAATTTGGGCAAAACCCAGAACACGCGCGTGTTCTTGGGTGTTCTTGGCGCCCTTTTTTGAAAATTCAAATATTTGAATTTTGTGATTTTATTTAATTGATGCAAAAATTAATTTCTCTCTGAGTTTTAATGATTTTGAGTTGATTCTTTTTTTAATAATTCACAAAAATGTTAAAATATTTTATTTTCCCAAAAAATCCCAAAAATATTATTTATTTCATATAATTTATATTTTCGCAAAGAATTGATGTTTTAATTGTTTTTGACATTTAAAATATTTTTTCCTTATTGATTTTTCAAATTTTAATGATTTCTAATCATTTTGTAGGGCAAAATTTGATTTATGAAGCATTAATCCAAGATCACAATTTGTTTTCCATATGTTACACAATTTTGATCATTTTAATTGAATATTTTATTCAATTAAAACACATTTTGAAAACAAATTAGGGTTTTTGATTAATTCAACCCTCATAAATCATTTTCAAAACTCTTTGGGCCTCTAATAGAGTGTAAGACCCAATCCTTTTTGTAAAATAACCTATTGTGGGCCTCACTTATTGTATAACTCACTCCGGGTATTTTCAAAAACCTCGGTGTAATCGTCGTTTTGTACGCAAATAACCTTGGGCCTACCCTCGAGTAATAAGACCCATTCTTCTTTTTTAAACTCCTTGGGCCTCTTGAGAGAGTGTAAGACCCAAACCCCCTTATACAAACAATTTTGGGCCTCACTTCTTGTATAAGTCCCTCTGTACAAGTAAACGGCTCGATCGTCGCCTTTTAAAAAATCAATTGGGCTTCTCTTCGAGCTATAAGACTCATTCAAAACTTTTGGATATCTAATAGAGTGTAAGACCCAATCCCCTTTTAACCAAAACAACTTTGGGCCTCAGATATTGTATAAGCCCCTTTGCGTTAAAAGAAAATCTCGGCGCGATCGCCATTTTAAATGAAAAATCATCTGGGCCTACCCTCATGTTATAAGCGCTCACTCTTTTTCTTTAAACCTTTTGGGCCTCTTGAGAGAGTGTAAGACCCATCCCTTTGTACAACAAACAATATTTGGGCCCCAATCACTCGTATAAGTCCCTCTGTACAAATTCAACAGTACAGTCACTGATAAATCATCTCGGCCTATCCTTGAGCTGTAAGCCCCAAATCTTTCTTTTCAAAGCACTTTCTCCTTTGATTTTGAAATATACTGTTGTTTTCAATCTTTCTTTGTTGGATAACTAACCAAACAGCATGGAAGCTCTACAACCGAGTAAGTGTTTATAAGCTTTCATTTACCGCTTTCATATACATATAACTGTATTGTGGGACTGTTTCGCTGTAAGTCTTCTTTCATAAACTCATATCGAATGTGTAATAATAGTATAGATATTTAGATTTTCCCCGGCAACTACGTCTAGCACTAGGTAAAGTCGTTTTGATCACTCTTAGAAATAGACGAAACTAGATCCCCATAGGATTACTAGACACAGTCTTCCATCCTCTTGGGGTTAAATAATATGGAGATGTGAAAGGCAGATTCTTTTTGAACCCTTTCTCAGACTGTCACTCGTAGAAGTTGTCAAAGAAACTCTACTCTCCAGAGATTATCCCTTCTCCATGAATTGCATCTCTTGAGTTTCTTCCAAATTCTCGAACTTTCCTGGCTTGATCTATTCTTTGTGAATAGCCTGTCTTGAACTTCTCGGGGTTTGGGGGCCCACAGGCTTCTTAAAAGCACCCTTAGGAATTGTCAAGAAGCTCTACTCCCCAGAGATGATCTCTTCTCCGTGAATTGCATCCCTTGTGTTTCTTCCAAATTCTCGAACTTTCCTGGCTTGATCTATTCTTTGTGAATAGCCTGTCTTGAATTTCTCGGGGTTTGGGGACCCACAGGCTTCCTAATAACATCCCCGCCTCCTCTTGGGTGTTGTACAAGGACCCATCGTCTTCTTATAAGTATTCACAGCCTCCTCTTAGGCTTCGTATAAATGATTTCTTCCTCCGGGAATGATAGCCTCCTCTTGGGCTTAGTACAAATTGTCCCTCGGCTTCTTAAAAGTTTCCATCCTCCTCTTGGGCTTCGTACAAATTGTCCCGACGACCTCCTAGAGGTATAGGAACAGAAATCAGTCATCTTAATAGAATAGTCTTTCCAAGAGTCTACTACTGTTTCTCAAAGCATAGTACAAAAGATAAAACTCTAGGCTTGGACCGTCTAATTCCCTTGAGTCTCAAAGACATTCTCAAGCACCCTTCAAGAATAGGAAGGAACCCCGTAGACTCGGACAGTCTCAATACCCTTTGGATTTCCCATTTCCTCAAAGAAAAGGAAATATCCCTGATCCTCGAATCAAAATCCCTGAGTACAATGTTACTCATATAAGAACTGATTTTCTCTTTGAACCCATATACTGGTCACTCAACTGAAACAATACCCTCTTTCGCCTCCATCTCGGGCTTTGTACGAGATACAAAAAGGTTCTTATTGAATCAACACTTTAGCCTCCATCTCGGGCTTCGTACGAGATACAAAAACACTCTCTTGTTGAGTATAAAAAACTCTCTTGTTGAGTCAGAACTTCCTTTTTCCTCCGTCTTGGGCTTTGTACAAGACACAAATCACTCCTTTGTTGAGTATAAAACTTTTAGCCTCCATCTCGGGCTTCGTACGAGATACCATAAAAGACTCTCTTGTTGAGTCAACTCCCTTTTAGCTTCCTCTTAGGCTTTGTATAAGGAAAACCTTTTAGCTTCCTCTTAGGCTTTGTATAAGAAAACCACTGGTTGATCCAATCAACCTTTTAGCATCAAAGTTGTGCCTCGTTCACAGTACACAAACATCAACAACTCCTTCCCCTTCATCTAATCGCTGTAAGCGGCAAGCCTATGGATCATCTACATCCATGCCACTGTCCCTCTTTTAGCATGAGAAATTCCTAAGGAAAGATGGCATTGCTCTACACTGAGTTAAAGTCTTCTCCTTCAGATTAGAAATCCCCTATAAAGGAAATTTTGGCATTGCCGGATTCACACATCCCGGTTAAAGTAATTCTCCTTTATAAACAATTGTGAAAAACAAACCCCTCTTTAGAGATGACAAATTCTCTCTAAAGACAACACCTTTTAGCTTCACATATTGGGCTTCGAACAAGATACAAATAGACCCTTCAGCTTCAGATCTTGAGCTTTGAACAAGATACAAACTACCTTTAGCTTCACATCTTGGGCTTTGAAGAAGATATAGATCACCTTTAAGCTTCACGTCTTGGGCTTTGAGCAAGACACCAAAACACCATTTCCTCCCGTAGAATAGGAGGAACTACGATCGCTCTGATTTCCCTGTTTCGGAAAAACGGGAATACGTAGGCATAACATTGAAAGAAAAATCTTAGCGAGCACACTAAACAAAAACCCAAAATCCCGTATATCAGTCAAAACATCCTAGTCCGTATTCCCCGCTAAAAGTTTAAATTCCCTGAAAATAACCTAAGAGAGGCCCCCCACATTGATAGCATCCGTAACCTAACAGACCGCTGTTTAAAATCAGTATGCAAGCAGGGTTAATTGGAGACATCTATTTCCCTTCCTTAGTCAGCTCACAATAGGATAAAAAATGAATCGACCTGTAGTAACCCCCAAGGAGCGACAGTGCTTAAGAAACACGTCCAGTTTCGCTCGCTATAGCGAGTACTTGGCGTGTGTGATAAGAAAAAAAAACAGATGGGCCTAATGGCCCGGTCTAGACATTGAACATAAATGGATTTAGAAAAAAAAAGAAAACCCTAATTACTAAAAGAGAGAGTGAGATTCTCAGAAAATTGAACAACACACACAGCTGCTCCCCTGTTTTTCGTATCTTCTTCGCAAAATCAACATCCTCAAACAAATCCTCAACCTCTTCTTCATCAACCTTAGCCGCGCCATGACCGAACTCCCCAAACCTCTTCCTCGTCGTCGCTCCTTCTTCATCTTATCGACGGTTCTCTCCCTCACCAATTCAATATTCATCCTCCAAAAACGGCGCCACCGGCAGCTCTCTTTTCTGCTCTAAAACCTCACTCGCCCTCAACTATACCCTCACCGCACTCAAAGGCATTCTCGACAGAATGATTCTACGCTCTTTCGTAGTCATCAATCCTCGCACGAACATCTCACTGTGACAGTACAGCAAACTCGAGCAAATCACCACTTTCAGCGCGAAGATGCTAACGTCCCTCGCAAAATCCGCATCGCGAATCCGATTTAAAGCTCTCCTTCCACCTTGACGAAACTCCGCCGTGAAGCAGGTGCTTCCATGACATTGCTCAACATCTCCTCTCGATCTCGCTCAACAAATACAATATAGATTCAGATAACTGTAAGAACAACAAGCTAACAATCCCAGCCAGATATCAAGCAAACACAACACATGAACAAGTAAATGCAAGTTCGATAATCGCAAATCAACAGAAGAGAATCACAATCACAAACAATAGCTACTGTAAATCGCAGAAAAGTTTAAGCCAAACACAAACTCAAAGTTCAGAGAGTTACCGACCAGAGAGAGTCTGGTGCTTCTTCGACCGCGAGTAAGTTTTTGAGAGCAGAGAAGACCTCCACGAGATATGCGTACTTTCCAACTTCTGATCTTGAATTTGGTTCCTCGTCTTTTTCTCCGGAACTTCCTTCTCTTCTTCGATCTACTTGCTTCAATTGTTGTTTTGTGTTGCAACTTGTGAATCAATGATCATGTTGTTCTGAGAATGTCGATTTGTGGCTAAGCTCACCTTACACAGAGCTCTGATGTGAACTTTGAGATGGTTTGAAAACAAAGAGCTCCAGGATAGGTTGAGGGTGGATTTTAGCAGAGTAACGATAGGTTTTCTATCCCTCTTTTCAGAGTCCTCAATTAATGTATATATAGGGAGCTTCGAGGGCACAACTGGCATTTTGGACCTGAAGAAAATCGTTGGAGAGAATCCCTGATTTTGTGCAAGGGAGTGGAGTCGAGGAGCAACGCGTGAGAAATCGTTGAGCAGCTGCAGATATTTTGATTTTTTCTGTTATGGCTTTTTGGAATTGTCACGAGTTTGCACACGCCTTTTGCAAATGGTTTTTTAATTTTCTTTGTAATTCTATTAGGGCCTTTCTGCTGTGATTCTTTTACGCTCTTTTTTTTTTTACTTTTCTGCATGTGTTAAAAAAAATCTCTTGGTTTGTTATAAAAAATAATTCAAGGATTATAGTGTTGAATACCAGCTTCTGAAAGGAATTTGTCCAATACATCCGTGTGAGATTAGCATGACAATTATTAGGAGAAAAATCATTGCACTTTATCCACTTGAATATGGACTTGGACATTGGTTTATGAGAATTGGATTGACTTGGTTTGGGTTATAAAATGAATATGGGATTTGGTTTGGAATTTGGGTAACTGGTTGGAAAAAAATGGACATGGATGGATTGAATTTGAAAATGGATTAAGATTAAAATGGAGGTTAAGAAGTGGTTAATTGGATTATAATATGGATATTGACAAATGGTTTTGAATGTGGAAAGAAAATTGGTTATGGTGAAATGGATGGATATCAGATTTTGAACTCAAACCGTCAAACGATCACGTGAATGAATATTCCACCAAACTCCTTAATTCTTAATAAAAACCAAGTTGCATTCTCAATATAAACCCTTGACCACACTTGAACTTTCCCACCAACCTCTGATTAAAATGAATGAGCAGGTCTTGGACCAGTGCACAACTTGAATTTGAATCCATAACCATCTGAATCATTTTTAAACCTTGCTCTGATTACTGAATCCGCGCTGAGGAACATAAATCCACAGCTGAACCACCAATGGACTGATGAACTATGATGAACCTGATGATTAAACTGAACTCCCTATTTGATGACCTGATGACCTCTACACCACATACCTTGACCTTGAATACACCAATGAACCCCTGACTTAAAGCCTTTGATGAATCTTCTGAATAGAAAAACCTCGGAGCTTGGTGAACCTCTGAATAGGAAGATATTTAAGATAGTGTGAATTCACCTTTTGCTTCAACTTGACTGGAGTAGGAGCCCACTGAATCACCTCTGAATAAGGCAAACCCCAATAACAAGAAAATCTTTCAATCCCATGCTCAAAAGAAACATGCAAATGCAAAATGATAATGCAGAATGAGATGAAACATAAGCCAGCTAGTACTAAAAGTAAGAGGGTAAATTTTGAAGTGTTACAATAACCCACAATGAACCGTTCAGTGATCCAAGTTAACGGATATAACGAACATTGACCTAATAGAATCCAATCTCGCAAGATCTCCTATCAGGATTTTCATAGCTAAATGTTCAGTGATCCGAGTTAACGGATATAACGTTTACTGATTATTCTTCCAGGATTTTCAATGACTTCCATCAGTGATCTCACAAGAGTCTGACTCACAATTAGTCCTCTTTGAGATATGACTATCATTGACCATATTTCAGGATTTCCACAATGACACCCTGCCATTGTCATCTCAAGTCTCCGATCACACTGATCACTTGAGGAATCCTAATTCACATAGAATTATTTATTTTGGAGATTACATTAATTGCTTCTAAATAAGCAGATAAACTCCGAAGTTTAAGTACATATGAACACAAAGTGTTCTAGCAAGCTATGAGAAACAACTCCTTGCTATCTTCAGATTCTACAAAGATGTATGTTGCTTTGACAGTTGATGACATCTTGTAGATCTTCTTCATCTTCTTCGTTGACCAAGCTTCGAGCAACAACTCCTTGCTTCTGATCTTCAATATAGCTCAAATGATGAAGTGGTTGATGACTTGATTGTTTTCAACAATGTCTTGGATCATTATCTTCTGTACTTTCTGATTGTTGTTGTGATGATAGATGATTCTTTATGTTTCAACAACAATGGTTGTGTTTCCATTTTAACAGCATCAGTTATGTTTGACGATGGTCGACACACATGATCCACGACTTCTCAGAAGCACTTTCTTCTTTCCTTTATATAGCCAAATGAAAAATAGAGTCGTTAAAGAGTCGTTGGCTATTCGAAAAGATTCGTTATGCAATGATGAAAGTTGTACTGCCATATCTTCTTTTTACTGTAGAAGTGATGAGATAGATCTTTTTAGTACGATGTACAGTCATTGCTAACGGTAACATTTGTCTTCAAATCTTCAGAGGCTTCTGATGGTATTTAGTTGAAGCATGAGTAGAGAGTTTAGTTGGGTCTTCAGATTCTTAAGTCTTCAGTCTTCAGTACTTGCTCATTTCGAGTCTTGTCTTCACAACTTCAGCACTTGTCTTGAAACCCTTTGTCTTCATAGCTTCAAGTCTTCAGAGTCTTCAAAATCTTGTTCACTCAAAACGTGTCTTCAGAGTCTTCAGCACTTGATTATTTGAATCTTAATCTTCAGAACACTTCAGTCTTCAGAGTCTTTCTGCACTTGGTCTTCAGAGCCTTCAGCTTTCGGAACTTCAAGTCATTAGAGTCTCCAGCACTTGGTTCTTCAGAAGATTATTTCTCCAGAAGCTTTGCTTAACTTCAGAATCTGAAACACCTTCAGAACAAAATCCACAGGAGCATTGTGTAACACCCCACTTTCCCATTTTATAAAATACTTGAAATAATATAAAAATAATCAGAGTTTTACAACCAACCAGCGGGATGCCACATCATTAAAACCAACAACGAAAACTCTTTTCATTAAAGAAATAAAACAGCGGAAAATAATTATTTATTCAATTCACGGCCACATGCCAACCACTCCAAAAACCCATATTAAACGTGGTCCAACATAAGTTCAACGAAAATAAAACGATACGTAACAAAATGAATGATGAATAACGAATATCAAATAATAAAATTTCCCAAATCCCGTGTTACGTATCAGAGCGACTCCTAAGACTCGATCAGGCAACACGCACTCCATGCACACTCAAGTACCTGGATTATCTATACTCCCGAAGAAGCACAGACACAACAACAACAACAAAGAGGTAAGAACTACATTCAATAATAAACGGTGAATAATACATATAAAGAGTAGTTACTCACAGTCCATCACACAATCACATAATCACGACATACTTGTCACTTTCAATCTCAATTCAATCAACATGTAAAACAATGCAATGTGACTCAACACCCGACACAATGCATGTGGTATAAAAACACCATGGTTCATTCTATCGAACCCGGATAAATCACATACACCCCTACTTGGCAATGATTTATCCCACCACACTCCACATTGGAGTTTGGATGAACCACATACACTCCTCCTGAGCAATGATTCATCACCACCGACACCATGAAATGCATAATAACGAATATGCATACAACACACATGTATAATAAAATTACACAGTCTCACGGTCCTCCTGATCACACATAAAATAAACATTCACCACAACACAAAATTACACCCAAAACACATGTATAATAACAATTATACATTTAAACGATCATCCTGATCACACGTAAGCCATGCGCATATCGTAATTCACACTGGAATTACCTCGTCTGCAACACATCATCATCACACATAAGTTATGCACAAGAGACTATCATCAAGTAAAATACACGACCCTCATTGATCCCACGTGAGTCATACACTCACCGTAATCCACCAAGAATTACTTCTGCTCTCCCAGGTCACCTCGCACATCGTTAATTAGCTAATTACTAATAAATTCACCAAAATTACTAAATCAATTATTTTTATCACCAATCCTACATTTCTCAAGGTTTGACATCTATCCCCAACCTCTCAAACGAAAAGAAACCACTTCGGACGCGAAAACGGGAAAGAAATCGCGAAACGGCAAAATTCTATACTCTCGCTGGCCATACACGTATTACCCTGTACCATACGCGTATTGCCAGCTCGCTCACCAAACCATACGCGTATTGCCTCCCCTTTACGCATAATGCCCAAACCTCCATACGCGTACTGTTACGCGTATGGGTAGAGGGTCGTGTCAATCCTCTTTTTGGCACTCCCATACGCGTAATGACCATAGCCGTACGCATATTGCCTTACCTGATACGCGTATGGCCAGATCTATTACGCAACTCAATTTGCCCATACCAGTCTGCGTTCTGCTACGGGATCCTCACTTCTTCACTCCAATTCAGTCCTAAACTTGTTTCTACATCAGTTTTAGGTCCTATTCTTCATCTTACTTCTTTCACGAATCATTACTATTCAAAATTACGGGTCTTGGATCTAATTTCGTTCACTCAACCTGCACAAAACCCAGTCCTGCAACATACACATTCATACAACAGCAACAACACCATGTATTTGCACACAAATCATGACAGAATAAATCGATTCATGCAATGTTCATCATAATTTCAATCATACAATCAACAGATTCACAAGAACAGAATTACGCATACAAATTCTTACGAGGGAAAGGACCCCTCCCTACCCTTTCATGTTATTATCACCTGTATTGAACTCATTCCCCCCCCCCCCCACCTCGAATTCGTTCAGAAAATCCTGTGAAATTGATGAAGATCTTAGCCCTAGTACCCTTGTTCTTCCCTTGCTCTTCTTTCTCTAACCTTTTCTCTTTTTACGTCAAAACCTCCTTATCTCTCTAAACCTCTCCTTAATTCCAAATTAATCAGAATTTTATTTTAATTAATAATATTAAAATAAGAATAATATTAATAATAACAATAACATTATTAATATTAGGCTTAGAAATAATATTAATAATGATAATAATAATAATATTAAGCATAGTAATAATAATCTACTTCCTCCCACTATTATTGGATATGCCCCCATATTATTCATTACTATCCTATTATTATCTCTACGCACTCAAACACACACTCTTAACAGGGCCGTACAATCGAAAATAATACACGAAGGCTAAATAATTAAAATGGGGTGTTACAACTCTCCCCCACTTAAATTATTTTCGTCCTCGAAAATGTAACTGAGACGAACAACTCCGGATACGACTCAAAGAATACCAAAGTTACGAACACATAGGTTCACTCTAGAACCAGAACACAACAAGATTCGTTACCTTCACCAATCGAACATATAACCCGAAACATCCATCTACATAGTAGCCCATGAATAATATTTAAACCTTTCACCTAACACTTCCATTCTGAAACGTCCAATGGTCTCATTCATTCCCACTTGTTTCCAATGTTCAACCTATGAACCCTCACAAGTCACATACGCATAAGCAAAGTGTACCGCATCACGCTTTCAATGCGCACTCTGATTACTCGCAACAATCAACTCTACTAATTTCATATCCAACTCCTGACTCTATTTAAAATTCACCAGAAGGATCATAGTTCATTTCTAATATACCCAACCTCACACTCTACTGTGTTATCTCACACACCAGACACAAGTCTCTGAACTACTCAAATAATTCTAATCCGCTGACCATCAAAACATACATGTATAAAAACTTCCGACTTAACTCATCAGGCACGACATTAATTTCACCAATAGGATAATTCCAGCTAAATTCATAACTCATCAGGAATCCCAACCATCCTCGTTGTCTCATACTCTATTATTTGCTACTAAACAGGTATTCAATATCCTTGTAATTACTAAACACTTCGAACTGAAAACCATAAAAATAATACCTCCAGATTCTCAACACAAAAGTAACCGCAACAATCTTGAAATCATGAATCCTCAATTATCGTAAAGCATAAGCCACGACCTTACCATCTTGCATCACCACACTGATTAAACTCATCATAGACGCATCCCAATACCTCACAACGGTTTATTCGGATCACGCAGAATCAAAACTGGAGCCGTAGACTAATTCTACTTTAGCCCTCTCAAACTTCCTCACACTGAACATTCAAAGCAAGCGACTTAGCCTTTTACAAGTCAACTGAAGTAATGAAGATGCTAACATGGAAAGGCCACCCATAACCTCCAGTAATAACCGACTAAAGTCCAAAAAGTTTCTAATCACGTCAACCGACTTCGGAGCCTCTCCTCGTAGAACTGCATCTACCTCCGATGGATCCATAACGATATCATCATCAGAAATAACATATCCAAGAAAACTAACGTCTTTCAACCAAAATTCTCACTTGAATAATTTAGCATAGAAATTCCTTTCTTTTCAACACTTGCAACTCGATTCTCAAACACCCTACCTAGTCTCCTTCTGACTTTATACTAGATCCGAATATCCCTAATGAACACCACTCCGAGCTCATCCAATCGTGTCCAGGCTCACATACCCGCTTAACTGAGTAAATAATAACCTATTCCGATGATAACCAACATAACCAGTCACATGAAATCGATCAAAGCCTCAACTCACACAAATTCACCACTCTTATCAAACGTTCCAAACAATTGTAATTCCAATCAAACTCAACCAAACCATTCCAATCATCCATTCTTGAAAGTGGACACTTATTCTCAATCGTTACCTTATTCAACTGTCCGTAATCCATACAAAATTTCCTTCTCTGGACAATCCAAATTCCACAAATTCCAACATGTATCAATAATCAACCAAAAGAACTCTCAATCTCAATATTACATCCACACCCTAGGGTTTTCTCAAAATTCTCATTAATGCCCTAAAACTCTAAGAACTCCAAAACTCATCAAAACTCTAAGTTTTACTTTCCATAGCCTCAATACCCTTATACACATCACGCTTGTTATTCCATCCGGAAACACATCTGGGAATCATGCACAACTGGCAGTCCTTCACTGTGGCTTTCCTGCCAATCCCAGAAAAATTATGTGCTCTCGCTGGCCATACGCGTATTGCCCTGTGCCATACGCGTATTTCCAGGTCGCTCGCCAAACCATACGCGTATTGCCTCCCCTTTACGCGTAATGCCCAAGCCTCAATACGCGGATCGTTACGCGTACGGGCAGGGGGCCGTGCCAATCCTCCTTTTGGCCCTCCCATATGCGTAATGACCATAGTCGTACGGGTATTGCCTTAACTGATGCCAAATCTATTATGCAACTCAATTTCCCCACACCAGTCTGGGTTCTGCTACGGGATCCTCACTTCTTCACTCCAATTCAGTCCTAAACTTGTTTCTACATCAGTTTTAGGTCCTATTCTTCATCTTAATTCTTTCACCTATCATTATTATTCAAAATTACGGATCTTGGATCTAATTTCGTTTACTCAACCTGCACAAAACCCAGTCCTGCAACATACACATTCATACAACAGCAACAACACCATGTATTTGCACACAAATCATGACAGAATAAATCGATTCATGCAATGTTCATCATAATTTCAATCATACAATCAACAGATTCACAAGAACAGAATTACGCATACAAATTCCTACGAGGGCCCCCTCACTACCCTTTCATGTTATTATCACCTGTATTGAACCCATTCAACACCCTTTCCTCGAATTCGTTCAGAAAATTCTGTGAAATTAATGAAGATCTTAGCCCTAGCACCCTTGTTCTTCCCTTGCTCTTCTTTCTCTAACCTTTTCTCTTTTTACGTCAAAACCTCCTTATCTCTCTAAACCTCTCCTTAATTCCAACTTAATCAGAATTTTATTTTAAATATTAATATTAAAATAAGAATAATATTAATAATAACAATAACATTAATAATATTATGCTTAACAATAATATTAATAATGATAATAATAATAATATTAAGCATAGTAATAATAATCTACTTCCTCCCACTATTATTGGATATACCCCCACATTATTCATTACTATCCTATTATTATCTCTACGCACTAAAACACACACTCTTAATAGGGCCGCACAATCGAAAATAATACACGACGATTAAATAATTTAAATGGGGTGTTACACATTCCAACAGCAATATCGGCATCCTTGGATCTTTCTGCTTGTTTCCAGATACATAAGCAAACTTGCTTCTTGCGACTTGTGTTACACATAGTAACTCACATGTAAACTTTTACGCACATCTTTGCACATGTTTGTTTGATCTAATATCTAAAATAAATATGATCTGCACAGAAACAAACATTAGAACATAAAATAGTTCTTTCACAAATACTCATTGTTATCATCAAAACATAGAGATGACTTGCAGAGACAACTCTTGTTCTTACAATCTCTTCCAACGGCTATTCCTCTGAAACTGCTATATAAGTAGCTGAAGATTCAAGATGGATTTTCAACAATGAACAAGGAAAATAAATAAGAAGAGACAAGAAGGATAGAAGTGTTCCATGCATATATATTGTAAATTGTACAAAGCCTTAAGATTTCTTAAACATTGAATATCTTAGAAATCTTAAGTGTTGGATTTTTGTTATGGTTATTAACTTGTACCTCTGATTATGTATCAAGTACACCTTGTTCTCTATTATGTTAAACAAGTTGTTTAGTAGTTTAGATAAAGTCTCTTACTATGTGTTTGAGCATCAAAGTCTCTTGCTGTGAAGCTTGAGCCAAGTAAGTCTCCTGCTATGTGCTAGAGCATTGAAGTCTTGTTCAGTTGTTGATGAAGCAAGAAAGTCTTAGACCGAGGGTCTGAGAAGAAGTATTGAGCTTGGAGGGCTTGAGCAAGGAAGTCTTGAATCCTTGGGATTTAAGAAGAAAGTCTTGGACTGCAGGTCTAAGCATAAGTCTTGGATTCAAAGAATCTGAGAAGGGAAGTCTTGGATCGAGGGTCTGAGTATAAGCCTTGAACTTGAGGGGTTTAAGCAAGGAAGTATTGGATTCGTGGAATCTAAGCAAGAATTCTTAAGCTTATGGTCTAAGAAGGAAGTCTTGAACCAGAGGGGTTTAAGCAAGGAAGTCTTGGATTCGTGGAATTTAAGCAGGAAGTCTTGGGTTGAGGGTCTAAGCAGGAATTCTTGAACCTGAGGGGTTTAAGTAGGAAGTCTTAGGCTGAGGGTCTGACCACAAAATTCTTATTCTTAAGTGCATAAGCAGTTGTAATCATGTTTTGATTATATTGGAAAATCTCTGGTTCTACAAAGAGACTGGACTACTCTCAGTTGGAGAGGAACTAGGATAAATCTTTGTGTGTTATACTGTTATTTATTTGCCTATAGTATTATTCTACTGCAGCTAGTTAATCAGGTTATGAACTATTGTTTAGTATCTGAACTCTGTTAAGAAGCATCGAATTTGGAGAACACAATTCAACCCCTTTCTTGTGTATTTTTCTCACCTTCAATTAGAATCAGAGAATTGTCTGTGCATAACACTTAACAGTGGTGCAAACAAAGATCCAATGAGGAAAATACGTTTTCATCTTTGTATGAAAAGAAGGGTGTCCAAGATTAAGAAATCTATTGAAGTAACTAGTCTCTCTATTAATGGTGTTATCCTTTTGAGAAGATAGTTCAAGATCTCGACTTTAAAACAATTTAGAGAAACTTCATCAAAACAAGCTGGAGATTCAGAATCAGAAAATCTATTCATGTAAGATCTGTTATTTATTCTCTATTTTCAAGCATGATACTTTGTACAAAGTTTACTGGTGTGTATAATCTCTACACTCAGTTACTTTGGAGGATATTAGCCAAAGAACTTTTAGACTTGTGAAATTGGTATTCTCGTCATTTGTGATAATACCCTGCTGTGTTGAATCAAAGGAATCTCTTCAAACATTCGTGAATCAAGCTCTCTTACTATTGTTCAGAAGAAATTAGTATAAGTTATGTGCTTCAGTGAACTAACGATTAAGATATAACTCGTAATTCTGTTAGAGTTAAAAGGCTGATATAAATTATGAACATAGTAATTTGTGCTTAATTATGAATGAAGAAAGCGAATCCGATATTTGTCACATGATGTCTCTGTCAAAAGCTTGGATAACAAACTCTTGATAAGAGACAGAATTATGAAAAATATTTGTTTCTGAAACCTGTATGGAGAAATCTCTGATTCCTATAAGAACTGAAGTGGGAAATTCTATTGACACATGTACCACTTTTTACACCTGTCCCAAATGTCTTCAGCACGCTTGAAATTATTTGGGTTTTAAATTTGAAGGGGAACAAATTTGTGTTAAATACTTTTATGTTTAAGTCTCTTTGATTTCATTTATTTATCTCAACACACACAACCTTTATCACTGTCCTTTTTTTTTGTGTTTTATCTGTAAACCCTAGAAAAACCCTTAAACTTCTTTAATGGAATCCTCATCAACTATACTTTAACCATGAAAAATCTTAAGATCAAACTGAAGACTATGTTGCATGACAAAGATGAATTAAAGCTTCTCATTGAGCAAGTGGTTGATTTTGATAGTTTTGCTACAAATGGTTGTCCACTAGAAAGTTACTTTGAGTTTCAGGGATGGATGAACTTCTTTGATTTGCTTAATGGACCAACTTAACCAACTCTGGTAAAATAATTATGGGTTAGAGAAAAAGTATATAATGAGTATTCAGCACAGGATGAAGAAAGAATTGCCGTGGAAATTGACAGAAGTTTGAAAGGAAAATCTAGAGCAGAAATGGGTCTGAAGGAGTCTAAAGGTGTGGAAATAAGATATGTTGTAATGGGTCTGGATATCACCATTACTTAAGAAAACATTTCTCAGATTGGGGCTGAAAATAAAGGAATGGTGATAATCAACAAAAAGGATGGAGGAGATTATGAACAGTTGCTTTAGCTTTAAAAAATCAATTTTTTATTTGTATTTTTGAAAATGGATTCTAGATAAGCGCTTTTCAAAATATTACAAGTTTTTCTAAATTTGTTTTTTCTAAATTAAAAGACAAATTTTGACATACTATAACATAAACATACATTATTGAAGATCAAAACATAGTCAAAATCACAATTTTTCCAAAAAGTTGTATCTCAAAAATGATTTTTATGAAAATCTATATGAAATAGCTTCAAAATTAAGTGACTTTTTGAAATTTTGACATCCAAAAAAAGTTTCGATAAAATGAAGAAATACATAAAATAACATTTTAAGAATAACTATTCAAACCAATTTTTCATTTGAAACTTTTATGAAAAGTTTCTTTGTAAAATTTTTTTACACCAAAATATATTTCACTATAAAAATCATTTTTAAAAAAGCCAAAAGAAACGGGCCATATGCTAGCGATATTAAGAAGGTTATCTTGGAAAAGAAAGATGATTATGGAAAAGTAAAGAACAAGCATCTCAAACAAAAGTTGTTCAAAATTTTTATCGGTTGTTTAATTCCTAGAGAAGGAAGTTTGGATCAAATTTCATGGGATTATAAGATGTTTCTCTGGTCAAAGATTGAATCTACCAGGATACATTTTTCACCATCTATGTGAATCTATCAAGGACTTTACTAAGTTCAAAAGAATTTTTACTTATGCAAGGCTACTACCAGAACTATTCTATCAATGCAAATTGATTAACATATTGATGGAATTTGGAGCTACACAAGATTTGGATGATGCCTATGGAAATATTGTTTCTGTGTCAGTTCTAGCTCACATGAAAGAGAGAATGATGGAGGAAATTGTAATGATTCTTAATCCTATTAAAATCAGGAAAGATAGAAGAAGAGCTTTTCAAGAAGACTATCATTTGCTGACCAAGGAAGATTGTCCTGATGTCATCAAATTTCTTCTGGATGAAGCTAAGGAGTATATTGTAACTATAACATGTGACCAACTTCCTGATAAGTGTCCTGATGCTCATGGTCTTAAAGGAAGAAAAAGAAAGGAAATCACTTCTGATGAAGATGAAGAAGATGAAGAATCAGATATTACTATACCTGCTAAAAAGAAATTGTTATGAGATGCTCAAAAAAATAGTTTGGAAGTGTCATACCCTAAATTTTTACCCCTAAGATGCCACCTCATTTACCTCTTTTGCATGACATTCATCGTTACATACATGTATATGTTTTTATGCATCACTAACCCATTACAAGAACAATATATGTGTGCTTGCTTGCTTCACATGTTAGGTGATCCCCCAAGGGATTAAGCAGATGAATTATTAGAGGATGAGCATCATGTTCAACATCTCAATTCCCTATATCATTCATGAAGATCATGAGCTTTCACTCATCGGTAATCAAGTGCAAAATTGGATCATGACAAGCTCATCAAGCCTCAAGATCTTCAGTTCACCATAATTAGGGTTTGGACCTAATTCAGTCCCTAAGCTTACTTTTGAAGCAAGGCATGATCCCAAACCTCAAAATATGTTTCAAGGACCTCAAATTTTTCACATTAATCCATTCATATGATTGTATTAACCCAAAGGACTTGATTCATAAGCAATGCAAGAAGTTGAAATCATCTAGTCCCTAAACTAGGGTTTTTAATAAAAAGTCGAATGTACCTTTGACTTTTGACCGAGACATGATCTCAAGCCTTGGGACATGATTCAAGACACTCAAAAACACCTTTGGAGTCCATCCATAGTGTTCAAAAAGCCCAGGGATTGATTTCATAAAGGATCACAAAGTTCAAAGTTCATTTGATACAAAAGTCAACTGTGGTCAAAATTAAGTTTGACTTTTGGAATTTTTGGTCTAAAATAGTCTCTTCAAGTCAAGAATGATGTTAATATGTGATTTGGATCATGATTGATTAAGAAAAATCAAGAAATGCGAGGTTACTTGTAAAAAGGGCAACATTGGAGAAGTTGAATTTTTTCTGTTTTAAAATTCAATGATTTTTGCCCTACTTCCAAGGCCATAGCTTCCAAGCCAGGTAACCATTTTCTTTGATCCAAAGATCAAATTGAAGAGCTTGTTACATACTACAACTTTGTCTTTGAGGGTGGAATCTCAAAAAAGGCATAGAGTTTAAGATATAAGGCCATGAAGTTGGAGGTTCCGTGCTTTTGAACCTAAAACACCTAGTGAAATTTTAGACAGAATCTGTCTTATGTTAGAGCCAACTTTAGGGATATTTTTCACTATGATCCTCAATGATTCAAGACAAACCTTGAACATCAAAGTTGAAGTATGATATCTCAACTTTCCAAAATGACCAAGAACATCAAAATCCTTTACTTATGTAAGAAGTTATGGATGCTGCAACAAGCTTGGTTACAACTGAAGTTCCAAGGCAGATTTGCTGCATGAATTTGAGGCACGAGTTTGAAGGACTTGTTGTACACATTGCTGACTTAAAACATCACAAGATTAAAACCTAAATCATCACAAAACATGTGCTCTGCAAGAATATAACAGAATTTTGCAAATTCTATCCAAAATGCATGTGAAACAAAGCTTGAAGTGATGTTTTGTCCTCTAGCATTGATTGAAATAGTGAATTGCTCAAAAAACCTCCACAGTAAGCCAAGAGTGATCAAAACACCAATGATTCATGTGCAATCTGAGGAATCAAAGTTCAAATGATCAAAATTTGTAGCCATATGGAAATGAGAGATATGAACCTTGGCACTCAAGTAACTAGCTTCCCATCATTACCTATTGGATCATAGCATGCATTCTCATCCAATTTCCTCTCAGATATCTGAACATTTTTCCTATAAATAGAGGCCCTTATGCTTCATTCTAAGTACACCAATACATTGCCAATGCTTGTTTTCTCAAAAAGTGAAAACTTGGAATTCACATACTAGTCCATTTCCACTAAATTAAACCATCCAAACACTTCACATAATCATCATAGAAGTGATTCGTAACCTCAAATCATTTCTGTAACATAAGAATCATCATCATCATATCTCACTTGCATCAAGCTGCAGTTTGAATCGAGCCAAGTGATCCAGGAGGGTTCATCTTATTCTAAGCATTACAACACCATCCTCGAGGGTCAACAAAGCTGTCTGAACCATCAAATCATTTATGTAACACCTCCAACAGAGAATTTGATTCTTATTTGCAAGGTAAGCCTCAAAATTTCAAACTCTATGATCCATGCATCATTTTTTATATTTTATATTCCAGATATGCTTGTTATGATGTTGTGATCATTTTCCATCAGTAAATTGCTTTGTATCATTAACATATAGGATTCCCCATTAGATTTTGCCAATTTAGGGATTATATGTTCTTACGCGTTAATTTGAATTCTAGCAAGAATAAATGAAATTGAATAGAACCATTCAATTCCTTGTCAAAATCCACACAAGTTTCATCTTTACATCATCCCATTTGGTTGAGAAATGAAGAATCTGGAAATTTGAAATTTGATGATGAAGATGATGATGCACGAAGAAGACAACAATGGTGGTGGCGCCATTTTCATATTTCAATATTCATGTTTACTACTTAATAAATTGGGTGTGGTTTGATACATGGATGTATCACCACCCTAGTGGTTGGAGGTGCGTGTTTAAGGCTTTGTGTTTCCATTAGGTCTTGGGTTCGAATCCCCCTCGCCCATACCTTTTGGTTTAATTTTTTTTTAACATTTTCACTTTGAAGGTTTAATATATTATTTTAACTAAGCTTTCCTTGTCACCATGTGCGCGTTGGCTCATATGGTAAAGTTTTGAGCTCATCACCCTTTGGTCACGAGTTCAAGCCTTGGTGGGGGAAAAACCTTCTTTTTTACCACTTTTCTTCACATTTTTTTCACAACTTCAAATGACCATTTCTATGAGCTCCTTATACATTTTTTAGCCATTCTTTTTCAGGCATGTCAATTAACTTGTCTATTTTATGAATCCACAAAATTAGTCCAAAAATATTATTTATTTGATAATATTTTATTAGGTTAAAGTATGGTCCTTTTTAAGTGTTTTTATACTTTCTAAAAATATTTTCCTTAATTATTTCTTGACCTAATTGATCATAAATCTTCATGGGACCATAGCATGATTTGGTTAACTCTTGTCCAATGTTCATAACATGTCATCTTGAGTTATTTTACCTTTCATACCATGATTAATTGAACTTTGAACTTTAAACAAAGCTTGGATTTATTGTTTTGAAATTAGGGTTTATTTTTTCAACTTTGTGAGAACACCTTTGTACATAGTTAGGGCTTCCACTTGAGTTTGGTTCTCTTTACCTTTGATCCAACCATATTTAAATAAATTAGTCATGTGATTACTCTGATTAATATGTAACAAAATCATGTTTATTCAATTATTTCCATTATAAACTTTCCTAAAGTTAATCATGTTAATCCATGTTCATCCATATCTTGTATATATTTCCACCATATCTAGGTATTCACCATGTACATATGTGTGTCTTCACCATGATAAATATAACCATGTCTTCATCATTTACATGTTGTTACACATGCTTAATCATACTTGTATATTCATTTCATATCTTTGTTATACTTGTTAAATACCTGTTCAATTTTGTCTTGTTAAGTTCCTCTTGAAATTTACGTTTATGAAAGCTCTTGCCTGAGCTACAATTGCTCTGACTTCCTCTTAAGAATATGTAGGCATAGGATTGCGAGATCTTAGCGAGCACCCTTTTGGATTTTCCCTTTATGTTTATACACAAAAACATTAGAATTCCCTTCAACTACAACCTAGTTCAAACATTATGTCTCTCTTGTTGAAGTTCCAACCCCAAACACTAGCCTCCTCTTGGGATTTATACAAGGAAGTTAGACTTCAAACTCAAAATTATTCAACAAAGAGATGAGAATTCCCCTTTAAAGTCCTAAAGTTAAACCCTAGCCAACATTTGGCTTCAAACTAAAAACACTTCCCCTGAGATGAGGCACGAGTCATCTCTATAAAAGAGATATCCCTTCTATTCTCCACAATATTCAATCAAACATTTCAAACTTTTTTTTTATTTTAGAGACGTAAGTGGCACAATTTTGATTCAAAATCTAAGCTGGAGTCCTTCTCTTATTATGGTACAAAAACACTTCTTTTACTTAAGTGATATAAGTGGAACACTTGTTGATTCTATATCCAAGTCAAGGTCCTTATCTAAATATGAAAAGACTCATTTAAAGGAAGATGTGGCACTACTCTGGAATTTCTACATCAAAGTTTAAAGCTTCTTCCCTTATTACCTCCTTTCTCAAAATGTTTGTGGTGAATAGGTGAGATATCTCCCTTAAGTCAGCTGGAAGAAGAAAAGGAAACAAAAATTTCTCATATCACGAAGGAGGTTGACAACTTCATGACAGTAGTTTTAAAGAGAAGTATGGAAGTCCTATAAGAGGAATTGATTAAGTGAAATCATATTGATGACTCAATAAAGGTTACAGAGAAGGGAATGGAGGTTTTAAGAGAACATCTTGGAGACAAAATTGAGTCTATTATAAATTCTTCTAAAGTTGTTAAGATAACTCAAGAGTTTGTTGAGATTAGCAAGGAGGATACAAATGTTGCTCAAGAGTGTGAAGATCAAGGTGTTAAGGAAGTAGAAGAAAATTCTCCAAAGGTCGCAATGGAAGTCATGTCAACAGAAAAGGATGATGGATCTAGGATCTGGCTGAATGAGAGTCCAGCTGAAAGTAGCAAAGAAGTGGAAGTCGTAGAAGAACTTGTTTCACTGGCTACAGGAACAGGTATTGAAGCTGAATCTGTTAATGACTTTAATCCTAATTATTCACTGAGAAAGTCATCCGCTTCATCACCTGCTAAATCCAACCAAACAACTACCTTGATGATACAACCCTATCAATCTATCATTCCTAAAAGTACATGTTTTTCTGTTCCTTTAAACACCTTTTCAGACAAAATACCAGACAACAATGTTCCATCACATGACCAACCTATTAACCAAACCAATCAAGACAATATTAATGCTAGCATTCAAGCAGGATCACCCTCACAAATTCCTGTTGAATCTGAAAGTGCCTTGGATTCTAAGCCTCTTAATATTGCATTACCCTCAAACAGTTCCACCAAAACCATTACAGATCAACAAATTCAAAATTATCTCAATGATGAACCTGAATATGCTAAATCTGACCAAAACCAGAAAACAATATCCAAGATCAGTCTTTACCATCAATTCATCAAGAAACCACTCAACACTTATCCCCTTCAAATCATGCTTCAGGCAAAGAAAACTCTACTGAATCTGTTTAAGATATTGTGCATAAAAATGAAGCAAACGTATCCAAACTATCCCAACATATGACCAACTATTAGCCTTTACCCAACCAAGTACTTTTTCAGTTAGAATTTTTTAGGACTGGGTTATATAACGAGGCAAAAGCAATAGTGGAAGAAGGGTTCACGTCTACTGATCATGAGGCTTATGATGCAAAATGGGAAACCTTCAGAAAGTCTGTTAACTCTGTCATTTAAAGTCTGGAGAATTTCTCCACTAAGGAAGTTGCTACATCTAGCTAGAAACAACTACTCAATCTGTAAGCTAAGGTGGCTTTAGTTGCTGAATGTCAATAGATGATGAAAGTTCATATGGATAGTAACCAAATGTCAATGGATGCTCAATTCAAAAATATTGTTGCAAGTAAAAAATAAATCAGTTTGATCTGAAGACGGCCATGGAATTATTGAAGAAATATTAGGTCTAGGATGTAGAACCTGTTTATGTACTTGTTTATGAATCTCTTATGTGTTTTATGATATGCATGTGAACTTATCTTGTTTTTGTTTGCTTTATTCAAGTTGTTCTTGCTTTATGTCTCTCTCGTGTTAACGTGAATGAAACTTGCTTTTGTTGACTTAATTAATTGGAAACTAAAAAAGGGAAATTTCATTGGAATTTAACAATTACATGAGAAAAGATCAGACAGTACAATAAATTAGACTATCCCTAGTCTTCTTTGTTGCTTCAGTCATCCTTCTTAGTGTTATCAACAAATTCCTTCCACGATTGCTCTGCTTCCTCATCTTCAGAAGAAGGATCTTCATCCTTAATGGAAGAATTCTTAGGAGCATTTCTGTGCTCTTTCGAACTTGAAGTATGTGCTCTGTAGGAAGCCAATCTTGTTTGAACACCTTTCTCTTCCTTCGGTTTCTGTTTCTCTTTTGTCGCATCAGCATACAGTTTTGCATATAGTTCCTTGACTGCCAAACGTTTCTCTCTTGTTGCTTCAACCTTCATCAGCAAATCTAACTTTCTTGCAAAATCTCATTTTTCACTCTTGTGAGGAATTTAGTTATGAGACTTTATCTTTATAACTAGTTTGGCTTCAAATGTTTCTATGAACTGGATGAATTCTTGAGTAAACTATGTCGATCTGTTTTTATAGTGAGTTTTAAGTAGTCATTCAAGTACAAGTATGAAATATGTGCACCAATGAAAACTGGCCTTCTGATCTCGACACTTAGTTTGACTTTGACAACTCTAAATCCTATAAGATATATTTGACCATCTTGAGACAATGCACTCCTGTTTGATATTTGCTTTAATTTGTCACCTCTTGTATCTTTTTCTCTTAGTTTTAAATCTCTTTGAAGTGACAACAGGGGCAGAAAGATGTCGGAGTATTTAATAAAGAATTTGAACCCTTCTTTTAATTTGTCACTTCTATTTATTTTATTTATTTATTTAAAAATTTGTTATTTCTGTTATTTCGGTTATTACCCGAGAGAAATATTTTAATTTTCTTGATAGCAGAACTTAGGTGGAGCTTACAAACCTCAACCTTTGGACTATTAGACTCAGGGGGGCTTACAAACTCAGACCCTGATGTTTCCAAGTAAATTAAAATGTATTTTAGTTTTCTTATATATAGAACAAAGGGGGAACTTACAAACCTCATCTTTGACTATTATACTCAAAGGGAACTTACAAACCTCAGACTCTGATCTTGCTAAGAAAACTAAAATAGCCCAATATTGACATATTTTAGTTTTCTTGAATATAGAACTTAGGGGGAGCTTACAAACCTCAACCTTTGACTATTAGACTCAGGGGGAGCTTACAAAGCTCAGACCCTGACTTTGCCAAGCAAATTAAAATAGTCCAACATTGTTCTTTAAATACTTATGTTTGTCAACATCAAAATGGGAGAGATTGTTAGAACATGATTAGTTATTAAAAGAACAATGAGGTTATCTAATGTGTGTTCTAAGTGTGAAGCTTCTAAACTTAAAGAAGAATATACTCAAAATTTGATATAAGGACCCACTTAAATGAAGCTAAGCTATTGCATTCTGGTGGTTCAGAATCTGAAAAGCGTTCTTTAAGTGAAGTCTGATAATATAGGTTTGCGTAGACTCTGAAGTTAAAGGCCTCAACATCAGAAGAGTAATATATTGTCTCTAAACTTATTGAATGTACCAGCTTCTAGTGATCATTCAGAACCAATGATAAAGCTAAGTTATTCGTACTACAGAAAGCAAGCTACAATGTCAAATCAGTTTTTCAGTTAGAGTCCGTGTTTACAAGGCACAGGAAGAGTTGACATGCGTTACGGATATCTACTATCAACGAATTTATAATACAAGATCACAAGAAAGACACAGTGGTTAAACAAGTTACACAATGGATCAAGATCTTTGGTGTATCTATCTTCAACGTCTCTTCTACTATGGAGTAACAAAGAAAATTGTACAAGTTATCTATTCCAATGGCTATTCCTCTAAAACTCCTATATAAGTAGCTGAAGATTCAAGATGGATTTTCAATAGGGAACAAGGAAAATAAAGAAGAAGAGCCAAGAAGGATAGAAACGTTCCACACTTATATCAGAATGGAAGAATAACAATATCAACAATAGCAACACAATCGAGTATGCAGAAATTTTGATATATATTGTAAATTGTACAAAGCCTTAAGATTTCTTAAACATTGAATATCTTAGAAATCTTAAGTGTTATGATATTTGTTATGGTTATTGCCCTGTACCTCTGATTATGTATCAATTACACCTTATTCTCTATTATGCTAAACAATTTATTTAGTAGTTTAGATAAAGTCTCTTGCTATGTTCTTGAGCATCAGAGTCTCTTGCTATAAGCTTGAGCCAAGTAAGTCTCTTGTTATGTGCTAGAGCATTGAAGTCTTGATGAGTTGTTGGTTAAGCAAGAATGTCTTGGACCGAGGGTCTGAGCAGAAGTCTTGAGGCTGGAGGGCTTGAGCAAGGAAGTCTTGAATCTATGGGATTTAAGTAGGAAGTCTTGGACTGCATGTTTAAGCAGAAGTCTTGGATTCGTGGAATTTGAGCAGGGAAGTCTTGGACCGAAGGTCTGAGCAGAAATGTTGAATCTGAGGGTTTTTTGCAAGAGAGTCTTGGATTCGTGGAATCTAAGCAGGAAGTTTTGGGTTGAGGGTCTAAGAAGGAAGTCTTGAACATGAGGCAGGAAGTCTCGGGCTGAGGTCCTGAGTAGAAAAGTCTTATGCTTAAGTGCATAAGCAATTGTAAACATGTTTTAATTATAATGGAAAATCTCTTGTGCTGCAAGGGGACTGGATTACTCTTAGTTGGAGAGGAACCAGGATAAATCTTTATGTGTTCTACTGTTATTTATTCGCTTCTAGTATTATTCTGCTTCAACTCGTTTATGAGGTTTTGAACTATTGTTTAGAATCTGAACTCTGTTCATAAGCATCCAATTCGGAGAACACTATTCAACCCTCCCTTTTTGTGTATTTTTCTCACCTTCAGTCTTGAGCTTGTGTGCTTGAGCAAGGAAGTCTTATACTTGTGTGTGTGAGCAAGGAAGTCTTAGAATTCTGTGTTTGAGAAAGGAAGTCTTATACTTGTGTGTGTAAGAAAATAAGTCTCTTGCTTGTGTGCTAAACCAAATTGTAATCTTGATTGGTGATAGTGAAAATATCTTGTAAGTACAACGAGACTAGTCTACTCTCAGTTTGTGAGAGGAACCAGGATAACTCTGTATGTTATTCTTTCTTTCATGCATTTTATATTCATTGTATTTCTCTAACTAATGCAGACACTATAACCTTATGCTCAAAATATGACTCAAGAGTTTTAATTGAAAGAAAAAGAAAACACAATTCAACTCCCTTCTTGTGTTTTTCTCACCTTCAGATGGTATCAGAGCACGGTCTGTGCTTAATACTTAATAGTCGTACAGAAAAGATCCTGAGAAAAACATATTGAAAAATGTATGGTGTTTCCTAATCTGGGGGTGGTACTCCTATTCCACATGTTGTTATAAATCATGATTATAGTAATCTAGAAAAGAACAACTATATAGCTAGACCTCCAACTTTTAGTGGAGACTCTACTGAGTTTGAATGGTGGAAGAGCAAGATGTATACTCATATTATAGGCCTTGATGATGAGTTGTGGTATATTTTAGAATATGGCATTGATATACTAGTCAATTGAGTTGGAATGGTGTATGATAGAAAAGATCTCATACCAGCTCAGAAAAAGGTCTATAGAAAACATCATAGAGTTAGAGGTATCTTGGTTGATGCTTTACCTCATTCAGAGTACATCTAAATCATTGACAAATCTTCTGCTAAGACCATTTTTAGTTCCATATAGTTCTACTTATAAAGGAGATCAACAAGTTCAGGAAGCTAAGGCTAACCTTCTGATTCAACATTAAGAGCTATTCAGAATTAAAGAGGATGAAAACATTGAAACCATGTTCTCTAAGTTTCAAGTTCTTGTATCTGGACTCCAAGTTATAAACAAGAGCTATACTATGTCTGATCATGTAAATAAGATTCTTAGGAGTCTTCTTGTCAGATACAGGCCTAAAATGACAGATATATAGGAGGTTAAAGACTTAAACATATTAAGTCTTGAAAGTTTCATCATTAATCTTCAGAGTCATGAGATGGAGCTCAGTCGAGATGAACCTGTCAAAAGGTCAAAGCCTATTACTTTGAAATCTATTGCTAGAACAACAAAGGCTCCTCAGTCTGGGAATCTGAAGAAACTTCTCGAGCTAAAGATTCTAAGGATGACTTAGATGATGATGAAGTGGCCTTCATCACTAGAAGATTTCAGCATCTGACCAAGAAGAACAAAAGATTCTCTATCAAAAGCAGTGGCTTTAGAGGATCTGGCTCTAAAGAAAAGAAGGATGATCAAAAGGATGCTTCAACTGCAAGAAGTTTGGTCACTACATTGCTGGATGTCCTAAAATCCAAAAGGAAAAGCCAAAGAAGGGAAACTTTCAGTAGGATAGCTTTAAGAGAAGATGCAAGAAAAGTTTCAAAGAAACATGGAATGAATTTGACAACCAAGAAGACTTTGAAAAGGATGAAGAGCAAGCCAACCTTGCATTGATGGCTCTTACATATTCATAAGTAGAATTTGGCTCAGAGTCTGATGAATAGGATGGGGTATTTTCTAAACTTTCTTTTTCTGATTTAATTACTTTTATTTAGGAGCTTATGGGAAGATGTCAAGAGAAAGTCAGACACATGAAAATACTAAAAAAGTAAAATGATATTTTGAAATATGAGTTAAAATCTGTTCAAAACAAAAATGAAACTCTAAGGAAAAAACATATTGCTCTAGTAAAGGAAGTGTCTAACAAACCTCTTGATGATCATGAAATGGAACTTCAAGAATTTCTCATAAATGGCTTCTATAGAACTAAACTTGCTTCCATTATCTATGGAGTAAGTAGAAGCAAAGAGGAAGGTTTAGGTTACTCGCAAAAAACTTTTAATCCAAAGCTTGAACCTTGAGTATATCTACAGACATTTCCTCTTCAAGTTCTTCTAAAAAAGGGCTTGACTCTTATTTTGCATCTGCTGTTGAAAATACAAAGGTTATGATCTAGATAAAACCTAAAGTTGTTGAATCGAATGTTCTGAAGAAACTAGAACTTAAGGCTCTAAAGTCAAAAATTCTGAATAAGCCAGAACCTAAGATAACATGAGCTAAGTTTTTGAGAGGTGTAGAACCCAAGGCAAAGGTCTATTCAAGACAACAAGCTTTTAAACAAAAAGTAATGAATAAGCCCAAACCTAGTCATATGATAGCAAAGGTACAAAACAAAAGCAAACCTATCAGAACTAACCATAAAGGACCCATAAGATTATGGGTACCTAAATCTCAAATTATCTTTGCTGCAGATATGTTTCAAGGGAAAAGCAAAGCCACACTCATGGTACCTGGACAATGGATGCTCACGACATATGATAGGAGAAAAGCTTAGGTTCCAACCCTAACTTTGAAAGAGGGAGGAATTGTGGGATTTGGAGGAAACCAGGAAGGAAAGATCACTAGTATGGGTATTATTGGTAACTCCTCTATTTCAATTTATAATGTTTGGCTTGTAGATAGACTCAAACATAATTTACTAAGCATTGGTCAATTTTGTAACGGTGGTTATGAATTCATGTTTGATAAGAACAGTTGCATAATCATGAATGAATCTGACAAGTCCATGGTGTTCAAAGGAAAAAGAAAGGGAAATGTTTATAAAATCATTTTTTTGAATTTGTTTATTAGAAGGTAGTTTTCCTTCTATTTATGAGTGATGAGAAGTTGATCTGACACAAAAGGTTAGGTCATGCTAACTAGAGATTAATCTCTAAACTTAACAAGTTAAAACTTGTTAAAGGATTCCTAATCTCAATTATCACTCAGATACTCTTTGTGGAGCATGCTAAGTAAGAAAACTCAGCAATACTTCTTTCAAATCTAAAAACATTGTGTCTACCTCTAGACCCTTAGAACTACTTCACATTGATCTGTTTGGGGCTATTAGTACCGCATCAATCAATGGGAAGAAATATGGTCTAGTCATTGTTGATGACTATAGAAGGTGGATTTCGGTTAAATTCCTGAGAACAAAGCATGAGTCATATGATGTGTTCAACATTTTTGGACTACAAGTGCAAACTGAAAAAGAATCTAAAATTTTAAAGGTAAGAAGTGATCATGGTGGTGAATTTGAAAATGAGCCATTTGAACTATTTTGTGAAAAACATGGAATTCTCTACGAGTTCTCTTTTCTTAGAACTCCACAACAAAATAGATTTGTAGAGAGAAAGAACAAACCTTTACAAGAAATGGCCCAAACCATGATCCATGAAAATAACATACCTAAGTACTTGTAGGTAGAAGTTGTAAACACATTTGTTATTTTCAGAATAGAATCTATATTAGAGTTATTATAAACAAAAGGGATAAATATATGATACCCCCTGCCAAAGTAGCGAGATTTTATTTTTCCCCCTTGAAGTTTTTTTTTTGATTCCCCCCTCAACAAATCAAGATTCCCTTTCCCCATACCCCTCGTGTTGCTTGGTCAATGGAATCTTCCTACGTGGCTGAGGACCATTGTTGACTTTCAAAATTCCTATGCCATGTCATATAATACATTTATATTAGTTTGTGCTACCCCCTTAAAAATTAGGGTTGAGTTTTCCTTCTTCTCCTTCTTCAACAATTCAGCGACACCTTCATCTTTTCTATCTTCAACATGTCTGCAACCAAATCCAGTTCAAGCAGCATCAATAGTGCAATCGATTTTAATGGGATACCCAGATGTGGATGCCACCGTGCGATGAAGATGTGGATCTCTAACACAACTCAAAATCGCAATAGGAAGTTCTAGAGATGTAGAAACGCAGGGGTAAGAATTTCGCTTTGGTATATGTTGGGTTAAATTGCCCTAATGTTGTTGTCTGTGTTAACCTATTTTTACATTGTCAATGTTGATGTAGAATGGAGCAGGGTGTGACCTATTTTTGTGGAATGATGAAATGGGAGATTCTATGAAGGGGAATTTTCGTAGTGCAACACATTGTCAAAAGTGTGTGATACGTGAAGTAAAATTAGAAGTTACATTGCAGAAGTTAGATAGAGTGAAGATGAAGGTTGAAGACCAAAGGAAGATGAATTTGAAGTTGAAGATGGCACTTGTTTTATCTTGGGTTATTATTGTAATGTTGTTCAAGGGTAGTTGATGTTAGGTTACTGTAATGTTGGTCAAGGGTAATAACTGTTAGTTTGGGTTGATAGATGTTAGTTTGGGTGGAATTGTTACTGTAATGTTGTTCAGTCAATTGTTAGGTTGGGTTGAAGTAGATGTAATGTAATGAAAGTGTGAATTGAAATGTAAAGTTGTAGTTGTTTGACTGTTATCAATGAAATGTAATGAAAGTCTGAATTGAAATGTAATATTGATGTAGTTTGACTGTTATAATTTCTGTTGATGTAGTTTGAATGTTATGTTGAAGTATAATTAGTTTGACTGCTAAAGAACACAAAACATGACTTGAACACATTTCTGTCATTAACACAAAGTATAATTAGAATAGAGCAACATTGTGCATATCATTTCTGTCCATAATAGAGTGCATAAAAAGAGCAACATTGTGCATATCAGTTAACACAAAAATAGCAACATTGTGCATATCATTGCTGTCAAAACAAGAGTGCATACAAAGAGCAACATTGTGCATATCAGTTAACACAAAAATAGCAACGTTGTGCATTAGATGCTTTACAAAAGGGGCACCAAAAAAACCTACTTAAACATTATAACAAAGTCTTCTACTCAAGTTTTGATTTCTTTTTTTTTGGCCTTCTTTGTAACTTGGGATCCTTGTCTCTCTTGAGTCAGAATTCCATCCTCCTCTTCAGTCAAATACATTGGTTGGTCTTCATTTGAACTTGGACCAATGATAGGTTTTTGAAAAGTCCTAAGTTTGATTTTTTCACTAACCCTCTTTCTAACTGGTTTTGCTTCCTTCTTGACATTAGTCTTTGCCTTCCCTTTGTGAATTGTTGAGCCTTTGCTAGAACCTGGATGTAATGAGTTGATATCAGGTAGGCTTGACATCACCTCATCAGAGATATCACCAAACACATCTTGGGCTGCATCATTGGGAGCTTCATCATACACTACACCAGGCTGACCTTCATCAGACACTGCAGCAGGCTGCAAGGAATACCAACTAATTCCTAAAAATTGCAAGTGCATGACCTTTTTGCAATATCTACTATAAATTCTTCTTTGTTATAGGAATGAGTGGCTTGAAACTTCTCTTCCATTGCCCATGTTGGCAACCAATGTCCACTCATAAATACCTCAGTGTCTAATCTCTTTCTAGGGATTGACATTACTTTGTGTGGCCATTTTTCAAGCTTCAAAGTAGAGCTACTGCACCCATTCATCAAGTATTTTCTAATCCACTCACACATTGTTAAAATAGGTTTGTCCCTAGCAACTAGAATTGTAGCATTAAATGACTCAGCTATGTTATTCATGAGAACATCACATTTAGGGTAAAAGCTGAAAGCATGCTTACACCATGATCTTGTAGGGACTCCCATGAGCCATTCCCAAGCCTTCTGATCCACTTGCTTCAACTCATTCATTTTCAGCATCCAACCTTGATTATAAGAGGCTTTTGCGGCTCCCATCATGAGGTCTCTCATCAATGAACCGCCACCAAACTTTTTCTTGAAGTTAGCATACAAATGCCTCAAACAAAGCCTATGCTCAATTCTTTGTTCCATCTCTTCAAAAACAGCAACCAATCCCTACAATAGACATTAACACATGATAACAATAAAGCATATGGAAAAAATGAACAAACCGTAACAACATAGATAAAACAACTCACCTTTTGTTGATCTGATATGAACACAAATCTTTTTGCAAGTCCGACATCCTCCATTAACAGTTGTATAAACCACCTCCAACTTTCTTTAGTTTCTGTTTCTACCACACCAAAAGCCAAAGGAAAATACTGGTCATTTGGGTCCCTACCCACAGCTATTAACAGTTGACCACCATACTTGGTCTTTAGATGACACCCATCAACACCCACAAAAGGCCTACATCCATTTATGAACCCTTTTTTGCTCCCCTCAAAACAAAAGTAAAAATACCCAAACCTTGGTTAAATAGATGGTGTTGGTCTATCAATGTTGATTTTCATTGTATTCCCAATACTTACCATATGTAACTCAACAGCATACCTCCACTGCAAGGCATATTGCTTGTCTGCATCTCCTTCAATCATCTTCTTTGCCATCAACTTTGCTTTCCAGGCTCAAGCTACAGTGATACCCACAGAATAATTTTGCCTTAGGTCTTGAATTATGTCATTAAGCTTAACTGTGTCAGAAGTTTGCATCTTCTTGACAACAAGTTTGGAAACCCACCTTGAATTAGCAGATCTGTTTTCCAAAACCCTAGCACATGTATGTTTGTCTTTTATAGTCTTAATGGCAAACGTGTGCTTATGGCCCACCTTTGAGCATAACATCAAAAAACCACATTTAGCCCTACACTCCACCCTCACTCTATAGCTCTCATTTTTCACAAACGTAATTTCCTTACCATTCAAAACTGACCACTCATGAATTTCCTCTCTAAAGTCATCTAGAGAATTGAATTGCATGCCCCACTTAAACTTAAATTTCTTATTAAGATCCTCTTTCCTATACTTCTCAAACTTAGTCTCTTTCTCATTTTCAGATGCATCTGGATCAGAACTATCTAGTTCTTCACTTACATAGTCATCACCTTCCAATTTTGACTTGCTTGATCCAGTTAATAAACCAGCCACCATTGGTTCTTGTCTTATGGGAATAGTCACATCAATCTCTTCAAATCCATCTAAGTTAGAAGTAGCTCTTTCATCTTCACTATCATTCAATGCTTCTACTTCAACTACCTCACTTCCATCTGATTCAAACTTTTCATTCACACACTTAGGGTATCTAGCTGAGAGGTTATCACAGTCATGTTCCACAAACAATTCACCATCTACTTCCATGGCACAACAATAGTGAGCTAAGTAATACGCAACATCATTGTTTCTAATCTGGAAAAAACCTTCATCAATATCAAGTATTTTGGTCCAAATACGAAATGTCCCTTCTTCGTATCCCCAACCTGCAACTAACTCACGTGCAGTCCCCAAACACCATTTCTCAAAATGCAATGCATAAACTAGAGTAGAAACCCTACCCCTATATATAACATCACCATCAGACAACCTCACAAACTCTCCACCATGATTAAAGACGACATTGAACAATTGTTTGGTCTGAGAAGAAAAAAACCCAAAATCAATAGAGTTCCTACATGAATCGATTAAAAACCAAGAGAAACCATACTTACTAGTGACGAATCCACTCCGTCTTGGCCACTATCCACCGTTTTCTTCATCTTCTCTGACGTCTTCCTCTTCTCCGATGACTTCATCTTCTCACTTCGCTTTGTTCTGGCCATTGATTTTCCCAAATTCTGAGCCCTGATTTTTCAAGGAGGGTATCCGAAACTAATATAAATGTATTATATGGCATGTCATAGGAATTTTGAAAGTCAACAATGGTCCTCAGCCACGTAGGAAGATTCCATTGACCAAGCAACACGAGGGGTATGGGGAAAGGGAATCTTGATTTGTTGAGGGGGGAATCAAAAAAAAAACTTCAAGGGGGCAAAAGCAAATCTCGCTACTTTGGCAGGGGGTATCATATATTTCTCCCTAAACAAAACATCATATGAGATATTCAAGGGAAGAAATCCAAACATCTCTTATTTCCATCAGCTTGGATGTACCTGTTATGACATAAACAACAAAGCCTAAATGAAGAAATTTTACGTTAAAGCTCAGAAGGGTATCTTTTCGAGATACTCTTAATGTTGTAATTCATCCATGGTGTATAACTCTGAAATCAATCTGCTTGAAGATTCAATACACATTAATTTTGATGAGAAAGAGCTTGACAATAAAATGTCAGAGCTAGTTCAAATTTTTTCTGAAATTTGGGTATCCTAAGACACATCAAGATTTAGAGGTCAAGAATCCAGTAGTTCATAAGCAATCACTCCATATGAAGCTGAAGGCTCAGAAGTTCTCAGAACTCTAGAAGCTAATGATCCAAAAATTGATCATACCTCAGAAGTTCATCCTGAAAATGAAGAATCTAAATAAGCACAAGATAACTCTTCAGATGCATCATAATCCAAGAAGTCCTTTAAGTACAAGTCTTCTCACCCAGAAGAGTTAATTCTTCGAAACAAAGATAACCCTAGAAGATAAGGCTTTCCTTTAGAGAAGAGCATTCAATTATAGGACTACTCTTCATGAATGAACCTACTTTTGTTGATGAAACACTTTCTGATGATGGCTAGAGTGTGGTTATGAAAGAAGAGTTAAACTAGTTCCATAGGAATGATGTTTGGATTCTGGAGTGTGGCTCTACAAGAAGAGTTAAACTGGTTCCATAGGAATGATATTGGAACAAAATGGATATTTAGAAACAATTTCAACGAACAAGGAGATGTGCTAAGAATCAAGGCTAGACTTGTAGCTCAAGGCTACAATCAGTAGGAAGGTATAAATTTTTCTTTGAAATCTTTGCACCAGTTGCAAGGTTAAAGGCAATAAGGTTTTTTCTCTCTTATGCTATAAGTCATGATTTCATCTTATACCAAATAGATGTTAAAAGTTCATTCTTAAATGCTGTCATTTATGAAGTAGTGTATGTCAAACAACCATCTGGGTTTGAGGACTCAGTCCACTCAATCAGTAATAGATATGTACGAATATAGGGGCACACCTTTCTCTAGGAGTGTGAATATGGGAGGCGTTTCCTAGAAGGCTTTCATATCAGAGAACGCGTCTTTGAACTCACTTGTTCATTCGAACTTCTCCTTCTTCTTCAAAGTGGCAAATAAATGAAATCTTTGTCACCTGCATAACAAATAAATTAGGCTAGGGCAGCCAAGCAACCTTTTAGTTGTTCAATCTCTTTAATATTAAATGGGCTTATCATTGACACTTATCTAGATTCACTTATATCCCTCTCATGGTTAATATAAATCCTAGGAACTTACTTGCACGCACTCCAAAAGAACACTTAGCGAGGTTTAAGTGTATGTTATACTCCCTCCGTTTTTTATTATAAGTCGTTTTTTACTTTTCACACATATTTAGAAATGTAATAATTGTGGTATGGAAAAGAGAAATTATGAAGGATTTTACAAAATTATCCTTCATTAATGATATTGGAAAGACAAATTTACATAATTGAAAGGAGAGAGAATAATAAATATTTAAAGGTATAATAGGAAAAATAACATTAATGATTCATTGATATTATAAAACGACTTATATTGTGGTACAAAATTTTTTCCCAAAGCGACTTATAATTAAAAACGGAGGTAGTACCTCTTAACAGAATTGAGGATTTCTTCTAAGTCTGCAACATGTCTTCCCCCCTCAGAAGTATTTAAAATCATATCATTGATGTAGACATTTAGGTTTCACCGTATCTATTTTGAGAATACGACATCCATTAACCTTTCTTAGGAAGCACCTACTTTATTCAATTTCAGCAGAATGAAATTCTAATAGTAATTAGCATCGTTGGACATGAATGTGGAATAGAGACAACAATCATCTACTCTCTTCTCATTTCCACGTTGCTTTGGTAACACTCTTGTGTGATCTCTTGGTCTCCCTAGACTATCCCAACTCACCCGCTAGGCAACATGTACTTCTTGCTCAATTGTAGATTTGATAGGACAACCAACATTAGGATGAAAGTGGGCCTCCCTACGATGGTGTTATATAGAGACGGAGCATTTACTATGAGGTACTTGATATTGATTGTATTTGCGTCCACCTCTAAGCCAAACATCGTCTCAAGTGCTATGTCAGTTTTAACTTGTACATGCCCCCTGAGATAATAAAATGGAAACACAGAGCAAATAAATAACTTGAAATTAAATAGTTAATGGATGAGTTAATAACACCATAGATTTATATATGTTTGGTCTACTGAAGTGGACTACTCCTCTCCCCAAGAGTTCCTTATTAAGAGTTTCCACTATGATGATGAGGACTTATAACATGCTTTTCCCTCGAACCTCCTTTTACAAGGATTGGAGTTTTTTAATGGCTAACTTCCCAACCAACAATGGAGTTTTAACTACGGAGACCTCCATTACCAACTAAGAGTTTTTAACAACACACTAAGCTCACGAACTAAATGAGAGTTTTAATTGCAGATACCTCCCAAACCAAACAGAGGTTTTATTTAGTTTACCTCAACAACTAAACAATATCTTTTAACTTAGTTTAACTCACAACCAAAAAAAAATATTCTCCCATTACTAAATTACAAATATGCCCCTAAAGATATAAAGACTACCTCAAAAATATAAAGATTTCACTTTCAAAAGCACTAAAGCAAATATGATAAAATAAGAGAGAGAGAGAGAGAGAGAGAGAGAGAGAGAGAGAGAGAGAGAGAGAGAGAGAGAGAGAGAGAGAGAGAGAGAGAGATAGAGAGAGAGAGGGAGAGAGAGAGGGGGGGGAGAGAGAGAGAGAGGTATCTCAAATAAGTTTTCTTGTGTATCAAAAATGAGAAACAAGCCCCATATTAATAGGAAATAAGGTAGCTCAAATATGGAAACAAACCATGGACATTTCAATGCTCATTATCAATTATATCAAGTACAAAATCAATTATTTCACCCAATAATTGAAGGATTTTATTTCTAGTCGTTGAAAACCAATAAGAGCTGCTTTAATTGATTTTAGGTTCTACAAAGTCAAATAATTAACTAATCTTTAAGAATACTCAATTGTCCTTTTCTAAAACATACTTATAATTGATCAGACAGTTCCTTAACCAATTATCTAGGCTTTTAAAACATTTTAAGGTTATTTTTATAAAAGAAGAGAGGCTTTTAAAAAGTTTGAATTTCTTTGTGATTTTCCTTAGTAAAGTTAAGAGTTAGTCTTAAACCTTTACAGACACTGATCACACAACACATATTCGACAAGCTTTTTCACTTTCTGTCTTTCACAACTCTAAAGCTTCTAGTTCCTTGCCACATTGTTTTTGACTTTAGCACTTAACTAGAACCTTGAATCTTCTTATGATGAGGCTTGAGATAACTCTTCATGATAACCATCTGTCATACCCCAAATTTTGGCCACCAAGATTTCCCATCATTGTGCAAATCATTACCACAATATCGATGAACTATCATGCCTCATCAATATTCTCAGGGATGTTTGAGCATTCACCACAGTCAAGAATTAGGGTTTCAAGCCCTCTCAAAGCACTTAGACAAAGGATCAATCAAGAAATGACATGATCTTCAACTTTTCTAACCTCTCAAACACCCATAAAGGATCAATATGACTCTCACATCAAGAATCAAGCACAAGATTGCAACATTCCAAGTGGATCAAGCCTCAAGATCGCCAGTATCACCAAATTAGGGTTTTGGTTGACCAAGGCCTCCAGATGGAAATTTTCCTTTGGGCATGAGCCAATGCTTCAAAGCACAACCCAAGATACTCTAAGGGACCTCATGGACCCAATCATTAAGTCAATTTAACCTCAGGGGATGCACTTACCCAATAAATCAAGAATTAGGGTTTCTTGACCTAATTCACCCCTAAGTTGAATTTTGGGACAAGACCTCAAGACATGGTTTGAGGGTCTCCAATACACTACATTGATCCATTTGCAACAATGGATTGATCCAAGAAACTTGATTCACAAGTTTCAATTTCATCAGGACCACAATTAGGGTTTCGAGGGAAAAAGTCAACTGTGCCTTTGAGTTTTGACCAGGACATGCTCCCAAACCTTGGGGCATGATTCAATACACCCTATAACACCTATGGAATCCATACATTAGGTTTGATTTAGGTCAAGGGCTTGATTTCACAAAGGATCGCACAGTTTGGATTTCATCCGATAAAAAGTCAACTGTACAAAAATCCAAAGTTTGACTTTTTGAATTTTTGGTCAACCAAGGTTCTTTAACCCTAAAACAATGTTAATATGTGATTTGAATCATAATTAATCAAGAGAACTCAAAGAAAGTGAGTTAACTTGTAAAATGGGTAACCATAAAAAACTTAGAATTTTTCTAAGTTATGGAACAAAGTGGCTAGGGTACCAACTTCCCAGGACCATAACTTGAGATCCAAGCAACCATTTTGGATGGTCCAAAGCTGGATTTGTAACCCCCATTACATACTTCAAAAGTGTCAACTACATCTCATTCCAATTCTTCATGGATTTTTAGTTATGGAGTGATCAAAATGGCTAAAAACATGAAAATGACATTTTTCCAACACTTAGTGAAATTTTCCCTAAGTCAGAATCTGCCTTACTTTTTCCAAAATGTAGGGACATTTTTCACCTTGATCCAAGTCAAACCAGGTCTAGGGGTAAACATCAAAGTTAAAGTATGCCATAAGGGCTTTCCAACAAGTACCAGATCACCTCCAAATTCAATTTGAGCAAGGAGATACAGCCCTTGAAACATGGCATCATGAACTGGTTTTACTAGGCAGAATTGTGTACATTTGCTCGATTTGTCCAAATATGATAACTCCAAGCCTTGTCATCAATTTGGACATATCTGAGGATCAAATCCAAGGGGGATGATCTGATCTCCAAGCCTCACAAGTCCAAGAATCTACAAGTAGCCATGCCAAACCTAAAAAGGCCAAAAAGTGCCAAGACTCCAATTTTGTTTCTAAGCCTTTAATGAATGCATCAAGGTGGCATGAACTAAGCCTATTCCAACTGAATTTAGTCCAATAAGGTTATTTACAACATTGACTGGAAGAAGAGCCAACAACCCAGATTCAAGTACTGGTGGTATTGAATTTGGTGAGAGTAGTGGAATCAGTGGTTAGAAAACCATTGAATCAGAATCCACTCAAAGATGTGTTCAGACTCTATTGGTCAAGTCTGAATACTGAATCGAGTATGGCAAAAAAAACATGGCATGTTTGTTCTTTTCGGACTTATCTTTTGATTCAATGAAACATTTATTTAGATATAAATACAAAGTTTCTGTTAGATCTCTAAAGAAGTTCTTTTGAAAAAGAGAACTTCAGAAATATTTAAGAGGAAACTCTGTTGTGTTTGTCTATAATCAATGTCTTATCAAGCCAGGTGATGATCACATTTATGAAAACAGTTTTCTCACTTTTGTATTGATATTGTTGCTTGTTAGCTGTCTAAAGAAGGCAATTCAATATTCACCTATCACTCATGGCTCTTGTTTCAAGATAAAGTGCTAGTTCTGAATAGAATCTTAGAGACTTGTGACTGACAGATGATATCTCTGTCTAAATCTAGACTTACTAGACTCTGATGGTTAATAGCTTTTAAAAGTTGTCAGTTTCAGAGATTCAGAAGAAGATTCCTTTTTACTGTCTTAGAAGTTTAAGTAAAAAGTTTTCTAAAAGCTTTTATAATACTTAACCTTTCATAAAGGTGAAACTTATCTGGTGGAATTGAAATATCTGCTGGATAAAGAGCCTTTGGGTAATGATGTTTTCTCTTTTAGTACTTGCTGTTACTATTCCATGTCCTATGAAACATTACTTTTTCCTTTTTTCTAAAAAGATTCTTGTTTCTGTAAGATTCTTGTTCATTTTCTTCTCTTTCTTCGTGAAGATGGCTGGTTTATACCTGAGTGAATTGCACACACTCAAAGATACAACAGAGTTGCCACCAAACTTTATTTAGTCCCGAAGGACATGGAAAATATCGATAAAACCCAAGGGGAAGAGAAACGGGAACAAGGGTCGGTTATGCGAAAGGAAGGTACTAGCACCTTACGCATCCGTCGTACTCGACGAGAACCATTTCGCTTACTTCTAGGCTTGGATGGGTTTTCTATCTAAAGGCTTCTAGCTAAATGAAGAGGAGAGAGAGAAAGAAAAGAGAAAAGAAAAGAAAGAAAGAAAGAAAGTGCTCGCGGAGGATTAGGGCCCTGGTGCCTATGTACCCTCATAGTGCATTGAGGAAATCAGAGCGCCGTAGTTCATGGAACTAGGGACAAATATGGGGAAAGGAAGAAGGATGGAAGGGTGGAAGTGTGCTCGCCAAGATCATCGTGATCTCGTGCCTACGTATCATGCATTCGAAAGAATGCAGAATCAGAGCTTTCGTAGTTCATGGAACTAAGACGGAAAAGGAAAAGGAAAGTGGTGTCAAAACCAAGAACAAAAGAATGAAGGAAACTCCGCTGGGGATGCAAAGAATTGGTGTCAAAACCAAGAAAGGAGTGCAAAGGAAAAGACAATAACTATACAGAGAATAACGTGCAAGGATGGTGTCGAAACCAAGAAAAGGAAAAGAGCAAAGGGAATCAAAGGGACTCCACTGGGGAGTAAGAGGACAAAGAATTGTGCTAGGGACCAGAGGATAAGCGACCCTACTAGGGAAGAAGCAAAAGGATGGTGTCAAAACCAAGAGAAAAGAAGTTCGGTGTATTAACTGACTGGCAGTGGTTAACCAAAGGAAAAGAGATAAGAACGCTGGTGGGCATAAAGGTTTTAACATATAAATTGTGATCAACGAGAAGAGAGAGTACTGAACCAAGGGAAGGTGTTTGACTCTGAAAGGGTTTTGGTATATTAACTGATAAACAATGGTTAACCAAAGAAAAGGGTGTGGAACCAAGAAGAGGTTGTAACCCACTAGGGATATTGGTACTGACTAAACAAATAACACTTACCCAACAAAAAAAGGGTGTTGAACCGAAAGAGGTTGATAACCACTGAAGATTCGGTATTAACAGAGAAACTATGATTAAACGAAGAGAAAACGAGTGATTAACCAAGATAAGGTGATTAACTCGAAAGAGGTTCAGTTTTTTAACAGACCGGTTATGGTTAACTAAAGAAATGGGTGATTAACCAAGAGAAGGTGATTAACCAAAGAGGGAACTCAGTGTATTAACAGATAGACTGTGGTTAACTGAGAAGGAGTGCAAATTGGTGTTTTAACTGATAGGCAGTGGTTAACCAAACAAAAGGGATAAGAATCAAGAGAAGGTTCCGAACTCTGCAAGGGTTTCGGTGTTTAACAGGAAGATTATGTTTAATCGAAGAAAAAGGAATTGAGACTCTTCTGGGGAATCAAGAAGTAATGATTGACCAAAAAAAGAAGTAGGGTATTGAAACAAAGAGAGTTTACTAACCCAAGGAACAATGATCTTTAACCAAGAAGGTGATTGATCAAAAGAGAGATAGGAGTGATCAAGGATCGACTCGACTGGGGATGGAGGTACGCTACCGCCTAGGGATAGAAATGACTAAGCCAGGCACAGGTTCATTCGTCCCCTACCTGAAGTAGTCAGAATGAGAGTAAGAATTCTCCCTTCTCATTCCTTCTCTAACACACAGGGTGTAGTGCAGAAGTTGAAACGGACAGCACAACAGTTCCAAGTTGTACAGTGCTCCAGTGTTGCATGAAAGCTTCGACTCCGCTGGAGAAAAGAGAGAGAAAGCTCTAAAGGAAGCCTAAAGAGAGGCGCCACCTAGAAGATTAATAATCGAAACGGAGTTTCGATTAGTTAATCAAAAGGGAGGAGGATGCTAATAATTTTCCAAAATGAATTGAAAAATTATTAAAGCAAAGGGTGCATTATTGATTATACAAGATTAAGCTTATCCTTTGAGAACAAAATTAATGCAAAACAAATAATGAAAGTGCAAAACAGTACCAAATGATACTTAAAATGCAACACAAAATCATGTTATTGTGATAAAAGAAAGTGCAAGAATGATCATGTTCACACCATGTCAAGAATATGAACAAATTGAATAATCGAAATCATGCATCGAAAGTTCATGAATATGCTTCAAACAGAGGTTAAATGAAACTTAAAACATCCATAAAAATCAAGCATATCAATCCATGGAAGTTAGAGGAAGAAAGCATGGCAAACACACATGAAAAGGCATGAAAATGGCATTCTGGTTCAGTATTAATCGATTAACATTTTTGAACTGCAAAGTGTTAATCGATTAACACTTGAAAATCAGCAAATTTACAATGGATAATTGATTAACACTTTTTCACTGCAAAGTGTTAATCGATTAACACTGAAGCAGGGGCAGAAAAAACAGTTTCCAAAAATGCTTTTGGCCACTTATTGATAGTGCAATCACTCCAATGCTAGGGCAAACAATTATGCACGAAAAATAAAGTTTAACAACAGCAAATGATCAACAATGGAATCAATTAAATTATCAAGATCATGGATCAAGCAATGGTGTAATGCCCCGATTTGTTTAATTGTATTTATTTATTTCATTTATGTGAATTTTGTGAAATGTGTGAATTTATTGTATTTTACCTGCTAATTGAGTTAATTGGTTAATTTCCCTGATAGGTAAAATATTTGCAATAAATTATAATTTCTTTTCAACTTTTATTTCCCGAAATATATTTCATCACTGTTTATGTTTTATCGCATTTTGAGAGCGTTTGGGAGATATTTGAGCGTAAGGGCAAAATGGTCATTTTGGAGGTTAGATATTTTTTTAGAAATAGATATTTTTATATAAGTAGAAATAGAGGGAAAAGAAAAAGAGAAAAGAAGAGAAAGAGAAAGGAAGGGAAAGAAGAGGAGGGAAAGAGAGGAGAAGAGGAAATCTTCAATGCTCCGTTTCAAGCGCGATTAATCGGGTAAGGGTGAGAAGTTTCGATTATATTGTGATTGTATATGTATAGGTGTGTGATTGTGTGAATGTTTTCTTGTTTTTATAATGTTTTTACATTTGATAAATTGATGAACAATTGATTGGAATCGATGTTTTCAAGGTTGAAATGCGATATAAATGCATGGGAATACTTGTTATTATGATTGGAATATGTTTTGGTTGTTATGTTATGGTTTGGTAGTGTTTTGGTGGAAGAAATACTGAATTTGGGGTGAACAACAAACCTGCTGCGATTTTGGGTTCTTTAGGGTTCGCCTAGCGAACCTGGGGCGAAGCCTAGCGAACAGCTTTCGACGGTTCGCCTAGCGAACCTGGCCGCGAAGGTCAGCATATGTTCGCCAACGACGTTCCCCTAGCGAACCTTAGGTCATTTCAGTTCTGCTTTGTGTTTTTTTCTCACGAGGAACTTCGCCTAGCGAAGGCGGAAGCGAACGCTCGTTGGGAGGTTCGCCTAGCGAACATAGCAATTTGTTTCATTTTGTTTCCTTCATAACTTTTGATTCGTAACTCGGATTGAGGCACGGTCGGATGCGTTGGAAAGCTAATGAGATGTTCTTTCTTATAAAAATGGTTTGGAGGATAGTAGATGATTTATTTAAGTCGTGGTTGTGTAAAAGTGTTGGGTTGTCGGGTTTTTATCGCGTTAAATGCGTGCGGTCGGTGTTTTACAGTGTGTTGTGCTATTGTTATATGACGTGGAGCTTTTATGTGGTTTATATGATGTTGAAGAATGTGATAAGTTGTTGTAATTGTTTTGGCCTTATGGCAAAATACTTTGTTGACTTGAATACAAATGTATGGTATTAATGTATGTTGTTGTGGGTAGCCTTCGTGGCGTGAATCTTAGTGTTGTGAGTATCATTGTATGATTCCAGGACTGTTGTGGTTGATGGTGAGTAATTCTTTATATGAATTGATATGAGTGTATATGCTAAAATTCTAATTGTTGTGGCTTGTGGATTATGATGAAATGCATTGTTTATGTGAAATTCAATGTGTGTTATTTGGTGGCCTTATGGCAAGTAAAGGCATTGTTTGAATTGATTTCTAATGCATGAATAATGACGATGAGATAATTCATATTGTTGATTTGTGAATATGAATTTGATTGTCATGAGTCATTGGTATGCCATGCATCATGATATGCATCTTGGGATGTCGTGTGCCCTTGTGGGGTGTGAGTGATGAAACGATTCCAGAGGGAATCTGCTGTAACGGTCGTGAGCCTTATACAAAGAGGACCTAAAGCAACGTTATAGATGATTGTGCGCCTTATACAAAAAGGACCAAAAGCGATCCGATCGTGAGCCTTATACAAAGAGGACCTAAAGCGATCCATAAACGTCGTGAGCCTTATACCAAGAGGACCTAAAGCGACGGGGAACATCGTTTGCCCGGCTGGGAGTTACACTAAGTAACATGCGATGATTCCAATAATTCCTAAGTGAATTAATGATGATGGGAATGATGGATGGAATGGTACTGCATTGCATAGAGTTGTTGTGTCGGTCTCTGTGCATTTGCATAAATCATGAATGGATTGATTATGTGTGGGAAATTGTGAATGGATTGAATATGTGTGGGAAATTGTGAATTGATTGATTATGTGTGGGAAATTGTGAATTGATTGATTATGTGTTGAGCTCGTGATAACATTGGTGATTTGAGATCCATTCATGGTAAATGTATGGATTATGGATGATATGTTTTATGAATGGACATATGCTATGTTTTGTGGAGATGTTATACATTACAAAGATTGTTTGGATTATCGTTGTATGCGGTGTATGAATATAGGTGATGTGGTGGTGTGTCCATATGTTATGACTTTGGTATACATCATGTGTGAATATGTTGTTATGTTGGTATAATTGATATATGTTATGCTATTGGATTATTAGAAATATGTTATGTATCGGTGACATGCTATAAGTGTTAGTATACGATTGTATGGGTGAGTTGATTTATACATGTGATTAAATATGTTTTGGAATATTATTATGCAATCTTGATTTAGTTGTAATTTCTCACCCTTCTGCTGGAATATGCTTTTTATGGCATAATGCAGATTAGCCGCTGTGGAGGCCAGAGGAAGAGTTAGATCTTCATTTTGCTTAGATCTTTGGTGTCTGCTCTTATACGTAACACGGGAGTCGGGGGGCGCTTTTGTAATTTATGTTTATATATATGAACGTATATATTTTGATAACTCGTATGTATATTTTGATGTTATGAAATAACTTATTTTGTAAAACAAGTTAGTTATGGATCTTTCCGCTTTATTCCATAATTGAACTTTCCTTTTGTTGGAAAAAGTTTCCTTTTATTATTTATTCCACTTTATGTTATGTATCAAAGTTATGAGCAGGTGGATTATGTTTTTCTCAAATGTGGCATCCTTATTTCTGTCGAAAAGCTTTTTTTTATTCACTCTGATTTAATTATGTATTATTTATCCGCGATGGAAATTGGGGTGTTACAAGTGGTATCAGAGCAGGTCGGTCCGTCCGGCCAAGTTGTTGAGTCAGTTGGTGTGACAGTTGAATACTGTCGATTTTGTTTGTCCCTAAGTATGTGATATGTGTGTGAAACACTGTCAGTACTTTCTGGTTTTTCTAATCCCTTGTCTGCAGGATTTAGAATGAGATAAGTGGGGGAGAAGCTGTTGCTTCAGTTGTGGAGCGTTGGTTGCAAGATTGTAACTGTTGTTTGGACAGTGTTGTTCCCGGTTCCGGAGGGGATGCGGAGGTAAGGTTTATGTCGACTAAGGATTTGGGCCTTAGGTAGTTTTGTGCACAAGATGTAAGAAATGCTATTATGGTCTGGTAACCATGGTTTATGCCCCATCATGATTGTCGGTTGTCTATTGACAAATTGAGGAACTGATCACCCTTAATCTCTTGTTGATAGTAGACGGAATTATGTTGGATGGAATAGAAGTGTCTTTCTAGCTTTGATAGTATGTTTTATGAATCGTTTGGAGCTAAGCCAGTGAGTACAGATTGGTTATTGAGTCGATGAAGATTCTAATATCAGAAGATGAGACGGATTAGAGGCTTTGGTACCTTGTTCCAGTTGGGAAGTAATTGAGAGAGAACGATTGGGTATCGTTAATGGTTGTTCTTAGAGAGTAGAGTGTGAACTCAAATTTGACGAAGGTGAAGATTTGAGGTTTGGATCTGCTAAGTAAGTAGAAGAACTTTTAGGAAGTGAAACTCAGATGTTTGTCATGTTTGTGATGATAGTGTTCTGGAAATTGGCTGGAAAGCCACAGTGATGGGTCGTCAGTCGTGCATGGTTTTTAGATGTGTTTTTGGATGAAACATTAGTGTGTCGACTTGAAGAGGTCCAGCATGGTTGGTAAGGCAAAGGATGATAGCATGAGGTTGCGTGTTAATCAGTGAGTAGTATGGAAACTTACGGTTGTGTTCTGGATAGCTTGAGTTTTGAATTGTGACAAATCGCGAACGATTTGAAGTTCCTTGATGGTATTACTTTTGTTATGGGTTGAGATCTCGTGTCAGCAGAAACCTTGAGTGAGTTGGAACCCCGTAAGAAGAATTGATATGGAATGTGGTAACCAGAGATTGTTAAGCTATTTTGGATAAATTGTTTCGAGCTCAAAATGAATTTTGAAGGTTGTATATGTTATGGTTGTGGAGTATATGAATCGCATCTTCCATACTTGTTTGGATAAGTTTATAGTGATGTTTATTGGATGATATTCTGATTTATTTTAAATCAAAGGATGAGTATGTAGAGTATTTGAGGATTTAATTTCAAGGGTTGAAAGAGAGGGAGCTTTCTGCTAAATTATCGAAGCGAGAATTTTGATTGAAAGAGGTTAGTTTTCTTGGTTATGTTATTTCCGATGATGGTATTGTTGTGTATCTATCCAAAATAGATGCAGTTCTATATTGAGAGACTCCAAAGTCGGTTAAGGAGATTATAAACTTTTGGGCTTAGTTGGTTGTTACTGCAGGTTATGGAAGACTTTGCTAAGTTAGTACTTCTGTTATCTCAGTTGACTTGCAAAGGGTGAGTCGTTTGTTTTGGATGTTCGTTGTGAGTAAGTTTTGGTGAGCTGAAGTAGAGATTGACTACGACTCCAATTTTGATTCTGCCTGATGAGTGTAGTTAGTGTGTTAATGCGAGAGGGTAAAGTCATTTCTTATGCTTTACCACAATTGAGGATTCATGATTTTAAGATGGCTGCGGTTACTTTTGTGTTGAGAATTTGGAGGTATTATTTGAGGGTTTTAGGTTCAAGGTGTTTGGTAATCACAAGGGTTTAGAGTACTTGTTTGGTCAGAAGGAATAAAGTAGGAGACAACGAGGATGGTTGAAATTCCTGATTAGTTATGACCTTGGCTCAAATTATCCTATTGGTAAAGTTAATGTCGTGCCTGATGAGTTAAGTCGGAAGTTTTTACATATGTCTGCTTTGATGGTTAAAGAGTGGGAACTTTTGGAAGAATTTAGAGATTTGAGTTGGCGTGTGAAGTGACATCTGATAGCGTGAGGCTTGGTATGTTAAAGGTCACTAATGATTTTCTGTTGACCGTTAGCGAGAAACAGAGGCTGGATGTGAAATTTGTTGAATTAATGACGGTTGGAGATAAAGGTGTGAATGGTGACTTTAAAGTGGATGATCAGGGTGTTTTGAGATTCCATGGTAGAATTTGTATTCCTGATGATTCGAAATTGAAAAAGATGACTTTAGAGGAAGGACACCGGAGTAGTTTGAGTATACATCCGGGAGCTAATAAGACGTTTCAAGATTTGAAGAAGATCTTGTGATGGTCAGAGAATTAGAGTTGGTTGAGCAGTTCAGAGACTAGTGTCCGGTGTGTAAGCTAACACAGCAGAGTGTGAGGTTGGGTATATTAAAAGTGAACAGTGATTTTTGGCGAATATGAGAAAGAGTTAGACTTTGGACGGGGGGTTGATAGTTTTGATGGTTATGAGTCATCAGAGTGCGTAGCGGAAGCGTGATGTATCACAATTCGTATATGCGTGTGTGACTTGTAAGAGTTCATAGGTTGAACATTGAAAACATGTAGGAATGATGAGACCGTTGGATGTTTCAAAATGGAAGTGTTAGGTGAAAGGTTTAAATATTATTCATGGGCTACTATGTAGATGGATGTTTTGTTTGTATGTTCGATTGGTAAATCGTAGCATTGTTGTAATATTGTTGTGTGACAAGGATGTTGGTATTGTGGTTATGTAGAGGTTGTTGAAACGATGTTGGGTCGTGGAACTTTATGTTCTTGTTTGTGTTGTTGCCTCGTTTCCATCGTGATGGTTCGAGTGCGAGTAGCTAATTCCTTGTGGGGAATTAGGGGAGTGTTATCTATGGTGAGGGTAACGATCTTGTTGTGTTTTGGTTCAAGAGTGAACTTGTGTGTTCGTAACTTGGGTATTCTTTGAGTTGTGAGTTGGTTGTCAAGTGCATTGTATGGGCATTGCATCTTGTCGTTGTCGTTATTACCATTGTCGTGTCTTTGTAGTAGTTGCTGTTAGCGAGGTGTTTTGTCAGTTTGTGTTATTCGTGGTGTTGCCTTTAATGGTATGAGAGTGGGTTAGTCAGATACGAGAGTCGTATCTGGAGTTGTTTGCACCAAGTATATTTTCGAGGACGAAAATGTCTAAGTGGGGGAGAGTTGTAACTCCCCGATTTGTTTAATTGTATTTATTTATTTCATTTATGTGAATTTTGTGAAATGTGTGAATTTATTGTATTTTACCTGCTAATTGGGTTAATTGGTTAATTTCCCTGATAGGTAAAATATTTGCAATAAATTATAATTTCTTTTCAACTTTTATTTCCCGAAATATATTTCATCGCTGTTTATGTTTTATCGCATTTTGAGAGCGTTTGGGAGATATTTGAGCGTAAGGGCAAAATGATCATTTTGGAGGTTAGATATTTTTTTAGAAATAGATATTTTTATATAAGTAGAAATAGAGGGGAAAGAAAAAGAGAAAAGAAGAGAAAGAGAAAGGAAGGGAAAGAAGAGCGGAGAAAGAGAGGAGAAGAGGAAATCTTCAATACTCCGTTTCAAGCATGATTAATCGGGTAAGGGTGAGAAGTTTCAATTATATTGCGATTGTATATGTATAGGTGTGTGATTGTGTGAATGTTTTCTTGTTTTTATAATGTTTTTACATTTGATAAATTGATGAACAATTGATTGGAATCGATGTTTTCACGGTTGAAATGCGATATAAATGCATGGGAATACTTGTTATTATGATTGGAATATGTTTTGGTTGTTATGTTATGGTTTGGTAGTGTTTTGGTGGAAGAAATATTGAATTTGGGGTGAATAACAGCGCTGCTGGGATTTTGGGTTCTTTAGGGTTTGCCTAGCGAACCTGGGGCGAAGCCCAGCGAACAGCTTTCGAGGGTTCTCCTAGCGAACCTGGCCGCGAAGGTCAGCGAATGTTCGCCAACGAAGTTCGCCTAGCGAACTTTAGGTTGTTTCAGTTCTGTTTTGTGTTTTTGTTCTCGCGACGAGCTTCGCCTAGCGAAGGCGGAAGCGAATGCTCGTTGGGAGGTTCGCCTAGCGAACATAACAGATTGTTTCATTTTGTTTCCTTCATAACTTTTGATTCGTAACTCGGATTGAGGCACAGTCGGATGCGTTGGAAAGGTAATGAGATGTTCTTTCTTATAAAAATGGTTTGTAGGATAGTAGATGATTTATTTAAGTTATGGTTGTGTAAAAGTGTTGGGTTGTCGAGTTTTTATCGCGTTAAATGCGTGCGGTCGATATTTTACAGTGTGTTGTGCTATTGTTATATGACGTGGAGCTTTTATGTGGTTTATATGATGTTAAAGCATGTGATAAGTTATTGTAATTATTGTGGCCTTATGGAAAAATACTTTGTTGACTTGAATATAAATGTATGGTATTAATGTATGTTGTTGTGGGTAGCCTTCGTGGCGTGAATCCTAGTGTTGTGAGTATCATTGTATGATTGCAGGATTGTTGTGGTTGATGGTGGGTAATTCTAGATGTGAATTGATATGAGTGTATAAGCTAAAATTCTAATTGTTGTGGCTTATGGATTATGATGAAATGCATTGTCTATGTGAAATTCAATGTGTTATTTGGTGGCCTTATGGCAAGTAAAGGCATTGTTTGAATTGATTTCCAATGCATGAATAATGACGATGAGATAATTCATATTGTAGATTTGTGAATATGCATTTGATTGTCATGAGTCATTGGTATGCCATGCATCATGATATGCATCTTGTGATGTCGTGTGCCCTTGTGGGGTGTGAGTGTGAGTGATGAAACGATTCCAGAGGGAATCTGCTGTAACGGTCGTGAGCATAGAGTCGTTGTGTCGGTCTCTGTGCATTTGCATAAATCATGAATGGATTGATTATGTGTGGGAAATTGTGAATGGATTGATTATGTGTGGGAAATTGTGAATTGATTGATTATGTTTGGGAAATTGTGAATTGATTGATTATGTGTTGAGCTCGTGATAGCATTGGTGATTTGATATGCATTCGTGATAAATGTATGGATTATGGATGATATGTTTTTTGAATGGACATATGCTATGTTTTGTGGAGATGTTATACATTACACAGATTGTTTGGATTATCGTTGGTATGCGGTGTATGAATATAGGTGATGTGGTGGTGTGTTCATATGTTATGACTTTGGTATACATCATGTGTAAATATGTTGTTATGTTGGTATAATTGATATATGCTATGCTATTGGATTATTAGAAATATGTTATGTATCAGTGACATGCTATAAGTGTTAGTATGCGATTGTATGGGTGAGTTGATTTATACATGTGATTAAATATGTTTTGGCATATTATTATGCAATCTTGATTTAGTTGTTATTTCTCACCCTTCTGATGGAATATTCTTTTTATGGCATAATGCAGATTAACCGCTGTGGAGGAAAGAGGAAGAGTTAAGTCTTCATTTTGCTTAGATCATTGGTGTCTGCTCTGATACGTAACACGGGAGTCGGGGGGTGCTTTTGTTATTCATGTTTATATATGTGAACATATATATTTTGATAACTCGTATGTATATTTTGATGTTATGAAACAACTTATTTTGTAAAACAAGTCAATTATGGATCTTTCCGCTTTATTCCATAATTGAACTTTCCTTTTGTTGGAAAAAGTTTCCTGTTATTATTTATTCCACTTTGTGTTATGTATCAAAGTTATGAGCAGGTGGATTATGTTTTTCTCAAATGTGGCATCCTTATTTCTGTAGAAAAACTTTTTTTTTATTCACTCTGATATTATTATGTATTATTTATCCGCGATGGAAATTGGGGTGTTACAAATGGCGTAACCAATTCACACACAAAAAAGTATCGAAACTACATCGCAAATGATACGAAAATGTTCGAAACAATAAAATGAGTTAGATCTACCAACGTACAAGCCGGAGGATTGGCTTGGTAATTGTTGCAAAGTAATCTTGAGGAAGATAATTAAAGAAAACCAGAGGAATCTTCAATTAGAGCTGAATTGTACCAAAACCGATCAAATTGCAACGAAGCTCCGAAATACAAATTCAAACTGTTGAATCTTGAAGCAAACACTTGAAATGAATCCAAAAGCTAATAAAACTCCAGAAAGCCAAGTATAATTGCAAGATGACGAAGGTTAAGCTCAAGAAATAATCACTTCCAATGTAGAAGTGATTATCCTTCAATGGTGAAGAGCTATGGTGAGGTTTGGGAAGAAAATGTAGATGAAGATGAAAAAGTGGTCGAAACTCTCAAAGAGAATGTGAGAGAATTCATAATGAAGTATGATAAATTTGTGTGAAATGGTTCATCCCTTGAAAAGTGAGTGAAGGCTTGTTTATATAGACTTTTGGTTTGGAGTGTAAGAGGTTTGGAATTTGGTTTGGACTTAGCTTTGGGTGGTTTGGAACTAGGCTAGGAGTTAGTTACACTTGACTCACTGAGTCAAGCGGTTAACTCGGTTAGTTAGGAAGTTAACTCGGTAGCAATCCCAATGTGAGCTTTAAATCAAAGGTTGGCATGCTTGGAAACCAAGGAACATGGTGCACTTAACTTAAAGTGATGCATTGGAATAAATGCACTTGGATTATCTTGAATGGTCTTGAAATGTCTAGAGATGTCTAGAATGTTCTACACACTGCTAGAATCAATGTAGAATCCCAAAATATGGAGTGGTAGGTTGCTGTCACAAAAAGCAGCAGAATCTGCTAAATTTGCATGTGTTAATTGATTAACACATTTGCACTGCAAATGGTTAATTGATTAACTAGGCCAAAATTCCTCACATTTACCTTAAAAATGGTGTCGTGGCCCTGGTTTCGATTTTCAACCTCTTGCTTCGATGAATAGGCATAGAAACCCTTGTTTTGTGCTTGTGTTGATGATGTGATGACTTCGTGAAGATGCGATTAATCGGGCTTGGAAAACCTGAATATTCTTGCAACAAAATCACAGAGAAAAAATGTGAATGCGTATGCCAGTGATGCGAATGCACATGCTTATGCAAAAGGTAAAAAGGGAGGTCAAATTTCGGGTTACGGCAGCTGTCCCTATTTAATCCTCTTGGACTTGGATGTATGGATTGCGCCAGCTTTTCGATGATTTGAGGTAAAAGGGGATTAAATAAAAGAGTATCTCGAAACTTTGGCCGACGGCGACAAAAAGAAGAGTTTTGAGAGTGTTTGAAGTTCAGCTGAATATCTGCCAGGGAGATGAATCAGGCAAAAAGAAAGGGAGTATGCTTGATGCATGTGCCATGCATGTGTCCTATATGATGCTTGATATCATGCAATGCAAAGGTGCGGGTCAATGTATTGCGCGGTGGTTAAGCAGAAATTGTAGCAAAACGAACTCGACATCCTCGGCTGGGGAGAGGATCCACATATGAAGACGGAATGCTAGAGAAAAAGTCCACGAGGGATGACAACTCTTGCTTGGAAGAAATCTAGAAATATCGGATTTCTAGATTATCACCGTTGACACTGCTGGGGATGAGAGGAACAGATCAACCTCATAATCATGACTGCCTCTGTATAGAAACTATCATTGGCTCTGCTGTAGGGAATTACCAGGGTTCAGATGATCTTCTCTACTTGGGGGAAAGAATGAGGAACCAAGTTATATCGGTGTTGGTGTGTGACAATTTTGACATGCTGGAAATGATGCACGACCCGTGCTGGGGAAAAGAATAAACGTGTCTCTTTTCGAGGTACATCATGACAACTTTACCGGGGGTACCTATAGATTTGCCGGAGAAATAGAGAGTGAGCAACCTTTCTGAAGCCCCATAATGATGCTTGCTGGGAAATGATGGCTCCACTGAGAAAACAACAACCTCTCCACAGGAACATCACAGTGTTGGTCGGGCCCTAGGCTTGCTAATGGATATTACCGATTATCCCGCATGAGTCACCAGTAAAATATGCAATGCATAATGCTTTCTCCATGGGTTTAGCTTTTTATTGTTTTCAACGCTTTATAGTATTATGTGATCATAAATAATAGTTTTTTTTGCAAACAAAGTATTGGAAAAAAACAATTGAGAAAACAAATGAGGCATTTTTATTGAATATGAAAAATATGTACATAAGATGTGTACAAGGATGCAAAAATACTTGATGAGGAAATTTGCAATAAAATTGAAAAACAATTATAAATGGCAAAGGGAAATCATGTTTTGCATTGATTACAACATTGGCTACCATCCACTGAAAGTCTAGGTTCCAACGCCTTGCACCAGTTGATGACGATTTGACTGTTCGGTTACCGTCTGAGGTCCAGCTATGTCGAAGAGAGGCTCAAATGTTCACAGTCAAATGCCTTTATCCCTAATTTTTGCCTGGACATTTTTTTTCCGTCCACCGGGATACCCATTCTTGCCTAAGTCGCCATTTTGGGTTTTCAACTTAGCGGGGTATTATTGTTTATTTTTATTGTCCCTAACTTTTGCATGGACATTTATTTTATTTTTTTGGTCCATCGGGACCCCCATTTTTGACTAAATTGTCCTTGCGGATATCAATCTATCGGGCTCTTTATCCATTTTTTTTCAGGTATAATATTTTTTGACTGCATCGGAGTTCACGGGTGATGGCAACTCCTGCCCATCCATGGTGGTGAGGATCAGGGCTCTGCCTGAGAAGGCCTTCTTGATAACAAAGGGTCCTTCGTAATTGGGAGTCCACTTGCCTCATGGATCCGAGTGAACAGGTGAATATCTCTTGAGCACGAGTTCACCTTCACAGAACGTTTGCGGGAGAACTTTCTTGTCAAAAGCTCGCTTGAGGCGTCTCTGATACAACTGACCATGACAAACTACTGTAAGGTGCTCCTCTTCGATGAGATTCAGCTGGTCACATCTGGATTGGACCCATTCAGCTTAATCAAGACCTGCTTCCATGATGACTCTGAGTGAAGGAATTTCGACTTCAATGGGTAGAACTGCCTCGATACCATACACAAGCGAATATGGAGTTGCCCCAGTAGAAGTGCGGACTGAAGTTTTGTAGCCATGTAATGCAAAGGGAAGCATTTCATGCCAATCCTTGTAAGTCTTGACCATTTTCTGTACAATCCTCTTGATGTTTTTATTTGCTGCTTTAACGGCACCGTTCATCTTGGGCCGGAATGGTGAAGAGTTGTGGTGCTCGATCTTGAATTCTTCACACAACTCTTTCATCATTTTGTTATTCAGGTTGCTTGCATTGTCCGTGATAATGTTTCGTAGGAATGCCATAGCGACAGATTATCTCTTTCTTGAGAAATCTGGCAACCTCTTGTCGTGTAACGCTTGCGTAAGAAGTAGCTTCAACCCATTTGGTGAAGTAATCGATAGCAACTAGAATGAATCGATGACCGTTGGAAGCCTTCGGCTCGATCATTCCAATAATATCTATACCTGACATAGAGAATGGCCAAGGTGAAGTCTAAACGTTCAAAGGAGTTGGAGGCACATGGATCTTGTCTCCGTAGATTTGGCACATGTGGCATCTTTTGGCAAAGTTGTAACAATCTACCTCACAGCCCTTATGTATGGACCTTATAATCGTGTTTGCTTCATGTCTATCCACGCATCTGAGCAACACGGAATCATAATTCCTCTTGTATAGTACACCACCACTTAAGAAGAATTTGGCGCAGAGCTGCCTAAGAGCTTTCTTGTTAGTGATGGTAATACCCTCGGGATATTCCTGTTTTTCCAGATATCTCTTAATGTCATAGAACCAAGGCTTATCATCAGACTTATCCTCGATCACTAAACAGTGTGCTAGCTCGATTAAGTGATCAATGCAGATATGAGGAGCTTCATTCTTCCACTTGAAATTGAACATGGATGCTAGCGTGGCAAGTGCATCAGCTAATTGATTTTCCTCTCTGGATATATGATGAAAAGAGATCTCATCAAAGTAAGGAATCAACTTCGCAATGTGTTTTTGGTATGGAACCAGCTTGGAATCCCGAGTCACAAAGTTCCCTCTGACTTGGCCAATAACCAAAGCAGAATCTCCATAGACCTCAAAAATCTTAATTCTCATATCAATAGCTACTTTGATACTGTAGATACATGCTTCGTATTCAGCCATATTGTTGGTGCATGCAAAGCATAATCTGGCAAGGAAAGGAAGGTGAAAACCCATTGGAGAGATGAGGATATCACCGATTCCACGACCTTTAGTATTGGAGGCACCATCGAACACGAGCGTCCATCGCGCCCCTAGTTCGGGTCCAATGTCAGGGTCTGGAGTCTCATAATCTCTGATAAACAAAACATCCTCATTGGGAAAGTCAAACTTCATTTGTGATAACCCTCTACAGGTTGATGGGCAAGGTAGTCATACAGGAAGTTCCCTTTTATTGCTTTCTGGGTAACATGTTGGATATCATACTCAGTTAACAGCATCTGCCCCCGAGCAATCCTTCCAGAGATAGTAGGTTTTTTGAATATGTACTTTATCGGATCCATTTTGGATATCAATAAGTAGTATGGCAAATCATGTATTGTCTTAGGCGTCGAGCAGCCCAGACCAGAGCGCAATAAGTTTTCTCCAAGAGTGAGTATCTGGTCTCACAATCAGTGAACTTCTTACTCAGATACTAAATTGCATGTTCTTTTCTGCCAGTGTCTTCATGTTGACCCAATACACATCCCATTGATTCATCGAGAATGGTGAGATACATGATTAAAGGCCTACCAGGAACCGGCGATACTAAGATCGGTGGTTCTTGCAAATATTATTTTATTTTGTCGAAAGCTTCTTCACAATCATTGTTCCATTCAACCGATTGATTTTTTCTTATTAATTTAAACAATGGTTCATAGGTAGCCGTCAATTGAGAAATGAATCTTGAAATGTAATTAAGTCTGCCTAGAAAGCCACAGAATTCTTGTTCAATTTTGGGAGGCGGCATGTTCTGAATTGCCCTAACCTTGTCAGGATCAACTTTAATGCCTTTCTAACTCACAATAAAGCCCAATAGTTTACCAGATCGAACTCCGAAGGTGCACTTCGCAGGATTCAACCGCAGTCTAAACTTCCGGAGTCTGTCAAACAGTTTCTTAGATAAACCAGGTGATTATCTTAGGTTTTGGACTTGGCAATCATATCGTCCACGTAAACCTCAATCTCTCTATGGATCATATCGTGAAAGAGGGTTGTCATGGCACGTTAGTATGTTGCCCCTGCATTCTTCAAACCGAATGGCATGACTTTGTAGCAATGTGTACCCCATGGCGTGATGAAAGTAGTCTTCTCCATATCAGCTGGGGCCATTTTTATCTGATTATACCCCAAAAACACATCCATGAACGAAAGATAGAGAATTGCGCTGTGTTATCTACCAAGACATCAATATGAGGTAAAGGAAAATCATCCTTCGAGCTTGCCTTGTTGAGATCTCGATAATCCACACACATTCTGACTTTCACATCTTTCTTTGGAATTGGGACGATGTTGGCGATCCATTCAGGATATTCGGAAGTGGCGAGGAACCCAGCGTCAAGCTGTTTCTTCACTTCTTCTCTGATTTTAAGTGCCATGTCGGGTCTAGTCTTCCTGAGTTTCTGCTTGACAGGAGGACATCCGGGCTTGAGTGGCAAGTGATGTTCAACGATGTTGGTATCCAACCCAGGCATATCTTGATAGGACCAGGCGAAGATATCAATATACTCCTTCAATAACTTGACCAACTCGGAGTGTACATGCTCTGCGAGAGATGCGCCAACCTTGATTTCTCTTTTGACCTCATCAATACCAAGATTAAAAACTTCCACTGGCTCTTTGTGTGGCTGAATCTCTTTATGCTTTTGCTCAAGGAGCCTTGTTAATTCAGCCGGTAATTCACAATCTTCCTCACCCTTTTCTTCGGCTTGGTTAATCGGAATTCCAGAATTACAATGGATGTTTGCCTTGTTGTTATCAATGCGTTTATTAGTTCTGCATGTTTATGAATATGTTTAGAATGAGCTATTTTGAAAAGTGAAACAAAAGAAACTTTTGCCATTTGTTTGTGAAAAATTAAAATAAAGAAAGAAAATAGAGCACAATTTTGAATGCAAAAAAACTTTTTATTTATTGATCACATAATATTACAAAAGTGTGAGGCCCTTTACAAACTATCCACTCGTCTCTGGCAAGGATAAGGGAACGAGAAAGTAAAATGCATTACATGTTTGTTGGAAAAACCACAGGAATCACGGTAGATGTTCAGTTGTTGAGCTTGAAACCCGGCAGACACTTGCGCACAAAGCTTGAAATCTAGGACCAGCATCTTCAATGACATCCACGATGTCACCCACCTGAAAACCCGAGCTACTGAACTTGATCAAATTGCACTGCTTTAGACCATGTGAGCTAGATTGTTGACCAGGACGATAACCCAATCTGAAATAATTATGCTTTTCAACCACATCAATCACATGCCCCTAGCCTGGCAAGGCACCTTTCTCGATGGTCTCTTTTGCACTCCTGGCGGATGCTAAAGTCATTTGCGGTGATCTACTTTGACTAGTTGAAGCAGAGCTGGCATCTTCAAGCTCGAGACACTGCAATGGCACCTCAGCTATGCCTTCCTCGGTCTCGACGTATCAGAAAGATGGCAATTCCCTTACAATCAGATCTTCTTCACCACAGACAATGACCAACTGATCGTCAAACATAAATTTCAATTTCTGATGTAAAGTGGATGTAACTGCTCCTGCGGCGTGAATCCACAGACGACCCAATAAGCAACTGTAAGCGGGATTGATATCCATCACTTGGAAAGTAATGGTGAATAAATACGGTCCAACCTTAATGGGTAAATCCACTTCTCCAATAAATTGCCTTTAAGAACCGTCAAAGGCTCTAACAATCAAGGAGCTCAGCCTCATCTCGATCCCTTCTACCAGTAATTGACTCAATGTGCCCTTAGGCATCACATTGAGAGAAGAACCGGTATCCACAAGAACACGAGATAAGAGGATGTCAGTACAGGTTACGGATATGTGCAGTGCTTTGTTGTGAGCAGCTCCTTCAGGAGGAAATTCTGATTCATTAAAGCCCAAGTACCGACTTGCAGTTATGTTGGCCACTACATCATCGAACTCGACAATGGATATATCATGCATAACATGAGCAATGTTCAAGACTTTCAACAAAGCTGATCTGTGCGCGGGCGAGCTCATGAGTAAGGACAAGATTGAGATCCTCGAGGGTGTCTGACCCAATTGATCCACAATCTTAAAGTCACTTTTCTTTATCAACTTTAGGAACTCTTGATCATCACCTACTTCCTTGTTCTTTGAAACATCCTCAGACGGAATAGTTGGCACTGGAACTATAGTAGATGCCCCTTGCTGAACAATAGGGATTGCAGATGCAGGCGTCTCCTTGGGAGAAACACCAGTTGGAACTTGAACAGGCTTTATAGCAACCTTCGGAGCAAACACCCATCCACTACGAGTCATACCTCCAGCGGCTGTAACATTCACAATCTCAGACTCAGCAAACCTTATCTTTTGACCTCCAAAAAACACAGTTGATCCATACCTTCAAGGTACCTCCTTGGAATTTTGATACGGAAACGACTTTGGTGGACAAACAACAATAGGTTGTATCTTCTTCTTGGGAAATTCAACAGGAACCTTCCTATAGACGATGGTGAATGGCTCGATGGTAGCAACTTCCTCAACAGGCTTAGATCTGGCAAATTGAACTTCACCTTGGTTCATCAAAATCTGGACACAACCCTTCAGCCTTCGACACTGGTTAGGATTATCATCACAAATCTGACACTTACCATGTAGCCCTTTCAACAGTCCATGTTCATTCAATCTCTTGAAAACCACGACCATCGGGGTCTTTACCTCAACAACATCCATGATCAATTCAGCGCTTGAGTTATCCTTAACCATGTTCACCGTAGGTCCACTGTGATTCGGCAACAGATTATGCTAAATGTTAGGACCTTCCTCAGTAAAAGTCAGAATCTTCCGATCAATGAGTTCCTGAACCTTAGTTTTGAAAACAAAATAGTCCTCTGTCACATGTCCTATGTATCTAGCGTGATAAGCACATGACGCATTTGGATTATGCTTCGGGTTGAACAGAGGAATTGCAGGTGCGATCTCCTTGGGAACGATTGCCCCTTGGTGAACCAAGTAAGGAAACAATTCAGTGTATGACACCGAAATCCTGTCGAAATTTGAATGCTTACGATTTCCTTGATTGTTGTTGTTCTGGAAATTTTGATTCTGCTGATTTTTGTTGTTCTATTGAGTATGTTGCTGACGTTGCGGTTGTTGCTGATTTGAACATTCTGAACGTGTTATTGTGGATAATACTGATATGGAGGTTGTTGATATTGTGCAGCAGCAATGTACGGATATGGATAATATGGCATGGGAGCCATGGGTGCTTGATGCTGAGGAGAAACTTGAGCTGACACAGCGTTGGCTTCACCTTCCTTTTTCTTTGATCGACTGTTCTGAGACTTTCTAGTGGCTGGCTGCTGGGAAGCAGTTCCAGGAATCTTTCCAGTCTTCAAACCACTCTCAATCCGTTCACCAATTGTTACAACGTCAGCAAAGTTCGATGATGAACTACCCACCATTTTCTCATAGTAGGATCCTTGCAATGTACCCATAAAGATGTCAACCAACTAATTGTCAGAGAGAGCAAGTCGCACACGAGTTGCCATCTCCTGCCATCTTTGTGCATACTCTTTGAATGTTTCAGCTGAGCGCTGAGACTGATTCTGCAACTGCAATCTAGTAGGCGCCAGATCAAGATTGTATTTGTATTACTTCAAAAATGCTTCAAACAAATCCCTCCAAGTACGGATTTTACTGCATTCTAAGCTCATTGTAGCGGCAAAATCGTGAGTGTAAGCTATTGATTAACTTAACTCGAAAAGCAAGAGTCGCCACCGCACTTTTATTTTATGCAAAAGGAAAGGAAAAAGAGCGAACAAAACCTACACAAGCTCTAAAACAAGAACAAGTGAACAGAGACTGGGTAAGGGGATTGGTTACGTTAAGGGAAGGTGTTAGCACCCAAAACGTCTATAGTACTCTATAGGAACCCTTTGAAATATCTACGCTTTTTGGTCTGAAAAGGTTAGTTTGAAAAGTGATTGAGGAGATGAGAAGATAAATTGTTTTTAAGATTTTTGTGTTTGGAGAGACTTATCGTCTCATGCCTACGTACCCACGATGTGCAATGTAGGATCAAACCTCGTAGTTCGTGGTACAAAGAATGAAATTTGTTTCTTTTGGTTGATATTAAATGTAAAGACAAGTCGTCATTTCTAAATGAATAATTCCGCTTAAAGAAATGAATCACGTTTAAACTTATGAAAAAGTTTTGAAGGAAAAGGTGCACAAGGCACAAAAAGAGTTTAATAAAAAGAAAAGAGTAGAATCACTTGACAAAGAAAAGAGTAAAATCACTTGACAAAGTCAACGTTTGATTATGAATGAGGTGACAGTTTGAAATCAAGAAAGTTTTGAAAAAGGGAGAAAGTTTTGAAAATTGAAGAATGGGTGGAGAAGAAGTGACTATCCTAAAGCAAAAAGTAAAAGCTAAGGAAAAGAATAGCCTAACCACATAAGCAACCTCCAAAGTCTTCGAACCATAATACCAAAGCAAAGGGAGAAGGTCCTAATTCTAAGTCCAAGGATCTAAGAATAGCATTGAAGTCCAAGGTCTAGGTGAAAAACTCCATGTCCATTGTAAAGGATGGTAACCATAGTCCAAGATTAGAAGCACAAGTTTTTTTGAGGTTTTGGCCTTTATTAATGTTTTTGGTCCAAGTGGACAAAGAGAAAAAGGCATAAGCATAAACATGTGTCCAACGGACAAAAGAAAAATTGCGGAAGCATAAACATGATATGAAATGATAATAATGGAGCATAAAAGTAAAAGAGAGATAGGGAGCGAGAAGGAATTGTAAACAAAGTTAGTACAATAGTATTGTCAGTAAGTTAGTGATTAGTTGTTAGAGTAAGTGATCAATAATGATTGAATAACTGTACTTAGGTCAAGGTTAATGAGAACTCATTAGAGGATTGATAAGACCAAAGCCTCCTAACAACAAGTCTCATAAATATTGAACCAAAAGACAAATAATCAACCATCTTTGATCGTTTTCCGATACGGGGCATATGTTGCGCTATGTTAAGCAATCGCAATTTATGGAGTAATTACCCTACAGTGAGGCTGGTCAATAGATCTTTGTGCTAATGCATGCTAGATGAACGATATGTAGATCGTCATCCAAAAGCAATACCGCACAAAAAGAAAATAGGCAGTGATCTAGTCTTGATCAAAATTCAACAACGAAATTCTATGATCAATAAGACTTTCATCGATAAAAAAAAAAGAAATAAAATGAAGAGTAAGAATGGATCTAATAAGTTATGATCCATCAAAAACCAACAATAAAAGAAAATCAAAATCAAAATGAAAAGGAGGAAGAATTAAAATATCTTTTTAAATCATTTTTTTAAAGAAAATTTTTCTTTAAAAAAAACAACAAAGAAAAAGACAAGAACTATTAATATCGATAAAAAAGAATAGAAAATAGTGAAGCGAGCGATTTTGGACGCGGTTACGAAGCGCTATCGCTCTTTGGTGCCTGCAGCTCGATTCATTTTTTATCCTATTATAGCTGATGAAGGAAGGGAAATAGATGTCTCAAATTAACACTGCTGGTAAACTGAGGTTAAACAACGGTCTGTTAGGTTACAGATGCTACAAAGATTCGGGGTCTCTATTGGGTGTATTTTTTTAAAAGTGGTGTTTGGTCAATTGGTGGGAGGTTTAGATATTATGACGGATATATGAAAGTATGGGATTTTGGGTTTTTGTTTAGTGTGCTCGCTAAGATCTTTTCTTTCAATCTTATGCCTACGTATTCCCGTTTACCGAAACAGGGAAATCAGAGCGTTCTTAGTTCCTCCTATTCTATGGGAGGAAATGGTTGTTTTGGTGTCTTGTTCAAAGCCCAAGACATGAAGCTAAAGGTATTTGTATCTTGTTCAAAGCCCAAGATGCGAAGCTAAAGGGTCTATTTATATCTTGTTCGAAGCCCAAGATGTGAAGCTAAAAGAGTGTTGACTTTAGAGAGAATTTGTCATCTCTAAAGAGGGGGTTGTATGTCACAACTGTTTATAAAGGAGAATTACTTTAACCGGGATATGTGAATCTGGCAATGCCATAATTTCCTTTAAAGGGGGTTTCCAACCTGAAGGAGAAGACTTTAACTCAGTGTAGAGCAATGCTATCTTTCCTTAGGAATTTCTCATGCTAAAAGAGGGACAGTGGCATGGATGTAGATGATCCAGAGGTTTTCCGCTTACAGCGATTAGATGAAGGGGAAGGAGTTATTGATGTTTGTGTACTGTGAACGAGGCACAACTTTGATGCTAAAAGGTTGATTGGATCAACCAGTGGTTTTCTTATATAAAGCCTAAGAGGAGCCTAATATGTGTCTCGTACAAAGCCCGAGAGAGAGACTAAAAGGTTTTGACTCGACGATGGAGGCTTTTGGTATCTCGTATAAAGCCTGAGATAGAGGCTATTTGACTCAACAAGAGAGTCTTTTGTATCTCGTACAAAGCCCGAGATGGAGGCTAAAATTTGTTTGGCTCAATAAGAACCTTTTTGTATCTCGTATAAAGCCCAAGATGGAGGCAAAAGGGGTAAGTGACTCAACAAGGAAGTCTCTTTATGTGTCTCGTACAAAGCCTGAGAGAGAGGCTAAACGTTGTTTGACTCCGCTGGTGAGAATTATTGTATAAAGCCCAAGAGAGAGGCTAACTTTACTGGAGAAGGATCATTATACAAAGCCTAAGAGAGGCTATGGCGACTGTTCAGGTAAGTGACAGGTCCAGTATACTGATTTAAAGAGAAAATCAGTTCTTATATGAGTAACACTGTACTCAAGGATTTGATTCAAGGATCCTGGTTATTCCCGTTCTTTAAGGAAGTAGGAAATCCGAAGGGCATTGAGACTATCCGAGTCTACGGGTTTTCTTCCTATTTAACGAAGGGGTCACTTGAGAATGTCTTTGAGACTCAAGGATATTAGACTGTCCATGTCTAGAGTTTCATCTTTCGTACTATGCTTTGAGAAACAGTAGTAGACTCTTGGAAAGGACTGTTCTATGAAGATGACTAGGTTCTGTTCCTATACCTCTAGGAGGTCGTCGGGACAATTTGTACGAAGCCCAAGAGGAGGCTGGAAACTTTTAAGAAGCCGAGAGGTCCTTGTACGAAGCCCAAGAGGAGGCTATCATTCCCGGAGGAAGAAATCATTATACGAAGCCTAAGAGGAGGCTGTGAATACTTCTAAGAAGCCGGCGGGTCCTTGTACCAAGCCCAAGAGGAGGCAGGGTTGCTTTTAGGAAGCCTGTGGGTCCTTGTACGATGCCCAAGAGGAGGCCGATACTTTTAAGAAGCCGATGGGTCCCCAAACCCCGATAAATTCAAGACATGCCATTCACCGAGAATAGATCAAGCCAGGAAAGTTCGAGAATTTGGAAGAAACTCAAGAGATACCATTCACGGAGAAAATATCATCTCTGGGGAATAGAGTTTCTTGACAAGTGCTTTTAAGAAGCCTGTGGGTCCCCAAACCCCGAGAAGTTCAAGACATGCCATTCACCGAGAATAGATCAAGCCAGGAAAGTCCGAGAATTTGGAAGAAACTCAAGAGATGCAATTCACGGAGAAGAGATCATCTCTAGGGAATAGAGTTTCTTTGACAACTTCTACGAGTGACAGTCTATGAAAGGGATCACTGAGAATGCTGCCTTTCATGTCTCCATATTGTTTAACCCCAAGAGGAGGGAAGACTGTGTCTGGTAATCCTATGGGGATCTAGTTTTGACTATTTAAGAGTGATCAACGGGCTTAATGCTAGACGTAGTTGCTGGGGAAACTCTAAATATCTATACTATTATTACACAGTTGAAATGAGTTTATGAAAGAAGACTTACAGCGAAACAACCCCACAATACAGTTATATGTATATATGAAAGCGGTAAATGAAAGCATATAAACACTTACTCGGTTGTAGAGCTTCCATGCTGTTTGGTTAGTTGTTCAATAAAGACAGATTGAAAACAACAGTATATTCAAAATCAAAGGAGAAAGTGCTTTGAAAAAGAAAGATTTTGGGGCTTACAGCTCAAGGAGAGGCCCAGGGTTTTATCAGTGAGCGCACTGTTTAATTTGTACAGAGAGACTTATACAAGTGACTGTGGCCCAAAAATTGTTTTCTGTACAAAGGGATTTGGGTCTTACACTCTCTCAAGAGGCCCAAAAAGTTTAAAGAAAAAGAGTGGGGCTTATAACACGAGGGTAGGCCCAGTTGACTTTTCGTTTAAAATGGCGATCGCGCCGAGATTTTCTTTTAACGCAGAGGGGCTTATACAATATCTGAGGCCCAAAAGGCTTTGGTTAAAAGGGGATTGGGTCTTACACTCTATTAGAGGCCCAAAAGTTTTGAATGGGTCTTATAGCTCAAGGAGAGGCCCAGGGTTTATTTTTAAACTGGCGACGATCGTGTCGAATTTAAAAATGTACAGAGGGACTTATACAATAAGTGAGGCCCAAAATATTTCTGTACAAGTGGGTTGGGTCTTACACTCTAATAGAGGCCCAAAAAGTTTTAAGAAAAGAAATGGGTCTTACTACTCGAGGGTAGGCCCAAGGTTATTTTTCAAAAGGCGACGATCGCGCCATTTGTTTTTGACGGTATCGGGACTTATACAATACACTGAGGCCCAAAAATGATTTGGTCAAAAAAATGATTGGGTCTTACACTCTATTAGAGGCCCAAAGTGTTTTGAAAATGATTTATGAGGGTTGAATTAATCCAAAAACCCTAATTTGTTTTCAAAATGTGTTTTAATTGAATAAAAATTCAATTAAAATGATCAAAATTGTTTAACATAGGAAAAACAAATTGTGATCTTGGATTAATCCTTCAAAAATTTAGTATTGACCTACAAAATAATTAGAAAGCATTAAAAGTTGCAAAATCAAGGTGGAAAAAATATTTTAAATGTTAAAAATAATTAAAACATTAATTCTTTGCAAAAATATCAATTATACAATATAAATAATATTTTTGGGATTTTTTGGGAAAATAAAATATTTTAACATTTTTGTGAATTATTAAAAAAAGAACCAACTCAAAATCATTAAAACTCAGAGAGAATTTAATTTTTGAATCAATTAAATAAAATCACAAAATTCAAATATTCAAATATTCAAAAAATGGCGCCAAGAACACCCAAGAACACGCGCGTGTTTTGGGTTTGCCCAGATTTGCATTTTCTCTCCAATCTCACTGAATACTTGATTATATCATACAATCCACATACCAATCAACTCGTTTCAACCTCACGATCATGTCTATGGTATTTAATTTCATTTAAATTAAACATATAACAAGAAATCATGAAAAATCCTCAAAAACCTTAATTTCTGCATGAAGGCTAGGATTTTTGATACACGATTCAAACAATGCAATTAATTGAGGGGAAACATTCCATGCATGATTATGAACATATGGCCAAATTATTGTGCAGTAAAAATTGCATGGATCATAGAGTTAGAAGAGCTCATGCTTACCACTTGCAGTTGGTGATCGTGATTTGTGTTGGAGGTGTTACAGCTAGGTTCCAATGATCTAGATAGATGCCCTAGGTGCCATGGAGTGGGTATGAATGCTTGGAATGGATTGAAATGATATAGAACTTGAGATGGTACCCCAACTGCAAATCTGTCAAGAACTTGAGCAATTGGCTGGTGATTTTGTGAAATCTGTGTTCCAGATGTTATGTGAGTGTTTGGATCACTTCTATATGATGTATGTGAGGTGTGTGTGTGATTGGTTTGGTTGGAAAAGCTCTCAAACTCAAAACCCGATAGTGACTTGCCTTAGAAGGCAAAATTGGAGTGAAAGAAGAGATTTTGAGGAAAGCATCTGTTTGATGGCTTTGGTGTACTCAAACTGATCACAATTGAGCTCTATTTATAGTAGAGCAAGTTTGTTTTGGGATCCATAGTGAATGGCAACTGCAGCAGAGAATTGGCCAATGTTGTCCAATGGAAATCCAAGTCTTCTCTAGCCATTGACTAGAGGTTAGGGCACAGGGCTGTGGTTCCCTTGGTCTTGGATAAGTCTTGACTGAATTCAGTTGAGAATGGCTCAGTCCATGCCACCTTGATGCTTCCATTGAATGCTCCAATCCAAAATTGGAGTCTTGTCCCTATTTTGGCAATTCTAGGTTCAACATGCTATTTCTTGTTCCAAAGATTTTGGAGGCTTGGCTCAGTGATTCTCCCCTTTAGATTCAATCCTCAGATGTGTCCAAGTGGATAGGAGCATTTGGATTTGGCTGATTTTGGCAAATCGAGCAAAAATGCAAAATCTGCCTTGCCTTGACAGATTTCACCAAGGCAACTTGCCAATGATGTATCTCATGACTCAAATTGAATTTGGTAATGTTCTTGGCCATTTTGGAAAGCCCTTACATGATACAACAACTGTTTGAACATGTTTGGTTTTTATCTCTTTTGAATCCAAGTGAAAAATCCCCCTACATTTGGTAAAAAGTAAGGTAAAATCTGACTTAGTGAAATTTTCATTAAGTGTTGGAACAAAGTGACTTTTCTTGATTTTGATCACTCCATAACTCAAAATCCATGAGGAATTTGGACATAGGTCAATATGAAGCTTTTGTAGAGGGCAATGAGTTCTACAAATCAAGCTTTGAATGGGGAACAATGGCCTTGTGGTTTAGGAGTTATGATCCTCCAAAGTTGGCACATTAGTGTCACTTTTTCCATAACTTAGAAATTTTTCTAAGTTTTTATGGTTACCCCTTTTACAAGTTATCCCACTTTCTTTGATTTTTCTTGATGAATGATGATTCAAATCATACATTAACATCATTTTAGGGTTAAAAATCCATTTTGGTGAAAAATCTCAAAAAGTCAAAGTTGACTTTTGTGCACAGTTGACTTTTTATCAGATGAATTCCAAACTGTGCAATTCTTCATGAAATCATGTCCTTGACCTAAATAAAACTTGATGGACATGTTACATGGGTGTCATATTGTATATTGAATCATGTGTTAGGGCTTGGGAGCATGTCCTGGTCAAAAGTTAAAGTTACAGTTGACTTTCCTCGCGAAACCCTAATTGTAGTGCAGATGAAATTGAGATTTGTTGCTCAAGCTTCTTGGATTAATACATTGTTCCAAATGGATCAATATAGTTCATTAGATACCCTCAAACCCTCTCTTGAGGTCTTGGCTCATGATTTTCCCTAAAAGTCAACTTAGGGGTGAATTAGGTCAAGAAACCCTAATTCCTGATTTTTGATGAATGCATCCCCTGAGGAAAAATTGACTTGATGATTGGGTCCATGAGGTTCCATGGAGCATATTAGGTTATGTTTTGGATCTTTGGCTCATGCCCAGAGGAAAATTTCCAACTGGAGGCCCTGGTCGACCAAAACCCTAATTTGGTGATACTGTCGATCTTGAGACTTGATCCACCTAGAAGGGAGCAGCCTTGTGCTTAATCCTTGAAGTGGGAGTCCTTTTGATCCATTATGGATGTTTGAGAAGTTAGACAAGTTGAAGATCATGTCATTCCTTGATTGATCCTTTGTCTAAGAACTCTGAGAGGGCTTAAAACCCTAATTCTGATTGTGGTGAATGCTCAACAACCCTTGAGGCATTTGATGAGGCATGATGGTTCATACATATTGTGATGATGATTTGCACAATGATGGGAAATCTAAGTGGTCAAAATTTGGGGTGTGACAGATGCCCCTATTTAATCTTCTTGGACACGAAGGTGTGAATGACGAAGGTATTCGGGCATTCGGGGTGCAAGAGGATTAAATATCAGAATACCCAAAATTTTGACGGCGTCTATGAATGGTAATTCACGCATTCATCTTCTTTCGCTAAGCAATGATACTTAGAAAAGGTAAACCTTCCCTCGATCCTGGTCTTCGGCCAAGGAACTGGTCTCAGTTTTCTTTTGAAATAAACCTCCCCTCGATCCTAGTTTCCTACCAAGGAACTGGTCTTAGTTTCTGATTTAAACTTACCCTCGCTCCTGGTTTCCTACTGAGGAACTGGTCTTAGTTTCTGATGTAAACTTCCCCTCGATCCTGGTTTCCTGCCGAGGAACTGGTCTTAGTTTCTTTTGTCAATAAACTTTCTTGACAAGGGACGCTATTCGTAGCGGCTTTTCTTCAAACTTCTCGCCGAATTTTCCTGGGGAGATGCCATTTGATTGGAAAAAGTTTTGATGTCAGACTTGCTGGGGAACCCAGTCGTCTGAGTTGTAGAGGTGCACAAACTTCTCTGTTTGGAGACGCCATTTGTCGAATCTACTAGGGAAAACGAGTCCCCTGAAGGACTGCCTTCGTTTGGGGTCTTACATCATACTTTTATCGGGATCTTCCTTGAGAAATGCCATATGATGGGATCCAGTTTGAGGTGCCGATGACCTTTTCATCAGTGGTTCTTTCGGAGCGAAACTGGCACGCTGCCGAATCTCTGATTACGAGGCTTTCTCTCGGGATTTTCCTTAATCCGGGAAAGCAAGGATATCATCTTCAATGTCGAAGAGTGATGTTGACTGAAGGTTCTCTGGTTTTTCAGAGGTTCAAGTTATCAAAGTGGTCAAGGGCCAATTCTGATCCAGAAATAAACTGGAGGAGAGAGATTGTTCAGATGTAACACTTCCTGACGAGAAAAGGGCTGACAACTCGATTGAGAGGACTTTTATCACTAGGGGACAAGACCGACTAGAATGATAGTGATGCAATATGACTGTGAATGTAAATCAATAATGCATGATGCATGTATGTATATGCTGACAAAACTGACGCGACATACAAACTAAAAGATAAACACGACTGGATACTCGGCCATTGTTGGGCGAAGAAGTACCGCTGGTTCAAGATAGCAATTCTGCCTTTCTTAGGAGAGATAGTCCCTGTTGGGAGCTATGTTGTTCGGTCTTAGGATATGAGAACTCGACCGAAGCGTGTCAGACGAAACAAGGTCTCTGACACAGTTGATCCCTTCATTCAGGCGTACTGGCGTAGAAGGAGTACTTTGATTCCGTACTTTGAGGTTCGATTACTTCTGGAGAAGCGATCGATGTTCCTTTGATGTTCAACAGTCAAAAGAAATTGCCGACTTTATTAAAAAGAAGAAAAAGTTTTAACAAGTAAATTCATTTTTGTTTTATTTCACGAATCGTTTATCATGTTAACAACGTCGTTCTGTAAAGCTAAAACAAATAAGAATTACAAAAAAAAGCACAAAGGCTCAAATTTTATTGATAAGATGGAGATCAGCCAAACGCGTGATTCCAAAGAGTATTTTCAAAGTTAGAAAAATGGTAATTTACAGGGAAAAGGGCTATGTTAAAACATAACGACCACTATCCTTCTACCAACTTTGAATTTGGGACATCCTGAGCTTCTGTCGAAGATGACCTTGATTGGAGTTTTCCTCCGATGGATGATGTAACTACTGCTGCTGAGGGACTTGCTTCTGTTGAACATAGTTACTTGCCATTATCCCTAATTTTTGCCTGGATTATACTATGATGTTTCCAATCCATCGGGATGATTTTTTTTCATGTCTCTAACTTTTGCCTGGATCGCCCTTTTGGGTTTTCAATCCACCGAGACGTTTTTTTTTTAGTTTAGGCGAAGTATTTCTTGACTACATCAACATTCGTGGGGTAGGCAAATTCCTCTCTGTCCATGGTTGCAAGTCTCAAGGCGCTGCCTGAGAAAGCTTTCGTGACCACATAGGGGCCATCATAATTCGGAGTCCATTTACCCCGAGAATTCGTGAGAAATGATTGTATCTTCTTGAGCACGAGGTCTCCTTTCCTAAAGACACGAGGTCGAACCTTTTTGTCGAACGCCTTCTTCATTCTCTATTGATACAGCTGACCATGGTATAGTGCCATGATTCACTTCTCTTCGATCAAATTGAGTTCGTCGTGTCGACTTTGACACCATTCAGCTTCTGAAAGCTTAGCTTCCATCAATACTCGGATTGACGGGATCTCTACTTCTATGGGGAGCACTGCTTCCATGCCATACACTAGAGAGAAAGGGGTTGCCCCTGTTGAAGTGCGGACAGATGTGCGATAACTGTGAAGAGCAAAGGGTAGCATCTCGTGCTAGTCTTTGTAGGTTACAACCATCTTCTGAACAATCCTCTTGATGTTCTTGTTAGCCGCTTCTACCTCTCCATTCATCTTGGGTCGGTAGGGAGATGAGTTATGGTGTTCGATGTTGAACTCAGCGCATAACTCTTTCATCATCTTATTGTTCAAGTTAGATCCATTATCAGTAATGATCTGGCTCGGAACACCATAACGGCAGATGATATTGTTTTTTGATAAAGCGGACTACCACTTATCGGGTTACATTAGCGTACGACGCTGCTTCGACCCACTTGGTGAAATAGTCAATGGCTACTAGGATGAACCGATGTCCGTTTGAAGCCTTGGGCTCAATCATGCCAATCATTTCGATTCCCTATATCGAAAAAGGCCACGGGGAAGAGAGAACTTTGAGATGTGATGGCGGTACATGAATTTTGTCAGAGTATATCTGACACTTGTGACACCTCCTCATGTACTTATAGCAGACGGATTCCATTGTCAACCAATAGTACCCTGCTCTGGGAATTTTTCTCGCCATTGTGTATCCGTCGACATGAGTGCCAAAGGATCCTTCATGAATTTCTTTCATAAGCATGTCTGCTTCTGGTCTGTCTACGCATCGGAGCAAGACCATGTCAAAATTTCTCTTATAGAGAGTGTCACCGCTCAGGAAGAAGTTTCCAGCCAATCTTCTGAGGGTTTTTCTATCCTTCCTTAGTGCCCCAGGTGGGTACTCTTGTTTCTGAAGGAAGAATTTGATATCGTGATACCAAGGTTTATCGTCTATGACTGCTTCGATCGTGAAGATGTAAGCGGGCCTTTCAAGGCGCATTATGTCGATCTTAGGTATGTCATTCCATTGACCTACACTAATCATAGAAGAGATAATGGCTAATGCATCATCCATGTGATTCTCATCACGAGGGATATGATGAAACTCAACTCTGTTGAAGAAAGGTAGCAACCTTCTTGCGTAGTCCTTGTAAGGAATCATCCCTGATTGGTATGTGTTCCAATCTCCTTTTATCTGATTGATAACCAAGGCTGAATCGCCGTATACGTCCAAGTTTTTGATCCTTAAATCAATTGCTTCTTCGAGACCCATAATACAAGCTTCGTATTCGGCCTCGTTGTTTGTACATTTGAACGTAAGTCTGGCAGTGAAAGGAATGTGGGTACCCTGAGGGGGTAACAATGATTGCCCCAATTCCGTTTCCATAATGATTAACTGCTTCGTCAAAGATAAGTCCCCATTGGGAACCTGGTTCTGGCCCTTCACTGGGTAACGGTTCATCGCAATCTTTCATTTTTAGAGACATGACATCTTCATCTGGGAAGTCGAACCCGATTGATTTTTGATTGTCAATCGGTTGATGAGCCAAATGATCAGCTAAAATACTTCCCTTAACGGCTTTCTGAGCGTGGTACTCTATGTCATATTCTAATAATAGCATCTGCCAACGGGCAATCCTTCCCGTAAGAGCAGGTTTTTCGAAAACGTACTTGATTGGATCCATTTCGGAGATTAACCAAGTAGTATGACGAATCATGTATTGGCGAAGACGTTTGGCTGCCCAAGCCAAAGCGCAACAAGTTTCCTCAAGCATCGTGTACCGAGTCTCGCAGTCGGTGAATTTCTTGCTTAGATAGAAGATGGCAGACTCCTTCCATTTAGTTTCATCTTGTTGGCCAAGTACACACCCCATTGAGTCCTCTAGAACTGTGAGGTAGATGATCAGTGGTCTTCCTTCCACTGGAGGTGATAGAATCGGAGGATTCAACAGATATTCCTTGATACTGTCGAAGGCAGTTTGGCAGTCTTCTGACCAAACGCAATCCTGGTTCTTTTTAAGTAATTTGAAAATCGGCGCACATGTGGCGGTCATAAGGAATATGAATCTGGAGATGTAGTTCAAACGTCCCAGGAATCCCCTGACTTGTTTTTCAGTTTTCGGAGAAGGCATTTCTTGAATGTCCTTGACCTTGTCAGGATCAACCTCAATTCCTTTCTGGCTAACGATGAACCCTAAGAGTTTCCCTGAACGGACACCGAAGGTGCACTTGTTGGGATTCAAGCGGAGTTTGTACTTTCGCAAACGCTCGAATAATTTTGATAGGTGGGTCACATGCTCCTCTTCTGTCTTAGATTTTGCCATCATATCATCGACATATACCTCGATCTCTTTGTGTATCATGTCATGATAAAGAGTAGTCATGGCCCTTTGATAGGTTGTCCCGACATTCTTCAAACCGAACGGCATTACCTTGTAACAAAAGGTGCCCCATGGGGTAATGAACGAAGTTTTCTCCATGTCTTTCGGTGCCATTTTGATCTGATTATAGCCCGAGAATCCGTCCATGAAGGAGAAAACTTTGAACTTTGCTGTACTGTCAACCAGCATGTCAATGTGTGGTAATGGAAAGTCTTCCTTTGGACTAGCCTTGTTTAAGCCTCGATAGTCGACACACATTCTGACCTTTCCGTCCTTTTTGGGAACGGGTACAATGTTGGCTAACCATTGAGGATATTCAGATGTGGCAAGGAAACCCGCGTCAATCTGTTTCTGTACCTCGTCTTTGATTTTGATGGCCATGTCCGGGTGAGTGCGTCTCAATTTCTGTTTTACTGGCGGACATTCCGATCTTAACGGTAAGTGATTTTCCACGATGCGGGTATCCAACCCTGGCATATCCTGATAGGACCAAGTGAATACATCGGGAAAATCTTTGAGAAGCTTTATCAAAATCTCTCTAGCAGTTGGACTGAGAAGTGCCCCAATCCTGATTTCTTTTCTCTCTTGTTCTGAACCCAAGTTTACCGTTTCCAACAGCTCTTTGTGAGGTTCAATGGACCTTTCCTCTTGTCTGAGTAGTCGGGAGATCTCTTCTGGAATTTCGTTGTCAACTTCTTCTTCAGCCCCGAATACTGGGAACTCAAAGTTGGGAGAAGGCATCGGATCGTATGTTTCAACGGGGTTTAAAATCAGCAATCTGCATGACGTGATGATTCGTGTTTAGAAGAGATAGAGAAAATGCAAGTGTGTGCAGTGTTTTATTTTACTGCTTGTTTTTGTTATTGAATTGTTTTTTTAGGATTACCATTTTCTGAAAAAGCAAAAAGAGAAAATAGCAATTAATGCGGAAATTACAGAATGACGTTATTTTATTAATGAACAAGTCGATTCTTGAAACTACAGCCCTATAAAACAAAACTCTGTCGCTTTGGGCTAAGCGAAGAGGGAAAATTTACAGAAAGTGAGCCCTATCAAAACATCCGTTTCACCTGGGCAGGGTGAAAGGTTAAAGATGGCAATTACTTTGACTGGTGAACGATCTTCGGAACCTCGACGGCAACCCATTGGCGGTGAACTCCTCGGTGAATCACAAAGTCTGGCACCTTCCTTGATTTGTCTTCAGAAATGACGCTGATTTCTGGTGGAGCGGGATCATTGGAATCTGTCTCCCAGGCAGAGTTATCGTAGGAGAATTCCTTAGTTGTATTTTGCAGAGTATTTGTGCTCTCAACTGTATCTCCCCATCCAGTTGGCTGGATGTCTTCGAGCCTGATACGAGAGCTTTCGGGAGCGGTGTACTTGACCATATAGTCAAATTTTCCACTCGGTTGTCCCAAGGTGTCCCAAACTTCTTTGGAACTGGAGGAGTCATCTCTCTCGATGACGTTGACCTCGGGAAAAGCATAGTTGATGAATTCAAGTCCTGCAAATGTTACGAATTCATCTTCATGTTGAGTAGCTTCAGGATGACCTGAGTGTTGATCCCATGACATGGTGGGGACACAGGTATTCTGTTCAATGACGCTCAGCTAATTTTCATTGTTCGGCTGACTTTCTTGCCCCAAATCTCCTGGATAAGGTTGCCACATTGGCAGACCATCCATTGGTCCATAGTAGTTGTAGTCAAAGTTGTCTTTCATCAGAGTGTCTTCCTCTAATGAATTTGGCGGAGCATGACATCCTTCCGGATCACAATCTCCATATATAATTTTGACATCTGATTGTGGTATAAATCTCGGACTCTGTGCGGGATAGCAAAATGGAGTTTGCGTCTCGTCCTAAGACATATAACCGTCCTTGTTAAGATAGGACTCCCACTCTTCCTCTGTGCCAGAGAGATCTTCCTCATTGATAGCATGGACTGCTTGAGGGACTGGGTGAAGGAAACCTCCACTGTGGAAGAAGTTTTGAAGGGGATGAAGACTTTCATCGTTGGCAGCTGTCCGGGTACAGGTTGTAGAAAAACCAAGACCCTTCTTTGTTTTATTGTCAATAGGAATGACAAGCTGTCCCCATCCGGTTGTATCGGTACTCTCGACCGCTTTGATAGCATCGTTGTATGAATAAATGGAAGTTCCTTCTTTGAACTGGTTGTTCTTGCTTACCGACAGTGCTTGGAACTGCGTTCCAATAACCTCCTCGGGCTCCATACCAGCAGATGATGACAAGTTACTCATGAGCAAGGCCTGTTCTCCACAGACAGATAAGTTGGCCGTTCTGGACGAACTTTAGCTTTTGGTGGAGGGTGGAAGTAACCGCCCCAGCCTGATGTATCCAAGGCCTTCCTAATAAACAACTGTACGTTGCCCGGATGTCCATGACCTGGAAAGTGACTTGGAAAGTATGAGGACCGATAGTTATAGGAAGATCAACTTTGCCGATAACCGTTTTTCTGGATTCGTCGAACGCTTTGACGACGACCTCGCTGGTTCTCATCGGAGGGCCTTTGAATGATAATTTCATCAAAGTGGACTTTGGCATAACATTCAGGGCTAACCCCGTGTCTACCAGTACGCTGGCTAAAGCATCGTCCTGGCAGTTAACTGTAATGTTGAGCGCCATGTTATGACGGAGACCCTCTTCAGGTAATTCCTCATCACTAAATCCCAAGTTATTACAAGAAGTGATGTTAGAGACAATGCTATCGAATTGTCTGATTGTTACATCCTGTTCCACAAAGGCTTGCTCCAAGACTTTCTGTAGAGCCTCCCTATGCGCTTCTGAACTGAGTAACAGTGATAACACAGAGATCTTTGAAGGAGTCTGTAACAGTTGATCAACAATGTTGTATTCACTCCTTTGGATGAGCTTCAGCATCTCATCATCACTTTTCGAAAAGTCGGGATTACTGGATTGACCGACTGATGGATCAGGAAGTTCTGTCTGAAGTTCCTTTTCTTTGTTAAGTTCCCCAACCCCTCGGTTGAAGATTCTACCACTCTGTGTTACACGACTGATGTCTGCAATATTCACGACGGAGGGTAATGGAATTTCCTTTCCATTTTCAAATATTGTTGCACCGTATTTGTAAGGGATAGCCTTATTTGATTCATACGGTAGTGGTCCCGGTAGATAGATGACTATGGGAACCTTCTGATTTTTCTGACCATCATAAGTAATCTCGATCTGTTCCCGGTTGGGAACTTTAGATTCGTCAAGTAGAGGGATGATGGCAAAAACATCCCTGGTCAGGTGACGACCAGAGATTGTGACAACATCCTCGACTTGATCGGCAAGGTAGTTCGGCGTCCAGTTGATGGGTCCAGAACCCGGATATGGCCGAATCTCTCCACGATCCACCTGACCCTGAAGAGATGCTCTCACAAGGTAACACCCTTGGTTACTTTCTGAATAGACACTACAACGGTCATAATTATGTGGTGGCACCTGGCCACGCCCACTTTGAATACAATGTAACCTCACTAGGTTAGCTTCCACGAGTCGGACATCCTGACTTTGACGCCGAGTGGGGTTTCTGTTATTGATACTAATTTGCTGAGTATCTTCATCCATATAAATTGGCATCCACCAGTGATTTAACAAGTGCTGAAGTGCCTCCTGGACAAGGGTACAACCTCGATCGTTTTCGCAACCCGCTTTACAGCTTTGATAGTCGTGTGATATCAAGAATCCGAGTCAGACCTGCTCAGCATGTAACTCCACCAGGTTGGTATTCATCACACGAATATCGAAGATCTGAACCATGTTGATCTGATAAGGGTTCCTATCATGGTAGTCTTGGATCCATCCAAGATCCATCTGACGCTGGAGGGCCTCCTTTATGAAAGAGCGTCCCTGTTTGTTTACCGAGCAAGTCAGACATGAATTATAATCGTGCCGTGGCAGATTATGATACTGGCTTTGCCTTGAGTGCATTGCCACTAGGTTGACATTCATTGCATGGATATCGTGGTTCTGAATGACGTTGGAATTCGTATAGACCATGTTAACTCCACGAACTTGGTGCTCTTGGATCCATTCGAGATCCATCTGTTCCTGTAGAGCTGATTGCACTACCGAACATCCTTGGTTGTCTTTAGAGCAAATATCACACTGGTGATAGTTATGAGGTGGCACATGGCCGTACCCACTCTGTCTACAATGCATCTTGACCAAATTGGTTTTCAACAAGAGTACATCGTGAATTTGATAGACGTTGTTAAATTCTTTCTCAATCAGGTTGACTGCAGCTTTCTAATGTTGAGGCAGCGGGTTCGTAAGAACCTTGGGATTCATATCTTTGAAGGATAGGAGCCCGCTCCTAACAAGCTTTTACACGTCGGATTTGAAATTGAGATAAGTCTCAATGTTATGCCCTGGTCCTCCTTGGTGGTAAGGGCATGTTTGATCCACCTTAAACCAAAAAGGCGAATTTTCCGGTACTGTAAGAGGAGACTTAGTCTGGATGTGCCCCTTAGCCAGTAGTAACGGAAATAGTTCTGCGTACAACATGGGTATAGGATCAAACCCTGATGGTCGTGTTGTACGGTTGTTATTGTATGGAGGACGAGCCTGCTGAAGAGGCTGTTGTGTCCTTTGCTGATTAGGTTGGCTCTGCGCAACCTGAGGTTGATACGTAGGAATAGGCGCAGGGCTGATAGCAGGAGTTACAACTGCTACCGACTGATAACATCGCCTTTGCTTTCCGAGAGAGATATTCCCAATATCTTGCTCTTTTTTTCTTAGGGAGAGCACTACCGTATTTTTTAGTACCGCTCGTCGATCCATTGTCTTTTACCAAACGTCCTTCTCAGACGGCTTCCTCAAGACGTACGCCCATGCCCACCATCTCAGTGAAATCACTGGGTGCACTGGCAACCATTCAGTCATAGTAAAATGAGCTTAAGGTTTTTAAGAAGATCTTTGTCATCTCTTTTTCCTCAAGAGGTGGACAAATTTGAGCGACAATCTCACGCCACCTTTGAGCATACTCCTTAAAGGTTTCCTTGTCCTTTTGCGACATCGATCTAAGTTGATCTCTGTCATGTGCCATGTCCAAATTGTATTTGTATTGTTGGACGAAGGCAGTACCAAGATATCTGAATGTACTGATCGTAGTACTGTTTAAACCCATGTGCCATTTGAGTGCGGCACCGGTTAAACTATCCTGGAAGTAGTGAATCAGTAGGTCCTGATTCTCCGTCTGAGCTGACATTCGCCGAGCGTACATCACCAGGTGGCTTTGAGGGCAAGAATTACCCTTTTATTTTTCAAAGTCGGGCACTTGAAATTTGTGCGGAACTTTTACATTGGGGACCAGACAAAGGTCTGCGGCGTCCTTTCCAAATAAATCCTGACCGTAAATGGCTTGCAGTTCCTTTTGCATTTCCAAGAACTGTTCCTGGAATTCATCCATTCTATCAAACATAGTTTCCTTCTTATCAGAAGGGATCGATGGACTCTGTCCTTCTGGGACAGTGTGCACCACAGGGAGTGGTACCGTGACTACGGCAGTAAGTCTTGGCATTTCCCGAAGTTTGTAACCTTCAGGAGTCTTCAGTATGCCCCTGGCATCTTCGCTTTCCCGAAGTTTGTAACCTTCAGGCCCAGCGGCTTCTGTTGTGATTCCCTGATCTTCAGCGATCGGCGAAACATATCCTTCCGGGATATAGTTAACAGGCATGCCCCAAGGACGATCTTTCGGCATTTGATACCTAGGATCATACTTTTCCACTATGGGCGTTGAGGTGATCTCCGAGATCACAGTCCTTTGTAGCTGAGCTTCTGCCATGGCTTGCATGTCGTTACGAAGCTTTCTCATATCCTCTCTCAGAGCGTCGATCTCTTCCTTCAACTCTCTGTTTTCTTCCTCAAGATCATCCATCTTTTTCTGACGATTGGCCCGAGTATTATACGAATGAGACAGTTTAACTCTAGAACCGAGACACAAACGTGAGATTCATAGGTAAGAAGAATATGTGATGTGAGAATGACGAATGCAATGATTATATTAATTATTTTTTGGTTTAATCAAAATAAACTTCGACAATTAGATTGGAAATATCAAACAGTGGGGAAAACCCTTTTTATTGAAATTCAAAGGATTACAGAAATGGAAATACAGTAGATTACAAGGTGCAGAAACAGAAACCTAAGCTAATGGGTCCCGAGTCCTCTCTGAAGAGAAATCGGGTGCTGACTCTGGTATCTTCCTTTTCTTTGGCCGGGGCTCTTGAGCCGTTGTCGGGTTGTCATTCCTTTGCCAAGTGAAAGGAGCGAGCAAATTCCTTTGGTCATCTTGATTCTCTACAGCATGTTGCTCCAAATTTTCAATCAGAGCATCTTTCTCTTTCAGTAGTTGCTGTATTTTGATACACTCTACGTCGAGGGTGCGGTACTTGTTCTTCCAAGACCTTCTCTCCTTTTGAACTTTGTTGAGAGTAACCTGAAGATTTTCAGTTTCCGTCATGAAGTACATGACAGATTCCCTCGGCGGAAGAATTTCGTAACGAGGATAAGGTATTTTTAGCTTGAGAGCTCTAGTTTGTACCCAATGGAAATAAGGCTCCACCGAGGCACAGACCGGTTTTCCTAGAGACTCCCGTCCTTTCTTATGAACATGCTTTCAAGCGTGCACTATTTCCATCTTTAGTGCTCTGTCATTTTCTCCTTCCTTGAAGAAAATACCTTCCAAATGGACACCCCGTGGGACGTGTCTCATCGGGTATCCAAATTGACGGCGACCCAACACCGGATGGTAGTTGATTCCTCCTTTAGTTCCTATGAGGGGTACGTTGGGGAAGTTTCCACAACGATCAATGATTCTGATTCCATCATAAATCCCATTACACTAATCTATGTCAGAGTTGGTAAGAGACATGATCTTCTGCGACCAACGTAAGGCACTCTTGCAATCCCAAAAAGCAGCCGACTTGGGCAAGTGAGAGATAAACCATTTGTAAAGCAAAGGTACACAGCATGTGATCTCCCCTCCGCTGTACAAATTTCCCAAGTGTACAGAATGATACGCATCTGCGAGCAAAGTCGGCACAGGGTTTCCAATGAGAAAAACCTTAATGGAGTTGATATCGACGAAGCTATTAATGTTGGGCAACAGAAATAATCTGTAAGTGAGTAAAACAAAGATGCTTTCGAAAGTAGTCCCGTTCCCTATACTAGCGAAGTACAGAGCTTTCTTTGTTAAGAACTGGGCTGGAAAACCTTGTATGCCACCCTTGGTAGTCATGTGAGTCCTGACCTCAGACTCGTCCAAATGAATTGCTCTTGCAATGGTCTGATTCTTTGGAATTTCTTCCAGTCCGGAAAATGGAGCTCGATCAGTGATATGTAGATCAATCAGATGAGAATACTCCTCCAGGGTTGGTGCGAGCTGGTAATCCGGGAATGTGAAACAGTGATAAACTGGATCATAAAACTGAATGAGCGCATCCATGATTCCCTCAATCACATGGACTTTTAACAGAGGTAGCAAACCTCCGTACTTGGCTCTGAAAGCCTCTTGGTTTGTGATCATCCCCGCCAAACCTCTTAAGTCCTCTAGCTTTGGAACCTTGAAGGTATACCTATGGGTTCTCCTTCTACCGAAATCCATGAGCGCGATCTTTTTCTCTGATATTTGCAATCACAGTCTTAGTTTAATTTGAAAAACAGAGAGACTAGAAGAGAAATTTTTTTTGAATGTTTTAATGTTTTTTAGATGAATGCATGAATGAAGCACACAAAAACATAGAAAAAACATGGGGTCATAGGGTCGTTGTCATGAAGTCAAGGCTCTACCCATCCCCAAAGGTTTATACTAGGGTGATTTTTGTACCTGTACTCATTATCATCAGCTCCTCCCAGGAAAGCAAAACAACAAGCAGATCGCCAGCGAGTTGTAGAGCAATCTTAGAGTAAGTGCCATTCACCGAGAATAGATCACCAGCCTCAAATGAGGGTAGTATCGAGTGACAACTATTTCTGATAGTTTCCGCACTACAAAAGGGTTTGGCTCCTCAGCTTCTCAGACATCACAATATGCCCATTGCCTAAGAGAGGGAATGGGTTGCATTGGTCAGCCTCCACTGAGGCTGATGGTCGACCTCGTCGCCATCACTTATATTAAGTGTATACTCAATCTTTCCACATGCGGCATCACACGCATTCCCATTAGCAAAAAAATAAACAGGTATAGCAATTAGGAAAAGAAGTATATATATTTGTCCTAAACATTCTAGACCTTTAAAGCTATGAATCCTAAGTTCCTGACAGAAAATGGGTTCCCCGGCGGAAGCCCTAATCTGTGGTATTCACATAAGTGAAGAGAAAAAAGGTTAGAGGGCCCCACGGTGGGCGCCACTTTTAAAGTTTCCACCTAAGAGATGGGAAGAGCACAAGATCTTGCTACAAAGGTGAGATAGACCCTAATAACAGATCCCCAACATTGATTTAATATCCCCAGTGAAGTCGCCATTTTTCTGTAGCGAGCGATTTTGGATGTGGTTGCGAAGCCCTATCGCTCTTTGGTACCTACAGCTCGATTCATTTTTTATCCTATTAAAGCTGATGAAAGAAGGGAAATAGATGTCTCAAATTAACCCTGCTTGCAAACTGAGGTTAAACAGCGGTCTGTTAGGTTACAGGTGCTACAAAGATTCGGGGTCTCTATTGGGTGTATTTTTTTAAAAGTGGTGTTTGGTCAATTGGTGGGAGGTTTAGATATTAGGACGGATATATGAAAGTATGGGATTTTGGGTTTTTGTTTAGTGTGCTCGCTAAGATCTTTTCTTTCAATCTTATGCCTACGTATTCCCGTTTACCGAAACAGGGAAATCAGAGTGTTCGTAGTTCCTCCTATTCTATGGGAGGAAATGGTTGTTTTGGTGTCTTGTTCAAAGCCCAAGATGTGAAGCTAAAGGTATTTGTATCTTGTTCAAAGCCCAAGATGTGAAGCTAAAGGGTCTATTTATATCTTGTTCGAAGCCCAAGATGTGAAGCTAAAAGGGTGTTGACTTTAGAGAGAATTTGTCATCTCTAAAGAGGGGGTTATATGTCACAACTGTTTATAAAGGAGAATTACTTTAACCGGGATATGTGAATCCGACAATGCCATAATTTCCTTTAAAGGGGGTTTCCAACCTGAAGGAGAAGACTTTAACTCAGTGTAGAGCAATGCTATTTTTCCTTAGGAATTTCTCATGCTAAAAGAGGGACAGTGGCATGGATGTAGATGATCCAGAGGCTTGCCGCTTACAGCGATTAGATGAAGGGGAAGGATTTGTTGATGTTTGTGTACTGTGAACGAGGCACAGCTTTGATGCTAAAAGGTTGATTGGATCAACCAGTGGTTTTCTTATATAAAGCCTAAGAGGAGGCAAATATGTGTCTCGTACAAAGCCCGAGAGAGAGGCTAAAAGGTTTTGACTCGACGATGGAGGCTTTTGGTATCTCGTATAAAGCCTGAGATGGAGGCTATTTGACTCAACAAGAGAGTCTTTTGTATCTCGTACAAAGCCCGAGATGGAGGCTAAAATTTGTTTGGCTCAATAAGAACCTTTTTGTATCTCGTATAAAGCCCAAGATGGAGGCGAAAGGGGTAATTGACTCAACGAGGGAGTCTCTTTATGTGTCTCGTACAAAGCCCGAGAGAGAGGCTAAACGTTGTTTGTCTCCGCTGGGGAGAATCATTGTATAAGAGAGAGGCTAACTTCACTGGAGAAGGATCATTATACAAAGCCTAAGAGGAGGCTATGGTGACTGTTCAGGTAAGTGACAGGTCCAGTATACTGATTTAAAGAGAAAATCAGTTCTTATATGAGTAACACTGTACTCAAGGATTTGATTCAAGGATCCGGGTTATTCCCGTTCTTTAAGGAAGTGGGAAATCCGAAGGGCATTGAGACTGTCCGAGTCTACGGGTCTTCTTCCTATTTAACGAAGGGGTCGCTTGAGAATGTCTTTGAGACTCAAGGATATTAGACTGTTCGTGTCTAGAGTTTCATCTTTCGTACTATGCTTTGAGAAACAGTAGTAGACTCTTGGAAAGGACTGTTCTATGAAGATGACTAGGTTATGTTCCTATACCTCTAGGAGGTCGTCGGGACAATTTGTACGAAGCCCAAGAGGAGGCTGGAAACTTTTAAGAAGCTGAGAGGTCCTCATACGAAGCCCAAGAGGAGGCTATCATTCCCGGAGGAAGAAATCATTATACGAAGCCTAAGAGGAGACTGTGAATACTTCTAAGAAGCCGGCGGGTCCTTGTACTAAGCCCAAGAGGAGGCAGGGTTGCTTTTAGGAAGCCTGTGGCTCCTTGTACGATGCCCAAGAGGAGGCCGATGCTTTTAAGAAGCCGATGGGTCCCCAAACCCCGAGAAATTCAAGACATGCCATTCACCGAGAATAGATCAAGCCAGGAAAGTTCGAGAATTTGGAAGAAACTCAAGAGATGCCATTCACGGAGAAAAGGTCATCTCTGGGGAATAGAGTTTCTTGACAAATGCTTTTAAGAAGCCTGTGGGTCCCCAAACCCCGAGAAGTTCAAGACATGCCATTCACCAAGAATAGATCAAGCCAGGAAAGTCCGAGAATTTGGAAGAAACTCAAGAGATGCAATTCACGGAGAAGAGATCATCTCTGGGGAATAGAGTTTCTTTGACAACTTCTACGAGTGACAGTCTATGAAAGGGTTCACCGAGAATGCTGCATTTCATGTCTCCATATTGTTTAACCCCAAGAGGAGGGAAGACTGTGTCTGGTAATCCTATGGGGATCTAGTTTTGACTATTTAAGAGTGATCAACGGCTTAATGCTAGACATAGTTTCCAGGGAAACTCTAAATATCTATACTATTATTACACAGTTGATATGAGTTTATGAAAGAAGACTTAGAGCGAAACAGCCCCACAATACAGTTATATGTATATGAAAGCGGTAAATGAAAGCATATAAACACTTACTCGGTTGTAGAGCTTCCATGCTGTTTGGTTAGTTGTTCAACAAAGACAGATTGAAAACAACAGTATATTCAAAATCAAAGGAGAAAGTGCTTTGAAAAAGAAAGATTTTGGGGCTTACAGCTCAAGGAGAGGCCCAGGGTTTTATCAGTGAGCGCACTGTTTAATTTGTACAGAGGGACTTATACAAGTGACTGTGGCCCAAAAATTATTTTCTCTACAAAGGGATTTGGGTCTTACACTCTCTCAAGAGGCCCAAAAAGTTTAAAGAAAAAGAGTGGGGCTTATAACACGAGGGTAGGCCCAGTTGATTTTTCGTTTGAAATGGTGATCGCGCCGAGATTTTCTTTTAACGCAGAGGGGCTTATACAATATCTGAGACCCAAAAGGTTTTGGTTAAAAGGGGATTGAGTCTTACACTCTATTAGAGGCCCAAAAGTTTTGAATGGGTCTTATAGCTCAAGGTGAGGCCCAAGGTTTATTTTTAAACTGGCGACGATCGTGCCGAATTTAAAAATGTACAGAGGGACTTATACAATAAGTGAGGCCCAAAATATTTCTGTACAAGTGGGTTGGGTCTTACACTCTAATAGAGGCCCAAAAAGTTTTAAGAAAAGAAATGGGTCTTACTACTCGAGGGTAGGCCCAAGGTTATTTTTCAAAAGGCGACGATCGCGCCGTTTATTTTTGACGGTATCGGGACTTATACAATACACTGAGGCCCAAAAATGATTTGGTCCAAAAAAAGGATTGGGTCTTACACTCTATTAGAGACCCAAAGTGTTTTGAAAATGATTTATGAGGGTTGAATTAATCCAAAAACCCTAATTTGTTTTCAAAATGTGTTTTAATTGAATAAAAATTCAATTAAAATGATCAAAATTGTTTAACATAGGAAAATCAAATTGTGATCTTGGATTAAAGCTTCAAAAATTTAGTATTGACTTACAAAATAATTAGAAAGCATTAAAAGTTGCAAAATCAAGGTGGAAAAATATTTTAAATGTTAAAAACAATTAAAACATTAATTCTTTGTAAAAATATCAATTATACAAAATAAATAATATTTTTGGGATTTTTTGGGAAAATAAAATATTTTAACATTTTTGTGAATTATTAAAAAAAGAACCAACTCAAAATCATTAAAACTCAGAGAGAAATTAATTTTTTAATCAATTAAATAAAATCACAAAATTCAAATATTCAAATATTCAAAAAATGGCGCCCAGAACACCCAAGAACACGCGCGTGTTCTGGGTTTGCCCAGATTTACATTTTCTCTCCAATCTCACTGAATACTTGATTATATCATGCAATCCACATACAAATCAACTCGTTTCAACCTCACGATCATGTCTATGGTATTTAATTTCATTTAAATTAAACATATAACAAGAAATCATGAAAAATCCTCAAGAACCCTAATTTCTGCATGAAGGCTAGGATTTTTGATACACGATTCAAACAATGCAATTAATTGAGGGGAAACATTCTATGCATGATTATGAACATATGGCCAAATTATTGTGCAACAAAAATTGTATGGATCATAGAGTTAGAAGAGCTCATGCTTACCACTTGCAGCTGGTGATCGTGATTTGTGTTGGAGGTGTTACAGCTAGGTTCCAATGATCTGGATAGCTTCCCTAGGTGCCATGGAGTGTGTATGAATGCTTGGAATGGATTGAAATGATCTGGAACTTGGGATGGTACCCCAATTGCAAATCTGTCAAGAACTTGAGCAATTGGCTGGTGATTTTGTGAAATCTGTGTTCCAGATGTTATGTGAGTGTTTGGATCAGTTTTATATGATGTATGTGAGGTGTGTCTGTGATTGGTTTGGTTGGAAAAGCTCTCAAACTCAAAACCCGATAGTGACTTGCCTTAGAAGGTAAAATTGGAGTGAAAGAAGAGATTTTGAGGAAAGCATCTGTTTGATGGCTTTGGTGTACTCAAACTGATCACAATTGAGCTCTATTTATAGTAGAGCATGTTTGTTTTGGGATCCACAATGAATGGCAACTGCAGCAGAGGTTTGGCCAATGTTGTCCAATGGAAATCCAAGTCTTCTCTAGCCATTGACTAGAGGTTAGGGCACAGGGCTTTGGTTCCCTTGGTCTTGGATAAGTCTTGACTGAATTCAGTTGAGAATGGCTCAGTCCATGCCACCTTGATGCTTCCATTGAATGCTCCAATCCAAAATTGGAGTCTTGTCCCTATTTTCGCAATTCTAGGTTCAACATGCTATTTCTTGTTCCAAAGACTTTGGAGGCTTGGCTCAGTGATTGTCCCCTTTAGATTCAATCCTCAGATGTGTCCAAGTGGATAGGAGCATTTGGATTTGGCTGATTTTGGAAAATCGAGCAAAAATGCAAAATCTGCCTTGCCTTGACAGATTTCACCAAGGTAACTTGCCAATGTTGAATCTCATGACTCAAATTGAATTTGGTAATGTTCTTGGCCATTTTGGAAAGCCCTTACATGATACAACAACTGTTTGAACATGTTTGGTTTTGATCTCTTTTGAATCCAAGTGAAAAATCCCCCTACATTTGGCAAAAAGTAAGGTAGAGGGCAATGACTCAAAATCCATAACTCAAAATCCATGAGGAATTTGGACATGGGTCAGTATGAAGCTTTTGTAGAGGGCAATGAGCTCTACAAATTAAACTTTGAATGGGGAACAATGGCCTTGTAGTTTAGGAGTTATGATCCTCCAAAGTTGGCACATTAGTGTCACTTTTTCCATAACTTAGAAATTTTTCTAAGTTTTTATGGTTACCCCTTTTACAAGTTATCCCACTTTCTTTGATTTTTCTTGATGAATGATGATTCAAATCATACATTAACATCATTTTAGGGTTAAAAATCCATTTTGGTGAAAAATCTCAAAAAGTCAAAGTTGACTTTTGTGCACAGTTGACTTTTTATCAGATGAATTCCAAACTGTGCAATTCTTCATGAAATCATGTCCTTGACCTAAATCAAACTTGATGGACATGTTCCATGGGTGTCATCGGGTATATTGAATCATGTCTTAGGGCTTGGGAGCATGTCCTGGTCAAAAGTCAAAGTTACAGTTGACTTTCCTCGCGAAACCTTAATTGTAGTGCAGATGAAATTGAGATTTGTTGCTCAAGCTTCTTGGATTAATCTATTGTTCCAAATGGATCAATATAGTTCATTAGAGACCCTCAAACCCTCTCTTGAGGTCTTGGCTCATGATTTGCCCTAAAAGTCAACTTAGGGGTGAATTAGGTCAAGAAACCCTAATTCCTGATTTTTGATGAATGCATCCCCTGAGGCAAAATTGACTTGATGATTGGGTCCATGAGGTTCCATGGAGCATATTAGGTTATGTTTTGGATCTTTGGCTCATGCCCAGAGGAAAATTTCCAACTGGAGGCCCTGGTCGACCAAAACCCTAATTTGGTGATACTGTCGATCTTGAGACTTGATCCACCTAGAAGGGAGCAGCCTTGTGCTTAATCCTTGAAGTGGGAGTCCTTTTGATCCATTGTGGATGTTTGAGAAGTTATACAAGTTGAAGATCATGTCATTACTTGATTGATCCTTTGTCTAAGAACTCTGATAGGGCTTGAAACCCTAATTCTGATTGTGGTGAATGCTCAACAACCCTTGAGGCATTTGATGAGGCATGATGGTTCATCCATATTGTGATGATGATTTGCACAATGATGGAAAATCTAAGTGGTCAAAATTTGGGGTATGACAAATAGATTTAAAATAAAAGAATTAAAAGGAAATTAAGAAAGAGAGGGAGGTGATATTAGAAAAATGGAGGGTGATGTGTTGAAACGGGCCTAGCCCATTCTTTTAAAAAAAATATAAAAAAATATAAAAAATAAAAGAAATATTAAAAAAAATAGAAGAGGAATCAGAATTATATCATCATCTTCCTCATGAGAAATGGAACACAGCTACGGTCTTTCTTTCTCGTTCAGAATCGGCGCCGGTGAAGGTACACCCTCCGCAGCGCCGAAATTGATTGTTCACAACAAAACTCACAAATTTCGACCTCCTCTCTCCAAATCCACTACTATTTTGTTCTAATTTTTGCTCGTGATTTAAAACCGACAATCACAACGGAAGAGACTTGGATCTAACTCTGAGATGTTGTGGTTGAAAGAGTATTATTCACTGCCAGATGTTGTTGCTTGACGTTGATAAATTCTGTGTGTTTAACGTTGTTACACGTTGAAGCTCTGAAACGTCGTTGGTGAATTGCTGCGATGAGTTTTGTATGGATTTGCATAGGAGAAATTGTTGTGACTACTGACTTGTTGATGCTTGTGTGTCAGTGTAGAATTTGTTGTGAGATTTATGACTTTTGGTTGATGTTATGAGTGCGAATTTATTTTGAAGCTTTGAGCTCTTTTGAGTTTTTGCAGGTTCTTCAAGTTGTGAAGGTTAAAGAAGGTTGGAATGGTGAATTGAAGGTGAAATGGGAAGGGATTATTTGGCTAATCAAAGCTTAGTGAATTGAAGAGATGGTGGCTCTATTGATAAATAAATTGGAGGTGAGGTTTTGAATTGAATCTGAAGTTTTTGAATGGGAAAAATCTGTTGTCGTTTTGATGCTTTTGCGATGCCGTTTTGTTTCGTTTCCTTCTGCAGTGCTGATTACGTGACTTGTTTCTGAGTCTCTTTTTGATGTCATTTTGGAATTGATTTCGTTTCACACTCACGCTTTTGGATTGCGCTGTTTGTAACAATTAGGTGTGGATGGCTTCATGCTGAACCGGCTTGGTAGTAGCAGCTTGTGACGTAACGGCTTTTGGTTGCAGCTGAAAATTCATGTTATTTGATGTGGCTGAAGCTAGGATGGCTTATTCTTTATTTATTTTTGTTTCAAATATTGTACTGATGGGCTTTGAATCATGAAGTAATAGTATAAGGCTTGGTAACGGTCTTCTCAGTCTCAAAAATCAAGTCCACCAGCGAATTTATCAAGCAGGAGGATTGATGGATTTAAGAGCACAACTCTTGCGATAAAAAGTTTTGTTTTCTGCTTTTCAAATAAAGCTAGACCTGCGCTACCAACCTGTCCGTCATAACCTTTCTCCAATAAATTGATAAATGTATGTGCATGAGGTTTTTTAGCTTTATGGATTTCAAAGTATCATGAGCATGAAGTGGCTTAAAAGCTTGTATTGGAAATGTGTATCAAGTGGTTTGGAAAAGCATGGGCCGTGTTCTTCAAGTCATGGCATGAGTTGTTTTTTTTCTTTCTTCATGTGGGCCCTATGATGCCATTTGTAAATGGATAATGAAGAATTGAAAAATGGTTTTTTATGACTAATGGATATTGAAATGAATATTTAAGAATAGAAATTGGTAATGGATTTTAGAAAGTGGATATGATATTGAATGTTTGAAATAGGATTTGAAAATATAATGGAATTAGATAATGAGATATGGATAATGAATTTGGAATGTGGATATAAATGGAAACGGAGTAAAAAGAAACGGTTATGGACTTTAGATGGAAATTTGATTTGAATTGAATATGGATAGAAAATGAAGTGGATAATTGGAATATAGTGGATAGACATGGGGTAATGGATATATGGAGATGGACAGCTATGCATTTCTATCAATACTTTCCAACAACACGGCCATGAAACCTCAATTTTTATCCAAAGCCAACTTAAAAATTTCCTAAAAGCATCTGATTAAATTACCACAACTGAACAACAGCCATTTGAATCTGATGAATATTGCCACACAACAGCTTGACAGTTACTACTTGAGAAATAAACCACTGGCGCAAATAACTCGCACTTGAAGTAATTGCTCGATAGTTTGACCAAGATTAGGTCAAACATCCATCTGATTTGGATCATAGCTGAACAACCACACTTGATTTCAAATTATGCCTTACTTTGACAATCCTGCAAAACCTTAAACACAGAGAGAGAGAAACAAGCAAACAGCAGCATATTTTTGGTATTTTGGTTAGAGGTTAGTAAACAGAAACAAGTAAGAATAATATACAGATTCTCAGGAGAAACAAAGAATGTGATCTTGTTTGTGGTATAAGATGCAAATGAAAATGTGAAAAATCTTAGGAGTAAAAATTAGGGTTCAACAGCTGCCCCTATCTAAGTTTCTTCTATTCGGAGATATGAAGGTTGAAAACTTCGTCTCGACAAGATTGAAGATACTTAAATATAGCAAACCAAATTTTTAGCCAAAAGATGTCACAAGATGATAAGAATGCTAAGGATGAAGCACACTGCAGGGAAACTTGAAACAAGAGAGTTACGGTAAGTTGAGAGAGATGACGAGAAAAGACACGCGCGGGGGACACAAGCTATTTCTGGAGATCTGTCAAGGTGACAAGAAGTATCCATCAACAGTTGGAAAGAGAGGGACCAGACCCTGGAGGACGAGTAGTGACATCCAAGAATAGCATTGGATGTCCAAGAATGGCATTGGAAAACAACAAGAAATTTTCTGGTAAAAACAGCAGCGTCATCCAAGAATAGCATTGGATGGAGGTGAAAAACACTATATTGGGGATAAGATATCCAAGAATGGCATTGGATAAAGGCGCTACAACATTCAAGAATTGCATTGAATGGAGCAACAATAAACATCAGAGACATCCAAGAATAGCATTGGATATAAACAAAATTCCATTTGAAAACTTCATTGGGGACATCCAAGAATAACATTGGATAGCAAGGTTAAATCATCAGAGATATCCAAGAATAGCATTGGACTTGGCTGGGGAAAAGGTGTCCAAAAATGGCATTGGACAAAAGAAATCACAACATCCAAGAATGGCATTGAATGAAGTGAGAAAGGTTCTAGAAAATATATCATAAGTATCCAAGAATGGCATTGGATAAAAAGAGTTCACAATATCCAAGACTGGTATTGAATAAAGTGAGCAGGGACTTTCAGGGATGGCACTGAAAGGTAAAGGTAAATCACTACATTCAGGAATGGCACTGAATGGTAATCAGAAAGACATCCAGGAATGGCACTGAATGCAAAGGAGAAAACTCATTCAGGAATGGCACTGAATGAACAGGTAAAAATTTCAGGAATGGCACTGAAAGATATCCAAGCAGATCTGTTGGGGATTACAGAAGAGAGGCAAAACTTCCAGGAATAGTATTGGGAAAAACAAGAGGAACAAGATATCCGGGAATGGCACTGGAAATCAAAAGAGACAAACATCCAAGAATGGCACTGAAATGAAAAGAAGACAAAGATCCAGGAATGTCACTGGAGAAACAAGAGGCAAACATCCAGGAATGGCGCTGGAGATCAAAAGAGACAGACATCCAGGGATGGCACTGGAGTGAGAGAAAGAAAAGATCCAGGAATAGCACTGGAAAAGAAACAAGATAGGTAAACGACAACATTCAGGAATGGCACTGAATGACAAGGTAGGTAAAAGTTTTGGTAGGCCCCAAGTAAGTTGGACTTTGATCACAAGGTAAGATGTTGAAAGCAACAGGGCCTCGGGAAATGCATATGAGCGCGAAGCACACTTCGAGCTATGAAAATCTTTCTGTGTATGATAAATGAATGATTTATCTATGCAATGTATATGATTGAAATAACCGAGATAGACTCCTTTGTGAGGGAAGAATGGAACTCTGATTCCTCAACACAGGGAACACTGCCCACTTCGCTTGGAGAGAAGAAGTTGAACACATCTCTGTCACACTTATGAATTGTATCAGGCTGATGGTCTTTTCAGGGAAGACATCTTGAGGATTCTTCAAGATGACTGCCCCAGATTGATTGACTGATGAGGATAAACTGATCATGGCTTCAGTTTGACTACTGCAGGGGAAGAATGAACTGATCATGGCTTCAATTCTTGAAATAATTGTTGAGAATAAAATGATCATGGCTTCAGTTGCTATTGTTGGGGATGAACTGGTCATGGCTTCAGTTCTTGAAATGATTGTTGAGAAGGCTAAACTCAATATGAATCTTGAAAAAGATCTTCTAGTTAACCAATTCTGAGAATATCTTGCACTGCGCAACAAATCTTGAACAGGATATGGAAGTATTGCCCCTGATAGGATCACTGACCAAGTTTTTAAACTGTTTGAAATTTCTTGATGAGGAAAGTTTGCCTACAAATAAAATTATTCATTCATGGTAATTTTAATGCAAAGCTCATGCAATTTTGAAATCAAAAATCATTTTTGGAATGATATTATTGATGTAAAGCAAATGAATCACTTGTCAAAACATGGGGGTTTAGACATTAAAGAATGAAAGAGAAAGCAAAGGTATGACATCAAACAAATGATTGGCAACAATCTTAGGAGTCAATTTACGCAACCTTGCTGTAGTATGCTTTCAAAATAAACCTGGCTTCAATTAGCTCTTTTGAAGGTTGTAACATGGTCTGGTTCACGGTTTTTGAAACAAAGGATATAGGCTCAAATTTTATTTGTACCCAACCCATTCTTCGTGATGATCTTCAGTCCTATGCTCAGTTAATTCAAACTATGCATTCAAGTTCCAAGTGATTTTGGAATTGCGACACTGTTATGATGATGGCTCAAGAGATTTTTGAGATGGCAATCACTTCTCTTACAACATTTTGTTGTTTTTGATGAGGACCTCAGTCAACTCGTTTTGTCTTTGAGGATTTTGGTAACCTCTTGATTTTTTTTGTTATCCCTAACTTTTACCTGAACTATTTTATTTGAGCTTACAGTCAACAGGATGCCCCAATTTTTTCCTAAGTCTTCTTCATAGGTTTTGACTTAGCGGGCTTTTCATTTGATTTTTTTTCATTCTTTTTTTTTTTGAAAAATAGTGACTGCCTGGCTTAATGATTACGATGAACCATCATTGGCTTTTGATTTGAAAGACATCTTTGACACTTTTTTGATGTGTGCGAAGGAAAGCTTTTGATTGCAATGATTCTCTTGTGTTTAAATACATAGTCAAATTAACTGAGAACTACCCATCCCCAGGTTAAAATTGCGGGTTTTTTCGTATAGAAAGAAACTCCACCTTCTAGGCTCAAAGGGGTTGACAAGGGATTAACTTCCTTATTTCTCCAGTGTTTGGGAGTTGAAACAATGCATGTACATCATCAGCTAAGTTTTAATTGAAAGCATACAATTTAGCAATATCAGGTATTTCGTTTTCATCATCCTCCCTCCAATCTTTGCATAAACAAAAGTTTGATAAAGAAAGTGAATAGGAGATATGTTTGTTTTGTGAAAAAGAAAGCATAAAGATGCACACAGTGGATATAAGTGAATTGAATCAAAACATTGCAATGCTCATTTCATTGAAATTACCATGAAAGTACAAATAATGTTCGAAAGCAAACAAACACTACAATCAAAGAAAAATGCAAGCAGAAAGAAACAAGGCCTAGTTACTAATCAGCAACAAGGATGAGCTATCCTGTCTGAAACACTGGCTTTAGGAGATGATCCATCTAAACTGACTCAAACTTCACTTGGCATGCTCTGGCAAAGGATTGTTGACAACATTGGGATTATCATCAAGAAAAGTCAGAATCTTTGAGTTCACCAGTTCTTGCACTTTAGCTTTCAATGCATAACAACTTTCCAAGTTATGGTCTGCCCCACCTTGATGGAACTCACATTGAAGATCAGCCCTATAGCCGGATGGGAGATTATTTGGAGGAGGAGGTAGATCCCTCATTGTAATCAAACCTTTCTTTACAAGACATGGATACAACTCAGTGTAGGACATCGGGATAGGATCAAATTTAACCCTATTGCGATTCTGATTTTGTCTAACAGCCTGACGAGGAGCTTGAACTGGTTGATCATTGACAATAGGAGCAACTGCAGCTACATACTGTTGTTGTCTACGACGAGGTTTCCCTTCAACTGAAACAGCATGGGTATCACCATCCTTCTTGTTTTGAAAATTCCCAGCATACTTTTTAGTACCATTAAGGCTTCAGCATTAGCAATCTTTCCTTTCTTGATACCCTCTTCTAGTCTTTCTCCAATAGTGACTAGGTCAGCAAAACCAGATGATACACTGCCTATCATCTTTTCTCAAAAGAGTGCCTGAAGAGTGTCCATGAACAATCCAGTCAATTCCTTTGCAGCCAATGGTGGCTCCACCTGAGCAGCTAGCTCTCTCCAGCGCTGAGCATACTCCTTAAAGGATTCTTTTTCTTTCTGAGACATATTCTGCAATTGGTGACGGTCACGTGCCATATCCAGATTGTACTTATACTGCTTTAAGAAAGCATCAGCCAAGTCTTTCCAGCTTTGGATACGGTTCTTCTCATGTCCCATATACCATTTCATTGAAGCCCCACTCAAGCTGTCTTAGAAACAGTGAATGAGCAGTTTGTCATTTTTGGCATGAGCAGCCATCTTGCGGCAGTACATCACCAAGTGGCTTCTGGGACAGGTGTGCCCTTTGTATTTCTCAAAATCAGGAGTTTTGAATTTTGCAGGCATAACCAAGTCTGAAACCAAGCACATGTCCATTGCGGCAGCACTAAAGACATCACTTCCTTCCACGACTCTTATCCTTTTGTCAAGAGTTCGCCATTGCTCTCTGACTTCTTCAATGTATCCAGGTTCTCCCTGACTTTCAGATTGTGGACCAGCAGCATGGTACACGAAAGGAGGATTCTCAAGAATATCTTGAGCAACAGAATGGACAACAGGCTGAGGTTCAGTGAACAATGGAGCTGAAGATACTTGCAATACAAACGGGACAACTGTAATACCCTAATTTTTACTACTAAGATCCCACATGTCATTTGCATATTTGCATACCACAAACAAGATCACATATTAGTTCCCTCTTTGGTAGGTTTGTGCCTTGCAGAGATCTTTAAGTTTGTGTGCGTTTGATTGTTTAATTTGTTTATATTTTACTAACCATTATCTAAAATCCAAAAAAAATATTTTATTTTCTTTCACTAACATTTTCAGGGGGAGAATAGGTCAAAAATACCAAAACAATAGTCCTTCAGCTCGATTAAATTTCATCTTATAAAGTCAAAGTTGATCTGCGATTAATTCAAAAGTTATCTGATCAAGACTTTCAAAGATTTAATTGATTATTATTCAAGGGACTCCAAGGTTCATGTGTTTATTTCCATGCCTTCTTTGACAAGCAAGAAAAATCGAGCCGGAGTCAAGACAGCATATCAAAAAGCTAAATTTCCCAAATTTTCACTGTGTTAATCGATTAACATATTAGGTTAATCCGTTAACGCGTGCGAATTTTGAAAAAAATGGCAGCAAATTCAAATTTTCAGCAATTGGCACCAATTTTGATCACATGTGGAATATTCTAGACCATCTCATTTTAATTCCCTACATCACTTTGATCATTTCCCACCCTGTACCATCACTAATCACCACTCTTTTGTGATTTCCCTCCAAATTTGAATTCCAATCCTAATTTTAATCATCCAAGCCTAATTCCAAACCACCAAATTCCCAAGCCTAAACTCTATAAATAGAGACTTCATTTCATTCATTTCACAAGCTTTTGATAGCCAACAAACCCCTTGCAATTTCTCACCCCAAACCATAAATTCACCAAAGCTCTTCTTTCTTCTTTTTAAAGTTAGTAAGAATTCACATTGATTCTTGCTTAACTTTGAGCTAAACCTTCATCATTTCTTGTTTTTGTTCATGAATCATAGTAGATCAAGGTTTTGGAGTGCAGATCTTGCTGCAATTCAAATGAATTTTCTGATTTGGAGTGGTAATTCATCTTCCACAATTGTTAAAGCTTCATATTCATCATTCAAGATGTAGATCCTTGGTGTTGTTTGTTGTTGATCCTTTGGATCATATATTTTTGTTTGATTGCAGGTTTCTTTATCCTTTTTTACTTTAAATTTCGTGCCAATTCAATTCATGATCATAAGATGTTTGGAAATGTTTTGAAAGAAGATCATGCTGAATTTTGCACATTTTTTTGCTTCTGGTGCAGCGTTAACCGATTAACCAGATACAGTGTAAACTGGTTAACCTATTAACACCCTATTTTACGTAGAAAATTCAAAATCTGCACTGGTTAACCGATTAACTAAATGTGTTAACCGATTAACCAGTGTCCAGAATGTTTTTTTGGCTCTGGTTTGGGACTGTTTTGGTTCTTTTGCCATTTTCATCCCTTTTCTTTTGTTCTTAGCCTTAGATCACATATTCTTGTGGTTAAATTTGGCCTTCTCTTCATCTATTTCTCTTTTCTTTTTTATCGATGAAAGTCTAAGATATTGGAATTTCGTTGCTTGAATTTCGATTGGAACGAGATCGTTACCATTTTTCTTTTCGTGCGGTATTGCTTTCAGATGACGATCAACATATCGTTCATCTAGCATACATTAGCACAAAGAGCTATTGACTGGCCTCATTGTAGGGTAATTACTCCATAAATTACTTGGCGATTGCTTAACATAGCGCAATATTTGTCCCGTATCGGAAAACTATCAAGAATGGTTGATTATTTGTCTTATGGTTCAAAACTCATGAAACTTGTTGTTAGGAGGCTTTGATCTTATTAATCCTCTAATGAGTTTCATCAACCTTGACCTAAGTGCAATTATTCAATTGTTATTGATCACTAACACTAACAACTAATCACTAACTCTCTAACAATATTTTGTATTAATTTTGTTTATGTTTCCTTCTCGCTCCCTATCTCTTTTATTTTTATGCTTCATTTCATATCATGTTTATGCTTCCGCAATTTTTCCTTTGTCCGTTGGACACTTGTTTATGCTTATGCCTTTTTTTTCTTTGTCCATTTGGACTCAAAAACATTAATAAAGGCTTAAACCATAAAAAAACTTAATTCTCCTCATTTTGGTCTATTGGTTACTATCCTATGCTTTGGAGTGATCTCTTTATGGACCTCTTTTGAAGTAATATCGGACTTATGGATCTAGAATTAGGACTTCTTATCCCTTTGCTTGGAGTATTGATTGAAGACTTTCCTTTATTTGGCCAATTTGTTTAAGGATGGAATTCTTTTAATATTGATTTGAAGTGGCTCCATTTCGGTTAGATCCTTCTTTTCCCTAGCTTTTATTTTATGCACTAGGATAGTCACTTCTTCTCCTCCCCTTCTTAAATTTTCAAAATCCTCTCCCTTTTTCAAAACCTTCTTGTTTTCAAACTTAAAACCGCTTTCATAATAAAACCTTGACTTTAGTCAAGTGATTTTTAAATTTTGTTTTCTTTAATAAATGTCAATCTATCTTAATCATACTTTGACCATTTCAAAAAGACATAAAAAATACAAAAACTCATCAAACTTTTTTTTTGTGCTTTGTGCACCTTTTCCTTTTTAAACTTTTTCATAAGTTTAGACATGATTCATTTCTTTAAGCGGAATTATTCGCTTAGAAATGACGACTTGTCTTTACACTTAAAATCAACCAAAACAAACAAGTTTTTTGTTCTTTGTACCACGAACTACGGGGTTTTGATCCTACATTGCACATCGTGGGTACGTAGGCATGAGGCGATAAGTCTCACAAAACACAAAAATATTAAAAAAATAATTCTCCTCTCATCTCCTCAATCTCTTTACAAGCAAACCTTTTTCAGACAAAAAGCATAAATACATCAAAGGGCTCCTATAGAGTACTATAGATGTATTGGGTGCGTAAAACCTTCCCTTTACATAACCAACCCCCCTTACCCTTTATCTCTTTGTTCTTTTAGAACTCTTTAAGTTTTGTTCGCTCTTTTTTCCTTTCCTTTTTTGGATAAAAATAAAAGTGCGGTGGCGACTCTTGTTTATTTTTTAGTTAAGTTAATAAAGAGCTTACACTCACAAATTTCCCCGCTACAGAAAAGTGGCGACTCTGCTGGGGACTCGTCTCCCTTGAGGGGTTTAGCCTACTTTGATTTATTTACTGCTTTTTGTCTTATTTGCTTGTTACTTTTTTGTTCTGTTTGGGAATTTCTCTGTGTGTGAGATAGGTCCTATACCCGGACCAGAATGTACTTTGAGATAGGAGGATGGTATAGTCAAGGGAACTTTGAGGGAGTCGAATCCTGAAAAAGAAGAACTTGAGAATCCATCCACTCGGTGGTTGCCTCTTTGGCATTACAGATGTCGATCGAGCGATCGTGAAGGCATTACTTTTTCCATAGAAGCCTATAACACTGAGAACCGTAGTAACCCTTAACCCATCTTAGCCTTTTTAGGATCGTAGCGCGGAAGTAATGAAGATGCAAATCTGACTTAGCTGTCACGCGATGCTACACTCAGGTTAGATTCTCTTGAGGATAACTACCAACCTCCGAGCAAATCGGTGCGCTAGTGTGTCTGATAGTGGATTGTGGACCCTGGGCACTCTGTTAGAACCACTGATTTCTGTAGGTACAATGAAGACAAAACCTTAGTACTTACCTTTGTGGGATTGATTCTTACCCTTGGCTTCATGATCGTGACTTGAACCTTGACACGTGTGCTTTGTGTGATCTTGTTTGTGGCTGTTGCATTCATGCACTCATGCATTCATGAGCATTCTTCTAGAAAGTTTTCAAGGAACTTAAAGGTGTTATTGCAAACATTGCAGGTACTTTTGTTATGGATTTTGGAAGGAGAAGTACCAAGAAGTACACTTTCAAGAGTCCTAAGTTAGAGGGTTTGAGAGAGCTAGGATGTTTGGTTGTTAATACCAAGAAGTTTGAGTCCAGATATGGAAGGCTTTTATCTCTATTGAAGGTTGATATGGCTGAAGGATTGCTTGCTACTTTGGTTCAGTTCTATGACACTTTGCTGCATTGTTTCACCTTTCCTGATTATCAGTTGGTACCCACGCTAGAGGAGTATTCTCTCATGCTTGGTTTACCTGTTCATGGTCAGATTTTCTCTGGTTTGGATCCCGCTCCCGAGCATCATGTTATTGCGAAGGCTACTTACTTGAAGGCTTCAGAGATTAAGGCTCACATGGATACCAAATGAAAGATTCTTGGGTTACCCGCTAAGTTCTTGATGGATAGAGCTCATCACTTTGCTAGTATGAAGAACACAGGTGCTTTCAAGGCTATCCTTGCCCTGCTTATTTATGGATTGTTCCTCTTCCCGAATGTTGAGAACTTTGTCGACATCAACGCTATTCAGATTTTCTTGATTGGGAATCCAGTTCATACTTTGCTTGCCGATGCTTACCATTCTATTCACCTTAGGAATTTCCATGGTGAAGGGATGATTATCTGTTGTGCACCTTTGCTTTACAAGTAGTTTATTTCTCACTTTCCGAAATCTGCAGCTTTCTGGAATCTCAAGAATGGTTTATATTGGTAGCGGAAGATCATGTATCTCACTCATTCTGATATTGATTGGTGTAGCCGTGTTCCTTCTGGAGCGATGATTATTGATAGTTGTGGTGATTTTCCCAACGTGCCTCTTCTTGGTACAAAGGGAGGAATCAGTTACAATCCAGTGTTGGCTCGTCGTCAGTTGGGATATCCTTTGCGAGTGGTACCGAAGAACATTCATTTGGCCATGTACGATTTCGATTACTCTAATTGTTCACATTTTTTGCATTGTATGAACATGAATATTTTTGCACAATTTTGTTCACATGATAGCATGATTTGTGAATCATTAAGTATCATTTAGTACTGTTTTGCACTTTCATTCATGTTAAATTAAGTTCATTCCTCAAAGGATAAGCTTAATCTTGTACAACCAACATTACACCTTTTGTTTTAATAATTTTTCATTCATTCGAAAAATTATTAGCATGTGCCCCTCCCTTTGGTTAATTAATCGAAACTTCATTTCGATTATTAATCTTCCCTTTGGAGTTTCTCTTTAGGCCTCCTTTAGAGCTTTCTCTCTTTTTACTTCCCCACGGAGTCAGAGCTTTCACGCGACACGGGAGAACTATACAACATGGAGCTATTGTGCTGTCTGTTTCAACTTCTACTCTACACCCTGTGTGTTAGAGAAGAAATGAGGATGGGGAATTCCTACTCTTATTCTGACAACTTCAAGTAAGGGACGTATGACCCTGTGCCTGGCTTAGTCACCTCTTTCCTCAGGCGGTAGTGTATCTCCTTCCCCAGTCGAGTCGATCCTTAATCACTCTTATCTCTTTCAATTCCTCTTGTGGTCAATCACCATCCTTGGTTAAGATCATTGTCTTTGGGTTAGCAAACTCTCTTTGTTTTGATACCCTACTTCTTCTCTTTTGGTCAATCATCGTGTTTTGATTCCCCAGAAGAACCTCAATTTTTTTTCTTCGGTTAAACACAGTTTTCCTGTTAAGCACCGAAACCCTAGCGGAGTTCGCAACCTTCTCTTGGTTCTTCTCCCTTTGTTTGGTTTACCACTGCCTGTCAGTTAAAACACCAATTTGCACTCCTTCTCAATTAACCACAGTCTATCTCTTAACACACTGAGTTCCTCTTGGGTTAATCACTTTTTCTTTGTTAATCACCCATTTTTTCAGTTAACCACAGCCTTCCTGTTAAAATACTGAGCCTTTTCAAGTTAATCACCTTCTCTTGGTTAATCACTCTTTTTCTCTTCGGTTAATCACAGTCTTTCTGTTAAAATCGAATCCCTCAGCGGTTAGCAACCTCTTTTGGTCTAACACCCTTTTTGTTCGTCTAGTACTGCTTGTTCATTCAGTATCGACATCCCCTTTGGGTCACAACCTCTACTTGGTTCCACACCCTTTTGTTTGGTTAACCACTTCCAGTCAGTTAATATACCGAACTTCTTTTCTCTTGGTTTCAACACCATCACCTTTGTTTGTTCCCTAGTAGGGTCGTTACCTTCAGGTCCCTAACACTTTTCTTTGTTCTCTTACTCCCCAGTGGAGTCTCTTATATTCCTTTTGCTCTGTATCTTTTTGGTTTCTACACCATTTTTGCACGTTATCCTCAGCACAATCTCTATTCTTTTCCTTTGCACTTTGGTTTTTACACCACTTACCTTTCCTTTTCTTTTTCCGTCTTGGTTCCCCAAACTATGGAAGCTCTAATTCTACATTCATTCGAATGTATGATACGTAGGCACGAGATCGCGATGATCTTGGCGAGCACACTTCCACCCTTCCTTCCTTCTTCCTCTTCTTTGTCCCTGGATCCATGAACTACGGCGCTCTAATTTCCTCATTGCACTATGAGGGTACGTAGGCACGAGGGCCCAATCCTCCGCGAGCACTTTCTTCTTTCTTTCTTTTCTCTTTTCTCTCTCTTCTCTTTTCTTTTTGCTAGAAGACTTTAGATAGATAACCCATCCATGCTTAAAAGTAAGCGAAATGGTTCCCGTCGAGTATGACGGAGGCGTAAGGTGCTAGTACCTTCCTTTCGCATTACCGATCCTCGTTCCCGTTTCTCTTCCCATTGGGTTTTATCGAAAAGGGTGGATAGAAAAGGAAGATCAGGTGTCAAGAACATGTCATCCGATACCAGAAACAACAGTGACTCCCAAAAGAATGCTAGGTCTGAAGAAAAGTCTAATCAAGGCAAAGGAGTACAATGCTATGAGTGTGAAGGTTTTATCCACATCAAGTCAGAATGTCTCACTTTTCTAAAATAGCAAAAGAATGGGTTGTCTGTATCATAGTCTGATGACGATGAGTCAAAAGATGATCCTAACTCTGAGACTGGCAACATTGTAACTGCTTTCTCTGGTAGATGGGCTGATAAGGTAGAATCGTGTGTAGAAAATTTCCTTTATGAAGATCTGGATATGTCTGACAATGAAACTTGTATCAAGTGTGAGGATCATATTAAGATAGAGGAGAATCAGTGGAAGATTATAGCTGCACTGGAAAATGAGAAGAAAAAACTTCTATGTAATGTTCAGCATCTTCAGGATGAGGTAACCTTCCTAAAATCGAAGCTTAATAGTATGACAGATTCATTAAGAAGAATGAGTAATGAATATGATGTGGTGCAAGAGTATAGAAGTGCGGGAGGTGATGATCAACAAAACAACAAGTTTGTACATGAGTTCTATCCTTCCGAAAAGAAGAAAATGGTCACGATGTCCAACCACATATTACAACATCTTGGTAGACGTGGTGTATCTTCAACAAACTCTAAAGCCTCAACTTGGAGGTGTCATTACTATGGGGAGCATGGTCACATTATTCCCTTCTGTTATAAATTGTATGGAATGTAACAAGCTTCAGCTTGGGCCAAAGTCAATTAGTTGGGTAAGAAGAGAAGTTTTATCAATAGGGATGTGAATTTTATGGCTCACACCTCTTTGAAGGCTTCAACTAGAGAAGACTGGTACTTTGACAGTGGTTGCTCTGGACACATGACAGGGATTCAAAGGCTGTTATTGGATACTTTAACGTTTATTTTCTAAAGTATTGAAAAATAGGATCTGACTCTGATAAATATAGCTCTGACTCTTCAAGAGATCATGTTGAACGTCACTCCCAATTGATCAAAAGTCTTTTCTGCCTCAAAGAAGAAAGTTTGTTTCTAATGTGTTTCCGAAAGATTCTAAGAAGGAAATATGTTGCTGCTATAATATTCTCTTGGATTCTGGCTCTGATAATTATCTTCTGAAGACTAAGTGCTAAAGACCCTGAAGACAAGGTTCTGATGAACAACGTTCTGAAGACTCTAAAGACTTAAGTTTCTGAAGACTAAGTGCTGAAGACTCTGAAGACAAGGTTCTGCTGAACAATGTTCTGAAGCCTCTAAAGAGTTAAGTTTCTGATAACCAAGGGTTCTGAAGAAGGAGTGCTGAAGACTATGAAGACAAGGTTCTTCTGAACAAGTTTTGAAGACTCTGATGACCGAAGACTCTGTAGACCCAATGATCAATTCTTATGATCATGCTTCAACCATATCCATTCAGAAGCCTTTGATGAATAGAAGAAGATGAAAAGTTTGCTAGGGAAATAGTACATAGTACATCTCTAACACGTTCTTTTCCACTACCATTCCACTACCCTGATTTGGTGGTACAAAGGACAACTTCAGTGTACGATTTTCATCCCATCATAACGACATTATTTTAAGTCGACAGCAATTTTACTGATATTCATAATCTTCAATTCAACGGATCTTTTTCTGGCTATATAAGGACTTGATCACTCAAAGAAGAATATAACATTGAGATACATAGTGTTGAAAAATAGTGAGACACACATATATACAAGTCGGCGATGAAATTCATGATTGATACTGATATATAAAAGTGAAGACACTGATATGAGATAGAGAAATCCATGAGTGAACAGTAAATCACTACAATACAAAGATGAAAAATTGTTCATATTATATAGATTTTCTCTAAGTTAGTTTGAGCTAAAAATTGTGTTTATATCAGCTTGTCTAGAAGCATTTCATTGTAAACATCAAATTTGATCAAACAGTTGTTTGTATTTCTTAAGGGACCAGTTGGGTCAGAAACCTTAAGAAGAGACGGTTAGTCTGTGTATGTTAATCACCAGCACTTGCTAGTGTAGTTGTAATTAGTTTGGTTATAGTGGATTAAGTCCTTGTGTATAAGGTGAAATCACCTTGGTGGGTGAACTAGATTAACTTGATAGTTTTCAAGTGAACCAGGATATCTCTATTGCTAGTTTATTTGTGATCTTTGTTCGAATTTCACAAAAAGCTTTCATTTTGAAAACCCAATTCAACCCCCCCCCCCCTCTTTCTTGTGTTTTCTCACACCTTCAATTGGCATCAGTGCTCTGGTTCTGATTGTGATAAAAAGATTTATCAACATTTCACCATGTTCAGTACCGATCCAGTATTTGTGTGAGATATTATGGTTGCAGCTAATGTTAATCCTGTTATAGAATAGAAAGATCATTACAGTGCCAAACCACTAGTCTTTGATGGTGAAAATTTTGACTACTAGAAAGATAGAATTGAAAGTTTCTTTCTTGGTTATGATGTAGATCTTTGGGATCTTGTAGTCGATGGCTACAATCACCCAGTTGATGCTACAGGTGTTAAAAGTGTCTAGAAATGCTATGACCAACCATCAAAAGAAAGATTACAATAATCATCATAAGGCAAGAACCATATTGCTAAATGTTATCTCTTATACTGAGTATGAGAAGATAACAAATAGAGAAACTGCCAAATCCATTTTTGATTCTCTGAGAATGACTCATGAAGAAAATGCTCAAGTTAAGGAGACAAAGGCGCTTGCCTTAATCCAGAAATATGAGGCATTCAGAATGGAGGATGATGAAACAGTTGAGACTATGTTTTCAAGGTTTCAAATGCTAGTCGCAGGACTCAAATATCTAGATAAAGGATACTCAACTGCTGATCACGTTAAAAAGATCATCAGAAGCCTTCTCAAGAAATGGATTCCTATGGTAACAGCTCTAAAGCTATCCAAGGATCTGAACATCATAAGTCTTGAAGAACTTGTTAGTTCTTTAAGAAGTCGTAAGATAGAGCTGGAAGACGATGAACCTCAGAAGAAGAGTAAATTTATTGCTCTTAAGCCTAAACCTTAAAAGGAAAATGCTTATCAAGCTGAAGAAGAATCAGAAGATTCTGATGAAGAATCAGAAGATTAGTTATCAGTGATTTCCAGAAGGATCAACAAACTCTGGGAACATAGAAACTTTAGAGGATCAAGAAGAAATAAAGGTCGTGCTGAGTCATCATCTGGACAGAAGAAGCAGAGTTCTGGAAAAGAAATCATTTGCTATGAGTGTAATGAGCCAGGTTATTACAAGAACGAGTGTCCAAAGCTTAAGAAGAACTTCTCCAAACCGAAGAAGGGACTAGTGGAAACTTGGGATGACTCTGATTCTGAAGAAGAAGACTCTGATGAAGAACAAACAAATGTTACTATAGTAGAAACAATTGATGCTGAAGTTTCTAGAGAACCAGATGACAAATTATCATCAAAACCAGAATCAGACTCAGACTCTGACTCAGAGAAAGTGGGTACCTAAGGACAAGATAACCTATGTTGCAGATATCCTTAGTAGCTCAGTTGAAACACCAATCATGGTACCTGGACAATGGTTGCTCACAACACATGATGGGAAGAAGACATATGTTCCAAAGTCTGGAACTTAAGCCTGGAGGCTTCGTTGGTTTCGGAGGAAACTAGAAAGGAAAAATCATTGGCTCTAGAACTATTGGTAATGGTAACCTTCCTTCTATTACTGATGTTCTTCTAGTCGATGGTTTGATGCATAACTTGTTGTCAATTAGTCAACTTAGTGACAATGGTTATGATATCATCTTTAATCAAAAGTCTTGTAAGGTTGTAAGTCAGAAAGATGGCTCAATCCTGTTTGTCGGAAAGAGGAAAAACAATATTTATAAAATTAGACTTTCTGATCTCCGTGAACAGAATGTCAAATGCTCAATGTCTGTTAATGAGGAGCAATGGGTATGACATAGACGTTTTGGCCATATTAGCATGAGGAGGATTTCTCAGCTAAATAAGCTGGAACTTGTCAGAGGCTTGCCAAATTTGAAGTATTCATCAGATGCTCTTTGTGAAGCATGTCAGAAAGGAAAGTTCTCTAAAACTTCATTCAAAGCAAAAAATGATGTGTCCACCTTTAGACCGTTAGAACTTCTACACATTGATTTGTTTGGACCAGTGAAAACTGCTTCAATTAGTGGAAAGAAGTGTGGATTAGTTATCATTGATGATTATTGTTGTTGGACATGGGTAAAATTCTTGAAACACAAGGATGGGTCACATTCTGTGTTCTATACCTTTTGCTTTCAAGTGCAAACAGAGAAGGATTGCAAAATAGTCAGAGTCAGAGGTGATCATGGCGGAGAATTTGAGAACATATACTTTGAGAATCTTTTTTATTCCCATGGCATTTCCCATGATTTCTCTTGTCCCAGAACTCCACAACAAAATGGAGTAGTGGAAAGGAAGAATTGGACTTTGCAAGAAATGGCTCGTACCATGATCCAAGAAACTGACATGGATAAGAACTTCTGGGCAGAGGCAGTAAATACAACATGTTATATTCAGAACAGGATTTTAATAAGACCTATTTTGGGTAAGACTCCTTATGAATTGTGGAAGAATAGAAAACCCAACATTTCATATTTTCATCATTTTGGCTGTATTTGTTTTATGTTGAACACTAAAGAGAATCTTGGCAAGTTTGACTCCAAAGCTTAAAAGTGTTTACTGTTAGGATACTCTGAATGCTCTAAAGGTTACAGCATCTATAACATAGAAACACGAATTGTTGAGGAATCAATTCATGTCAGATTCAATGATAAGCTTGACCCTGAAAAGTCAAAGCTAGTTGAAAAGTTTACAGATCTGAAGATTACCTTATCAGAATCCAAGGAAGAAGATTAAAAAGAAGGAGACAAAGATGCAGACTCTCCAGAATCAGATACAACCTTACCAGAAACTGAAAAATAGTCCATCTCATCAGAAGAAGAATAGACTAAAGACTTCTCATTTTGAAGAATCGATTCTGAGAGACAAAGCTGATCCATTCAGAACTCGTTCATCCTTCAAACCTTTTAAAGAAACTCTTATGGGTTTGGTGTCTCTGATAGAGCCAACATCAGTTGATGAAGCTCTTAGGGAAAATGAGTGGATTCTGGCCATGCAAGAAGAGCTTAATCAATTCACCAGAAATGATGTCTGGGATCTTGTTTAGAAACCCAAAGGTGTCCACGTCATTGGAACAAAGTGGGTATTCAGAAACAAGTTAGATGAGAAAGGTGAGGTCGTAAGAAACAAAGCACGACTGGTTGCACATGGTTATAGTCAGCAAGAAGGGATAGACTATACAAAAACATTTGCACCAGTTGCCAGGTTAGAATCAATTCATCTCTTAATTTCATTTGCTGTGAATCATGACATTACATTATATCAGATGGATGTAAAGAGTGCATTTTTAAATGGATATATTTCTGAAGAAGTGTATGTGCACCAACCTCCTGGTTTTAGAGTTCTGAAAACCCAAATTTTGTTTTCAAACTTAAAAAATCGCTATATGGTCTGAAACAGGCTCCCAGAGCTTGGTATGAAAGGATAAGTAACTTTCTTTTGGAAAATGAATTTACCAGAGGAAAAGTGGATACAAAACTCTATTGTAAAACCTTTAAAAATGACATTCTGGTTGTTTAAATCTACGTTGACGATATTATATTTGGTTATGCTAATACTTCCTTGTGCAAGGAATTCTCTAAGTTAATGCAAGCTGAATTTGAAATGAGTCTGATGGGAGAACTCAGATTCTTTCTGGGAATTCAGATTGATCAACGTTCAGAAGGAACATACATTCATCAGAGCAAGTATGCAAAAGAACTTCTGAAGAAGTTCAATATGTCAGAAAGTAAACCTGTTAAGATTCCGATGCATCCGACATGCATCCTGGAGAAAGAAGAAGTAAGAAAAAAGGTTTGTCAGAAGCTCTATCGTGGTATGATAGGCTCACTTCTGTATCTGACTGCTTCTCGACCAGATATTCTGTTCAGCATATGTCCCTGTGCTCGTTTACAATCAGATCCAAGGGAAACTCACTTAACTGATGTTAAGAGAATCCAAAGGTATCTAAAAGGAACAACTAACCTTGGATTGATGTATAAGAAAACATCAGAGTGCAAGCTTTCTGGTTACTGTGATGTAAATTATGCTCGAGACAGATTGGAAAGGAAAAGTACTTCTGGAAACTGTCAGTTTCTGGGAAGTAACCTCGTCTCTTGGGCAAGCAAAAGACAATCAACAATTGCTCTTTCAACTGCAGAATCATAATATATCTCAGCATCACTGTGCAGTACTTAGATACTCTAGATGAAGAATCAACTCGAAGATTATCAGATACATGAGAGTAACATTCCTATCTTCTGTGATAATACTTCCGCCATTTGTTTATCTAAGAATTCTATTCTATATTCTAGGGAAAAATATATTGAAATAAAACATCACTTTCTACGTGACTATGTTCAGAAGGGTACTTTTCAGTTAAAATTTATGGATATAGATCACCAGTGGGCTAATATTTTCACAAAAGCCCTTGCTCAAGATAGATTTGTATTCATTCTGGAAAATATATTTATTAAACCTTGTCCAGAATGAGAAGATGGTATTTTGATGTGTTAAGTCACCAGAACTTCTGATATAAGATTCTGATGTTAAGCAAAGTGCTTTATTATTTATTTTATGACTTTTTGATTAACGAAACTTCTACACGTTAGAAGATGTCCTGATCAGAAACTAGTCCAGTTAGATACCTCTTGGTATTCTTGACTTTGAGAATATCAAACGTGCTCTCTTGAAAACAAACGGTTAGGATTATTTGTGACACATGTCCAAAATTAAATCATACCTACTGTTGAAGAGACACCTCGAGCATTGTGATTTCGTGAGACTAGGTTTCAAGTAATTATTTCCTATTACTCCCACCTTTTTATCATCATCAAAATTTTTGTTATAAATACGCACCCTCTCACTTTCACACCCTACGCTACTCTCACTTCCCACACTTTCTCTTAGAAACCCTAAAAACCCTTTTGTGTTCTGTAACTCCATCCTCCTCATCAATGGCTGAATCATCTCAAACTATCTCCAATGCTCAACTACTTGGATATCAGCTCAGTATTCCAGAAAAATGTCCTATCTCTCTCGACACGCCGGTAAATGAACTTCGAGTTCTTTGTGAATCCATGGTGAACTTCAAAAATCTAAAAAATAATGGATGTGATCTAACTCAAAAACTTGATTTCTAAGGATGGAACAGTTACTTTAATAGATTGCAAGGATCCTCCATTCCAATCTTGGTTAAATATTTCTGATTCATACAACTACCAGTAGAAATGTCATCGTTTCCACTGTGTTCGGAAGATGAATCATCATTACAGAAAATACTATCTGTGATTTAATCTCTCATGGTGGAAAGGGGCTAAGAATCATCAATGTTCAAGCAGATAAGCAAAGGGAAGCCAAAGTCACAGCTGATATCTTTAAAGAAGGAACTGTTCGGGATTCTAAGAAGGATCCTTCCTCATCGTTCTTAAAAGATACTATAAGACTTTGGTTCAAAATCATGTTGGGAACTATGTATCATCGTCATCCTACTCATTTGTCTGATTACATCAATTTGACACATAAGTATGTTCTATATTTCCTGTTGAAAGGAAAGAAAATATAGCTTCCTTGTATCCTGTTCAATTTTCTGAGAGAGTCAATAGTTAACTCAAGGACTGGCTCTTCCAAGAAGGGAAATCATATCCCTTATGGCAGACACATCTCTGATATTTTCATTGAGTCTGGCTTAGTTGATGATATGTTGGTTGTTGGGCTCACTAAAGAACTTGAAAAGGATTCTGGACATGTCTTCTGGTCTAAGAACTTGAAGAATATGAAGCTTCTTAAAAAGATCACCCATCGAACTGCTATTCCAACACAGTTTGAACTTAACTTTGTTAGGTTTCCAATTTCTGGATTTCCACCCTATTCAAAGACTTATAATCTAGAAGAGCTTACAAACTATCTTGCTGGATGCATAGATGAACCACTAGATGTATGGATTGACTTGGGTAATGTGCCGGATACTCTTCCTGAAATTTTCCAGAAAAAGGGGAAAGGCAAGAAAAAGAAAAGTGATGATGATGACAGACCATCAACAAAGAAGATGAAGATGGCATCTACATCTACCTCTCCAGTTGGGGAACAGAGTAAGTCTTCTGAATCTCCCTCTGTAATTGCACCTGTTATTATTAACAAAAATTTATCTTCATCTCTTCCTACATCATCTCCACCTCCTTCAACACAACCACCATCATTCTCTACTCTACCACTTTTTTCTACTGTTGTCACCACCTCTCCAACACCAATTTCTGAATCACCTACTGAAATAGTCCCATCCTCTGCACCATCTATACAGTTTACACCAACAATACTAGAAATCATATCAACTCAACCATCTTCCACCATATCCATATAACCAAACCCCATCATTACTACACAACCATCTCCAACTATCTCCCTTCCATTAACCACTTCACTCATTTCTGAAGAATTTCCCATTGAATTTCTTCAAACAACCAACTATCCATCAACCACTCCATTAACTGATCCACAAATCATACTATAAGTTATAACAGGCATTCATGAACCCTCTTCCAACAAAGATACCACGAATTTGAGTGATTCTGCTGAAGAAAATAAACCTTTACCTGAGAATCAACCCTTTGACCTTCCTCCTGACCTAGATGAAGTAATTTATGTTTTTAAGGACATCGTGGTTACGAGATTCAAGACACTCTCTGATGAATCAAATTCTAGCGAAGACCCTTCTGCTTCGGGTGCTCCGTGGGATCAATTCAATCAGTGGATGTCTGAGGAATTTTAGAAGATTCAAAATATTTCTATTCAGACAAAGGACTACTTTGTTCAGCAAGCTGAAAAGAGGTTGAAAAAGAAGAAGGAAGCTGAAGCTAAGCTAGCTGTTGAAAGGGCATTATCTAAGAGGTTAGACAAGGAAACTCTAGACAGAGAGGCTAAAAGGTTGGCTAAGGAAGCTAAATATCAAGCTGAGAGAGAAGCTGCTGAAAACTCTTCCTCTGATCCAGTGTTGAAAACTCTGGCTACCATTCAGAAGCAGCAAGAGTTGTTCAGAACAAGAATCGACAAGCAAGATGAAGTCACTGTCAACATTTAGCATGCACTTGCTCATATCCTTCAGAGGCTCCCTCATCCTTTTCAACATTAGGCACCTTTTTTAGGTTACCCAGTAGTTTGTCTTTGACTGTTTGTTTATCCTATGTTGTACTTTGAATTATCTTTTTGGTTTACCCTTTTTTATTACGACATAAAGGGGGAGTATTTAAATGGAAATTTATTTTGATAAATATCTTGTCTCTGAATCATAACTCTAACATCCTAACACTTTATTTGCAAAAAAATTTAGAATGCTTTTCAAGAACAATATTTATATTGGCAATATGACTCTGATATCAATCAAGCTCTGATTTAACTAATCAAGCTCTGTTATTAGAATGCATTACCACTATAATCAAACTCTGATATTTTGGATCTGACTAGATCCTTGCATTCAGGCTCTGGTATCCCAAATCTGATAAGATATTTTTTGAAATCTTAGATTCAGGGGGAGCTTGATAAAGGGAAGTTTACTTTGAACTTATCTAAGTCAATTCTTATTAATTATCTTTGTACAAAATTGTGTTATCAAAATACATTGTTTTGTCATTATCAAAAAAAGGGAGACTGTTAGAACAAGATTTGGTTCTGCAAGATATCTCTAAGTTTTGATAATAACAAAGTTGTATTTGTGTGAGAACAATTTTGGTACTCTAACGTTTGTTTTCTAAAGTATTGACAAACTGGATCTGACTCTGATAAAGATAGCTTTGACTCTGATAGAGATCATGTTGAACCTCACTCTCAATTGATCAAAAGTCGCTTCTGCGTCAAAGAAGCAAGTTTACTTCTGATCTATTTCAGAAAGATTCTTAGAAGATAATATGTTTCTGCTGCAATGTTCTCTTGGATTTTGGCTCTGAATATTACTCTGATAATTATCTTCTGAAGACTAAGTGCTAAAGACTCTGAAGACTTAAGTTTCTAAAGACTAAGTGTTGAAGACTCGGAAGACAAGGTTCTGCTGAACAACGTTCTGGAGACTCTGAAGACTTAAGTTTCTGATAACCAAGGTTTCTGAAGAAGGAGTGCTGAAGACTCTGAAGACAAGGTTCTGCTGAACAAGTTCTGAAGACTCTGAAGACCCAAGACTCTGAAGACCCAGTGATTAATTCTTCTAATCATGCTTCAACCATATCCATTAAGATGCCTCTGATGAATAGAAGAAGATGGAACATTTGCGAGGGAAAATAGAACATAGTACATCTCTAACACGCTCTTTTCCAATACCATTCCACTACCTTGATTTGGTGGTACAAAGGACAACTTCAGTGTATGATTTTCATCCCAGCATAACGACAATATTTCAATTCGCCAGCAATTTTACTGAAATTCTTGATCTTCCCTTCAACGGGTCTTTTTATGGATATATAAGGACTTGATCACTCGAAGAAGAATATAACATTGAGATACACAGTGTTGAAAAATAGTGAGACACACATATATACAAGTCGACGGTGAAATTCATGAGTGATACTGATATACAAAAGTGAAGACACTGATATGAGATAGAGAAATCCATGAGTGAACAGTAAAGCACTACAATGCAAAGAAGAAAATTTGTTCATACTATATATATTTTCTCTAAGTTAGTTTGAGCTAGAAATTGTGTTTATATCAGCTTGTGTAGAAGCATTTCATTGTAAACATCAAATTTGATCAAACAGTTGTCCGTATTCCTTAAGGGACCAGTTGGGTCAGAATCCTTAAGAAGAGACGGTTAGTCTGTGTATGTTAGTCACCAGCAATTGCTAGTGCAGTTGTAATCAGTTTGGTTATAGTGGATTAAGTCCTTGTGTATGACGCGAAATCACCTTGGCGGGTGCCCTGGATTAACTTGGTAGTTTTTAAGTGAACCAGAATATATCGTGCGTCTTTCTCTATTGCTAGTTTATTTGCGATCTTTGTTTGAGTTTCACAAAAAGCTTTATTTTGAAAACCCATTTCAAACCCCCATTTCTTGTGTTTTCTCACACCTTCAATTGGCATCAGAGCTCCAGTTCTTATTGTGATAAAATGATTTATCAACACTTCACCGTGTTCAGCACCGATCCAGTATTTATGTGAGATATCATGGCTGCAGCTAATGTTAATCCTATTGTAGAAGAGAAAGACCATTACAATGCCAAACCACCGGTCTTTGATAGTGAAAAGTTTGACTACTGGAAAGATAGAATTGAAAGTTTCTTTCTTGGTTATGATGTAGATCTTTGGGATCTTGTAGTCGATGGCTACACTCACCCAGTTGATGCTACAGTTGTTAAAGTGTCTAGAAATGCTATGACTAACCAACAAAAGAAAAATTATAAGAATTATCACAAGGCAAGAACCATATTGCTAAATGATATCTCTTATACTGAGTATGAGAAGATAACAAATAGAGAAACTGCCAAATCCATTTTTGATTCTCTGAGAATGACTCGTAAAGGAAATGCTCAAGTTAAGGAAACAAAGGCGTTTGCCTTAATCCTGAAATATGAGGCATTCAAAAGGGAGGATGATGAAACACTTGAGACTTTGTTTTCAAGATTTCAAATGCTAGTCGCGTGACTCAAAGTTTTGGACAAAGGATACTCAACTGCTGATCATGTTAAAAAGATCATCAGAAGCCTTCCCAAGAAATGGAGACCTATGGTAACAGCTCTAAAGCTATCCAAGGATCTGAACATCATAAGTCTTGAAGAACTTGTTAGTTCTTTAAGAAGTCATGAGATAGAGCTGGAAGAAGATGAACCTCAGAAGAAGAGTAAATCTATTGCTCTTAAGTCTAAACCTGAAAAGGAAAAGGCTTATCTAGCTGAAGAAGAATCGGAAGATTCTGATGAAGAATCAGAAGATGAGTTATCACTGATTTCTAGTAGGATCAACAAACTCTGGAAACATAGAAACTTCAGAGGATCAAGAAGAAACAAAGGTCATGCTAAGTCATCATCTGGACAGAAGAAGCAGAGTTCCGGAAAAGAAGTCATCTGCTATGAGTGTAATGAGTCAGGTCATTACAAGAATGAGTGTCCAAAGCTTTAGAAAGACAAGAAGCCTAAGAAGAACTTCTCCATACTGAAGAAGGGACTAATGACAACTTGGGATGACTCTGATTCTTAAAAAGAAGACTCTAATGAAGAACAAGCAAACATTGTGCTAGTAGCAACAATTGACGCTGAAGTTTCTGGACAACCAGAAAACAAAATATCATCTGAACCAGAATCAGACTCAGACTCAGAAAGTGGGTACCTAAGGACAAGATAATCTATGTTGTAGATATCCATAGCAGCTCAGTTGAAACACCAATCATGGTACCTGGAGAGTCGTTTCTCGCGACACATGACGGAAAGAAGGCATGTGTTCCAAAGTCTGGAACTTAAGCTTGGAGGTTTCGTTAGTTTCGGAGGAAACCAGAAAGGAAAAATCATTGGCTCTGGAACTGTTGGTAATGCTAACCTTCCTTCTATTACTGATGTTCTTTTGGTCGATGGTTTGATGCATAAATTATTGTCAACTAGTCAACTTAGTGACAATGGTTATGATATCATCTTCAATCAAAAGTCCTGTAAGGCTATAAGTCAGAAAGATGGCTCAATGATGTTTGTCGGAAAGAGGAAAAACAACATTTATAAAATTAGACTTTTTGATCTCCGTGAACAGAATGTCAAATGCTTAATGTCTATTAATGAGGAGGATTTCCCAGCTAAATAAGCTTGAACTTGTCAGAGGCTTGCCAAATCTGAAGTATTCTTCAGATGCTCTTTGTGAAGCATGTCCGAAAGGAAAGTTCTCTAAAACTTCCTTCAAAGCAAAAAATGTTGTGTCCACCTCTAGACCGTTAGAACTTCTACACATTGATTTGTTTGGACCAGTGAAAACTACTTTAATCAGTGGAAAGAAGTATGTACACACACTGTCTCCAGGGTTTATTGTGCAAAAGGTGTTTTAGCCAAAATTTGCCAAAGGGGGAGATTGAAGGTTCCATGGTTTATGGATTGGCAACAATTTTGCTAAAACATAGTTTTCTACAGGATGTTATGTGTGATGTTGTAGCATGCTGCTCAGTTCATCTTGAGAGCAGATGTCCTAACAGATGTTGGAACATGTTCTATCAGAACATCCATTGTGAATGTTTTAAAATCTTGACAGATTTGCTTTGTTTTAATTCTGTGATATTTCGTTTGGATATATCTCAGTGATTTGTGCAGGTTAAGATGATGCTATCAGGAACAAAGTTTTGTATCTCCAGTTGTGCACAAAAATGCTAAATTAAATAACGAGAGATTTTAGGAAACCTTAAAGATTTGTTCCTGCTATTTTGGAGAAGATTCTACAGTAGGTTAAAACTGACAAAATGGGAAGAGTCCAAGCCCATTCTATACAAAGCTATAAAAAGAAGATCTGCTAAACCTAATTTGAGTGGATTATTCATAGAAGAAACCGTGTGTGCAAATAAGGGTTTAAGGTTTGAGTTTTCTTTTAGAATACTGCAGTTGTATTGTGTCACTCATCTGTCTTTTGATACATTGAGGTAGAGTATTTTGTGAGTCATTCATTCATCACATCGATGCTTGAACTAGACTCTCTCTATAGAGTTGTAATTGATGTCAATCACTCATAAGCTTTTAAGTATTGAGTGATTGTGTGTCTTTTGGATTGTATTGTCTAAAAACATTGGAAGAATTGTAATTATGTCACTGTGGTGACTGGTAGGAAGTGAAAGGGGTTTTCATACTTAGGAGTGTCTTAGGTAGAAGTTGCACTGGGTAAGTATTTTGTGATAAGTTGTAAACGGGGTTGTTTAGCTTTGAATTAATACTGCTAATAGTGGATTTCCTTCCTGGCTTGGTAGCCACCAGACGTAGGTGTTGTTATACACTGAACTAGGTTGACAATTCTCTGTGTCTTGTTTATTTTATGTTCTGTTAATTTTGCATACCTTAGTCCTTGTGTGTTTACCATATATCAGTGTCTCGACATCTCTTAGGACATCTGATATCTGTATACCAGAATTTCACTTTAGAATCTTCAGCTTAGTAATAGAAACTTCAGAAGCTTGCCATTCTTCAACTACAACAAAATGCGCATACAACAAAGCTAGGTTTATAACGGCTTGCCTATACATTGTTGTAATAGATGCGCGCATTTTTTAATCTCATTAAAAGGCTTTTAATGACGGTTAATATTCCAACCATTGTGAAATGTTAGGCCTTTCACCACGGGTATTAAAAAAACCGTCATTATAGGTAGCGCCTGGTCATGGGTTCAATTCCCAGCACCAACATTTATAGTTTTTTTACATATTTTTTCAAAATGCCCACAACCTTTCACCACGGGTATTTGAAAAACCGTCAATATAGGTAGCGCCTGGTCATGGGTTCAATTCCCAGCACCAACATTTATGGTTTTTTACATATTTTTTCAAAATGCCCACAACCTTTCACCACAGGTATTTGCAAAATCGTCATTATAGCCTATAATTTAGTTTTAGGTCTTGCTCTTCAAAAAAATCGATTTTAGGGAAAATCATCTCCTTTTTTAGATCTGTTTTGTTCACCCTCAAAATCCCAAATTCATCATTTTTTTATTTTTAATGAATTTTTTACTGTTTTCATAGTCTCAAAAAATTCCAAATAAATTCTCAAAATTCGTATTTTACCTAATTAGATTAAATTTCATGTTTTTAGATTTTTCTGAATTTATTTTAATCATGTTACTTCTTTCCTATTTTTTCAAAATGTTGACAGACCTTTAACCACGAGTAATTTAAACCAACCGTCAATATAGGTAGCGTCTTGTCATGGGTTCAAGCACCAGCACCAGCATTTTTGGTTTTTTTACTTTTTTTTCAAGTCTCATTACCAACATTATAGGTGGCGCGCATAATGAGTTTATTCATTATGCTTAAACAAATCTTGGTCGTCCATTTAGTGATTATCAACGACCAAGACACTAGTATTAGTGATCCGCGTGAAAGCTAAAACTTAGTGATCGTACCTGGATCAGACAGTTGTTCAGTGGCCAGCAACGTCGTACGGACTTCAGCTCCGGTGATGATGATACCCGGGGGGGGGGGGGTGTGTACCTGCAAGGTACTCCGACGCTCAAGTAAGAAAGGGAGTAAGCAAGTACAGAAAAACATGTGAGAGTTAGAATATGTTGTGTAACCTGATCCTCTCAAGTGAGAGGGTATTTATAGAGAGCCCCCAGCGCGGGGACAACGGTTACTTGCACTGGGCTGGATTGCAAGGCCCAATCCAAGTAACTGGCAGGGCATACGTAGCGTAGTGAAGACCAGCACGTGGTCTTCGCCCTGGTGTAACGGTCCCTAAATCTCTGGAAGTAGGGCATACTGATTCCTTCAGGAGTGGGAAGTTACAAGAGCACGTGTCCTCGCAGGGAGGAGCACGTAGGTGTCGAGGAGAGGTGCGCCTACGAGCTATACGCCTTTTCCCGGCGGGTCTTCTACCCCGTGTGCCCGACATCTTAGGGGACTGGCACGTGCCCGACACGGAGGTGGATTTTGACCTCGTTGGGCCTTCGTTGGTCATTGGGCTTGGGCCTGCCCGACCGTAGGGCAGGCGCTGGCCCAGTCCGGAACACTTAGACATCTTCTACCTCCGAACACCATCTTTCATTTACGATACTCTATTTCTCCTCCAAACCAAATTTCAGAACTCGAGTTAGCATTGTTAGTTGTTGGTGTTCTTTTTTATTTATTGTGGTTCTTTGTTGTTCTTTTTTATTATTGATGTTCTTGTTGTTCTTTTTTATTAATGTTGTTCTTGTTGTTCTTTTTTATTAATGTTGTTCTTGTTGTTATTATTGTTATTATTATTGTTGTTGTTGTTCTCGTTCTTATTCTTGTTCTTGTTCTTGTTCTTCTTCTTGTTCTTGTTCTTCTTCTTCTTCTTCTTCTTCTTCTTCTTCTTCTTCTTCTTCTTTTTCTTCTTCTTCTTCCTCTTCTTTTTGTTATTGTTGTTGTTGTTGTTGTTGTTGTTGTTGTTGTTGTTGTTGTTGTTGTTGTTGTTGTTGTTGTTGTTGTTGTTGTTGTTATTGTTGTTGTTGTTGTTGTTGTTGTTGTTGTTGTTGTTGTTGTTGTTATTGTTGTTATTGTTGTTGTTGTTGTTGTTATTGTTGTTCTTGATGTTCTTGTTGTTCTTGCTGTTGTTCTTGTTCTAATGCTGCAATTTTTTTTATTTTATTAAAAGACATACAACAACGGTTATTTAAAATAACCGTCATTATAGGTAGTTCTAATGTTGCATTTTTTTTATTTTATTAAAAGACATACAACAACGGGTATTTAAAATAACCGTCATTATAGGTAGCGCATTTTCCAATTTATTACAACGCTTTCTAGGCCGTGATTGTAGGTATCATATACAACAGCACTCTACATAACAACGCCTTCTCCCACGTCATTATATGTCATTTCCAACCGTTGTTAAATGAGTTTTTCATAGTAGTGTTCAGAAGTTTGATGATCAGAGTCACATCCAGAAGAAGAAACAGAGAGAACATTACAGCAACAACATAACGTCTTCTCAGAAGCTTCTTAGGAGTGAATCCGCATGGAAATGACTTTCGGAACACAAAAGTTCAGAAACTGATGACGTTGCACGTCAATTTCTCATAATCAGAATTGAATGTTAAAGCTACACAATAACAAACCGTTAGGGTAACAAAATTATTCTCACACAAATACTTCCTTGTTATTATCAAAACTTAAAGGTCTAGATGCAGAACCAGATCATGTTCTAATAGGATATCTTCTTCACACCTAGGATACATCTAAAGAAGCTCTGACGCAGTATTACCAGAAAGTTGAGGATTACCTTTCTTTCATATGGTCCATATCCAATAATTTGTGTCAGTTATGTAGTTCCTTGAGGACGATTTATCAATTCGTTGAATGCTAATTGATCTCCTCCGATATATGGACTCATATCTACTTATTGGATACCTAACATATCCATTGTATCTGCGTAGAGGGCATTGTAAGAGCCTCTACAGTCTACCAGGAATTTGATTAGGTATCGATAAGTGATAGTGACTGCAAGAATCATATGTAGATTAAAGTTTGAAATTCCATTGATATTCTCGCAATCCAAAAATCCTAATTCTAATTGATATTTAATTCTCCGAATGCCAATGTCCTCTATGAGTGTATAGTAATCTGACAAAGAACATGTGCTATGTGATATGATATCAAAAAATTCGTCAATCGGTGATATCAGATGATCATTTGATTCAAGAGATATGTTGTGGATCTTGGACATGACTAACAAAATTACCGTCTCTGATTCTTCTGCGACTATAGATCTTATTTTAGATTGAGATTGATCTGAAGATGAAAACTTACGCGAATCAGAAGTTGTTCCCAAAGACAACGTCATTGACCTGTTCAAGAATCATAAATGGATGCAATTAGAAAATTCATGATCTTGAGTAGTGGTGTTGATATTGTTGCGGTGAAAATCGGATAACAAGCTATTAATTAACTTGCATCATATTTCTTTTACAACCGACTTTGATTTATCCAAAGGAAAGGTTCAAGATCGTTAGAAAAACCTAAAGGGGGGAGATCTAAGGTTCGGGGGTTGGTTACGCCTAGGGAAGGTATTAGCACCCTAAACGTCCGTAGTACTCTACGGGAACCTCTTGCTTTACTTGTTATTTCTCGCTCGCTTGCTAAGGGTACTATGCTAAAGGTTTAAAACCCTAGGGGTTAGTATCTAAGTATACTCGACAAAGCATCGCACTTTGCGCCTACGTATCCTCGGGAGTAGAATCAGAGTATGCGTAGTTCTACTTCTACTGAATGATTGACTGTGGTCAATATTCAGAGGGGAAATGAGTGTGAACTCATTGTAGAGTATAAGAACTCTCTAAGTCTAGTTATAATGGTCCTATGTTATGTTTTAGTCAATAGGGAAAGTGAGTATTCATTAGGATGAATATCACCAAGAGTGTAAGAACTCTCTCCTAAGGCTAGTTATGATTCCATGGCTCTGATGAGCCCAAGAAATAAGGTTTAGCTCTTATGAGGCTACTAGGTTAAGGTGGGGGCTATGACTTTAAGAGTCAACATTAATCACCTTCCTTTGGAATGGGGGGAAAGATACAATTATAAGTTACTAAAAGATAACAAGTTATAATGCAAATGTGATGATGCGAAAGACATGAATAAGATGAGATGAAATAATATAGAAATAGTCTCGTCTAAATCGTGATTTAATCGAGAAATCGATAATCAATGATTCCTGACTTTCATCGACTAAACCGTAAAAGAAACTGAAATAAAAGAAAGTGGTCTCATGTTGATCAAAGTTTTGTCAACTCAATGAAATCAACCAAACCACGAGGTTTGTTATGTCATCGACCAAAATAAAGAAAGTGGAATCGAAATGAAAAATAAAATCGGTCTCGTCTAAATCAAGATTTAATCGAGAAAACGATAATCTTATATTTTTGACTTCATTGACCAAAAAATGGCCTCACATTTATCAAGACTTTATTGATTTGACATAATCAAAGTCAAGATTTGTGTAACGTCATCGGCCTAAATAAAGATTATGAAATAAAAATAAGGTTGATCTCGTCTTAATCAAGATTTAAATTGGTAAATCGATAATCTTGATATTTGACTTTCATCGACCAAAATAGAATCGGAATGAAAATAAAACTAGTCTCGTCTAAATCAAGATTTAATCGACAAATCGATAATCTTGGATTTTTGACTTTCATCGACCAAAATAGAATCGGAATAACAATCAACTTGGTCTCGTTTAAATCAAGATTTAATCGACAAATCGATAATCTTAGATTTTTAACTTTCATCGACCAAAAAAGAAAAGTGGCCTCCTACAAATCTAGATTTGGTGATTTTGAAATAATCAACAAAGTCAAGATTTTTATAATGTCATTGGCCTAAATAATAAATTAAAAATCGAAAGAAAGAAAATATCAATGAAGAATATAATAAGTTCTTAGCAAAATCTAATATCAAAAATATAATAATAACCAAAACTAAAAAGACAATTGAAATAAATTAAAAGAAAACTAACTAAAACAAAAAGAAGAAAAAGGGTGTGAGGTGTGAAAACATAAGGGGTGAGAGTTTAAAATGGGGTCATCTGGGCTCCTGAACCCATCACCCTACAAACGGTTGCTAAAAAAGAACAAAACGGGCCTGCGAATGGACAACATAAAAAAGCCCAACGACCTTCACCTTGTTAAAGAGAAAGTTGGCTGAGGAAAAAAATAAGGGTGGAATATCAACGACATTTAATGCGGACAAGCATCACCCTTTATTTTCAAAAGCAAAAAAATGAAATAAAAATGAAAGAAAAGGAGAAAAGACACAGCAAATCGATGTCAAAAAACAAAATCACAAATCCCTCCAACCCTTCCCCGTTTCACTTTCGTCTCTCTCCTGATTTCTTTCAATCTCACTCAAACCCAACCTTCTCCGATTCCAATTTCTCGCTCGGATGGCTTTTGCCCGCGATGGTTCAACTCAAGCTTGTGTGTTCATCTTTGTTTCGTGTCTCCCTAGCAATCGCTCAAACTCGCTTCGTTTCCTCACTCTCAGGTTTATAGTGTTGTTTTGTTTCCATTCTCTCTTCGTCTCAGATTCTTGTTCGATTGGCTATTGAGTGGGTTTGTGGGAGTTTTATGGAGGAAAAGGTTGTTGATTTGGGTTATA